>JAJJWW010004458.1:0-14509 GCA_023531295.1 Papaver armeniacum
AAAAAGGAAAATGGGGAATATGCCCAAAATCGTATCATCTTGGGGATATGCCCCAGGATTCCAGTTTTTGGGAATATGCCCCAAAGTAACGTTTTCCGTCAAGGAACCGTTAAATAGACTATTTATCATAAGGGAAAAATACGGTTTGGTCCAAAACCCCATCCAAATATACTAGTTAGTCCTAACCCATTCAACTAGGTACAAATTAGTCCTTTTTCATTAAAAGTACACAAATAACCTTCCTGATTTACGATTTAGTCCAAATATTTACAGTTTAGTCCAAAGTGACTAACAATGATGTCAGTAATTTTAAATAATATAAAAAAGAATTAAAAAGAATTTATCTTTCGAACCGTTTGTCCAAAATTCACAAATTTTATATATTCGGAAAGCTTTTCCGAGAGCTACAAAAAGAGTACCCATATGACTATATAATTATCATTTTTAAAAATCTTAATTTACATTGGCGTACAAACATGTACATGCCTACAAAAATCCAAAAAATCAAAAAGACAAAACAAGGTGCAGTTTGTACACCAACCGATGATCCATACGATAACAAGTTAGCAAAAGTAGACTACAAATTTGAATCTCATACGATAACAAGTTAGCTAGGTGATCCATTCCCAAGGGTTTACTTAACGCTCCTCTCATTTGATTTGAAGCCATCGGCTCAAGACATAAAAGCATCTTGTTGATACGCAAGACATGGAAATGATGTATTTATCTTTGTGCATCTATACATACAATGACGAAGAGGAAAAAGTGGTCGACAGAGATCAAACTATTATTTCATGAAGTTCTTAACTGACAAGGAATCTAATAAAACAACAAAATAATTATACAGTGGGAGCTAGATATTGGTGACTCGTAAGCTAAAATACCATTGTAGCACCAGTTTCTAGCTTATTTTCACCTAGGCCTATATAATTGAGTAATCACTGCGATAGCATGAATACTGGGTAACACATTGATAAACCATCCAGTTCTTACGGGCTAAAGCTCAGAAAAAATGATTATACTAACTTACAAGTATGAGCTTAAATATATTCATCTCTCTACAGAGATTATTTTAATAAAACTGTTCGAAAATGCACTGAAGCTGCAATAAATTTCCTAGAATGTACATTATCTTTGCCTAAGAGATGTTACAAGGATCTAAATTTCTAATGAGATGACAACTTTCGATGGTATAAGAAAGAGATGCAGTAACTTTTGATGTTTTGTGGTATAAAAATCCAACATTTATACCACAAAAATGCACATAATACTGAGATAACACAATAGTGTACAACTTTGTACATATCTATAGAAAATCCAATACCTGTCTGATTATTGCTTTCCTAATTTTGGTTTGTATACATAAATATAGTCCTACAAGTGTACAACTATTTACACCTAAATAATCAACATTTGGACTACTATGCACACCTAAATAACATAATATGTGTGTACTATGTACACATTAGTGCTTTCCCTAATTTCTTAGACTTCAAAATGAATAACATGTGCACAACTATGTTTACTTTAATAATCAACACGTGTAAATGAAAATGAAAATGAAACCACCAAACAGGGAGAATTTAATTGGTTGAATCGAATAACTAGACTGCTATGTGATAAAAGTCAATTCTTCGATATACAAACAAAACGGATGATGGGCATATGGTATGTGTATTTAAGAACAACAAGCTTTTAGCAATTCTTCAAGTAGTTTTATGCAAACGAAACTAATGATGGGCATTAAGTATGTGTAACAAGCCTTTTGCAAACCTTCATGTAGTTTCTGACATGAGCCAAGTTCTTTGGAACTCCAGCTCGAGGTGGCAAAACTTTGGCGCCAAATTCAAATTAACGGCTGGGACTTTCTCTCCATTGACAAAAGGATCCTCAAACAAAAAGAATACAATCACAAGTTATCAACAATACAACGACAATCAAACAAAAACTAAGTACATGTAAAACAGAACAAGCACATATAAACAGAGAGAAACACATACAATAGGTGTACAATTATGTACACATTAAGAATCAACATGTGTACAATTATGTACACCTTAGTTACTACTCTATGAATTGCTGGTGGGAACCCATTTAAATGAGGACATAACAAACACATGTGCCATATCTAAATAGTTCCATCTCGTTCACCTGGTAAGAGAAACTTTTGCACAATCCTTCCTTGCATCAACAACTATTTTATTTGCATCACTTTTTCCTCCCTTAAAACCACATTCTTGGATATGAATGCAAGCTTTTGGAGGTAACATTTCAAAGAAAACAAGACGATAAACACCAATAACAACCAGTGTGATGAAAAAATCATGTTAAATGTAGAGCACCCAATGAAAAATTGAGTTCATAAAACAAAATATCGAATCCAAGAATCGATATATGCACTCATTATAAATCAACAGGTGTGTAATTATGTGTACATTAATGAACACCAGGTGTGCAATTATGTGCATATTAACCATCAAGATGTGTAGAACTATGTGCACATTAACGATTTATAGGTGTACAAATCTGTACACGTCAACTAACAGGTGTACCACTATGTGCACATTAATGATCAACAGGTGTACAACTATGTGCACGTCAACTAATAGGGTGTACAAATGTGCACATTAAAGACAACATGTGTACAATCATGTACACATTTAGAATCAACATGTGTACAACTATGTACACATTACCAATTCAATATCTAAAGAGCTGAAAGTCGGATTCTACTCAAATCAAAGGAGCTAGTAACCCATATGTTAAAGAACTTACTAGTATTTGCTTCTCAGTGCATTGTATCCAATGACCTTGTTCCCCAATCTCATCCTGTCAATTCTCAACATTTCCCTGTAAATTGTATATAGAAATGAAGTTAATATCTTAAAATGAAATCTCTCATAATCACTAAAAGAGCTCTGTAAATCTTCAATCATCTTATGCATTAATACGTTATTGAGCACATGATTTCATTAGATTCGCAAATATAGTTATTGAGCACAGGATTTCAGAGACAAAGGCTGTAAAGTTCCTAATTCAGGCACTGTATAGAATGCTTACAGGATTTGGATGCGTCTTTACTTTTGATTCTTCAAGCAGCTCCAAAATTATACACATCCGTCCACATCTGCAAATTGAAAGTAAAGTTGTGTAAGATACAATTGATAAGACGTCATCATTTAAGCATGTGTACAACTACGTACACATGAACAATCAACAAGTGTAGATTTATGTACACATTAAGAATCAATATGTGTACAACTATGTACACATTGGGAGTTCAAGGATTAATATTCGAGCAACTTTTCAAGTAAGGGCAGCGCACATATCCGACGTCTGAAATGTTGTACGGGTCACGGTTCCTTCTCTTCTCCCTAGAACTAACTCTACCAACATGAGTATGAATTGCACAAGAGGCACAGTAAAGCATCTTGGCATTACTATGCTAAATTTGAAAGTACTGAAAGAGATTGCAATCACCTTACTTCACATTTTTGGATCCTACAGTACGCCTTATGCTTCCCATTTCTAACCTTTTCCAATTCTAACACAATACCATCGTATCCCATCTCCCTGTGCATTATAAAGTATGTGTAAATTAATTATTGTTAAAACATGAACTGTTGTACTTGTACACTATTGAACTAAAAGCCGATGAATTACTTTCATAATTGTATGGAAAGAAAACTCATCTTAATAGTTATAGTGGTACACAAGTTCATATATAGATTTATAATAGTGATGAAACGAACTCTTGTTATAACAAATCTGTATAGTTTTGAAAACTTCCTTAAAATTGTGACTTAATGACGTCACAGATAGGCACCCGCAAAGGCTTCAAGACATCTCTGATAGGAATTGTGGAGACAATCTCTACAAGCTTGAACTTGTACAAAATTATAGTTTCCGACAACACCTAGAACAACCATATCTTTGTGTAAAAAATAGGCATACGCTATATAAAAAAACAGATTGCAAGATGTATATATATATATATATACTGTGTACAATTGAGTGCACACACTATAAAAAATGAAGATTAAAATTATGTCTATCAATTCATCCCATGAACAAATTTCAGTGTGTTACTAAAGCAAAAATAAAAAGACATTAGATTGTAAATTTACACACAATATTAATTTACGAGTTCCACCTGAAAATAAAAAACAAAAACTACTGAAAAAATAAATGAAAATCTTAATCATTTATAATGGTATGAATCTCTATTTATCTAATTAAGCTTCAATTCAAAATTAAACAAGGAAAAAAAAAACAAATTAATGTTTTATCAAAATCAAAAACCTAAAATAAAAAATAAAATCGAGATAATTCAAAACAACTTAATCATAAAGACACAAAATAATCAAGGTTTTGTTGAATTAAATTGAAAAATAGTGATACAAGATCGAACATATTTTTGATCGATCAAAAAAGTAGACATCCAAAATCGAGAAAACAAATCGAAGAAAAGATAAAAGGAACAAGGAGTAACCAAAATTTAGATACTCACCCAAAAACTAACAGATCAAATGAACATTGATTCTCACATATACAAATTATGAGTCTCCTCCTTTATATCCGATCCGTATATAAACCTCGCCACTAATCGGATACAATCTCTCTTAATTTTTAGGGTTTCGAGATAAACTAGACCGAGAAGAAGACGGAGAGATCCTCATAATTTGAAAGGAGTAATCGATGAACAACTAAAATCTGAAATTTCATTGTCGTTGCAGAGCTCCCCAATTGATGACGGTGAAATGAAGAAATAAAAATAATGCGAACAAAACGATATAAGACTTTTTGTATGAGGGTCATTTTTGACACTAAATAAAAGAGTTTTGGACTGAATCGTCGACAAATGGACTAACTCGTTTCAAATTGTGTAAATTTGGACCCCCAAGTACTAGGCTTGAGAGGACGGGGATTAAATTGTCTAAAGCCCAACTACTTTGGGACTAAACGTCAATTTCTACTTATCATAAATGTGTCTGAACTTTCTCTCTAATTTTTTCGAGAATTTTTCTTCTAAATATGTTCCTGAACCTTGTAAAGGTGTTAATATATCGTATATCTGTCTTTTAATTCGCATATGTGATCCCAAGTGTGTGCGATTATTGACTACTTAACGGTTTTGGATGGAATTTTGGATGGCTGGGGCATATTCCCCAAAATTGGAATCCCGGGGCATATCCCCAAGATGACAGTCGATTTTGGGGCATATCCCCAATATTCCCAAAAAAAAATCAGGAACTTTTTAGTTTTTACCCGTAAAGGTAACTTGGAAATTTTACGATACTGTGATAGTTTTTTTAATTTAACTATTTTCATTAAATTCTATTTTTTTTAATTATTTTTGAAGCATATTAATCTTCCCTCTTAAAGGCCTTGACAAATAAAGCTCTCACATTAAACGGTGATGAAACCCTCGCTTCCTATTGGCCTAGAAGGGCCTTTTCTAATGCAGAAGCTATGGTGAGGACACTTGGCATAACTCTATTGGTTGTAATAATTACAATTTGGTTACAATTTGGATACATCAAATACTTAACTGTCCGTTAGTAACGGTGTTTAAAAAAAAAGTAGGTAGACAATACTTATGTTAGAATTTAAATTTGAATTATTTAGTTACACCGTGTTTACACCTAATAAAGCTCTCACATTAAACGGTGATGAAACCCTCGCTTCCTATTGGCCTAGAAAGGCCTTTTCAAATGCAGAAGTTATGGTGAGGACACTTGGCATAACTCTATTGGTTGTAATAATTACAATTTGGATACATCAAATACTTAATTGTCCGTTAGTAACGGTGTTTAAAAAAAGTAGGTAGACAATACTTATGTTAGAATTTAAACTTGAATTATTTAGTTACACCGTGTTTACACCTATACTTAATTATACTTTAATAAGGGTGGACAAAACTCACGTCCAAAACGTTAAATAAATAAAAAACGTGAAACTCTTAAAATGGAAATCCTGTTAAAAAAGGAAATCGTTGACACCAAAAAAAAAAAAAAAAAACGTTTCAAATCATGAATTCGTGCCAAAAAAAAAATAATTGGCTTTCTTTTTACATATGATTTATTCTTACTAAAAATATTTATTGGTATTAACTTAAAAATATTTACAATAAAAATTAATGTAAATACTAATTTCAAAAAAATATTTTTTTTTCCGTGATCCTGCCCATTTTCTTTTTTTGGTGTAATCACGAGCCTGGAGAGTGTTTGGTATACACCTTATTTTTTGGTTGTTCCTACAAATATACACTACGTGACGTCCGAAATTGAAATAGAACACTCCCACGGATGGAGAATATCACGCAGTTAATTGTATCCTTATTAGTGCCAGGAAATCTTTCCACAATCCATTTTTTGGTTGTGGGTCCGACTGATTGATCTTGGAGGGAGGCATAAAAACTTTGCTTCCATCAATGATGGCAATAACACGAGCTTTTGGAGGTATAAAAACTTTGCTTCCATGTCAGAGGAGAACAATTATAAAACTTAAGAATCAATAATATCGGAATATTGATTAAACCCTTCAATTATACCAAAGTATTCTTCAATACTCTTACTATACACTTAACAATCTATCTAATGACTTGAAGGCGTAAATAAATAAAGCTCTTAGGTTAAACGGCGAGGTAACCCTCGCATTCTATAGGTCAAAATCGGTCTTTCGTAGTTTTTGTGAAACAAATTTTTTTATGAGGACACTTGGCAACGTATAACTGGTTTAAAAATTACAAACTCAAAAGAAAAACTCAACCTACGGTGTTTATAATTTTATGGAAATCCGAAAATCGAGTACCTACCATATTATACATAAACGGAAAAAAAAAACTCATATAATTCACATATTTCTGCTTATACATAAAAAAAAAAAAAAAAAAAACTCATATTCCGGGAAAATAAAAGGACAAAATAAATATCTTTTCTCCCGTTATATAATGTTAAGACGGGATGGGCATCACTAAATAAAAAATGCATCGCCACGGGGCGGGACGAAGCCCCGCGCACACCAAATCAAAAATATGGTTAAAAGAAAGAAAAAAGATGCCCAGTGTGTAGCACGGGCACTAATCTAGTTTCTTAGTAACTCTTGACAATATGTAATATACCTTCACTTTTTTATTGTTATTAACGGATCAGGGTTGATTAGTTTTGATAAAAATATAATTAGTTGACAAAGTTTGACACTTACCACCATTCCTCCTTGGTTGTAAGGCCTCTTCCTATGGGTATGACAAAAAAATGTTGTTTGGCATGCCATGTGGCATGGCAAATGAGTTTCCCCACTATGGTAGATATGCGAAATTTGATTAAAAATATATATTTAATTGTGTTGTGTGGGACCCTAATGAATAAAAAATATATTTGTGTTTGTGTGGTGGGGTATTTATAAAAGTTTTAGTGTTATAATATTTAGTGGGACCCTTAAATATAAAAATATATTAGAATAATGAAAAAGTAGGAGAGAAGGAGAATTTATATATATATAAAATTACTCGGAGATAAAGTGAATATCGCTGGAGATAAAGAGAATATCGCCCGCCGATAAAGTCTTTATCGCTCAATGAAAAGATAGAATCTCTATCGCTCGATGGAAACTCTGTCTCATATGCCTATATGCCAGGAATAACATATTGGCATATGAGTTTGGCAGTTTGGCATACCCATAGTGAGTGCATATATGCCAAATATCAGTGTTTGGCATACCCATAGAAAGAGGCCTAAGAATTTGAATTTAATGAGAGTTGAAAATTTGCCATCATTAATGTTAGAATAAGAAGTTTGAATTACATAAATAATGCTCAATGACTTGTCGAAAGTGGATTATTTGATTGTTAGAAATCATCACAGCAAGCCATCGAGGTTTAAATTGGTCTGCAAGATAAGAAGTGAATAACTGCAATAAATAAATCTGGAAAACCGCGTAATTCTTTTTAAAAGGAAAAAAGATTATATTAAGAAGGAAAAATAGCGGTAGTGAGACCAACACATTCCTAAGAATTTCCTGGTTGTTTAAGATTTATGCAGAGCTGACAAACTTGAAACTTCATTTATCAATGCTCCAAAGAGCTATAATCAGCTGGATTAAAACAATGATCTCTGCTGCATACCTATTACGCTCCCCAAACACCTAGTTATTGCTTTTTTTCCACATCAACTTATGATCTTCTAAACTTATTACGCTCCCCCAAACAATGATCTTCTAAACTTACTTACCATTTCCCTTTAACGCATTTCTGTTCCAAGCATCAAAATATTGGTTCATAATTTTTGGAATTATCTAGGCAATGTGATACGCCTTGATAAGTAGTCCCATATTGCAAATGGAAAGGAAAGCCGCGCAATAGATCCCCTATGAAAGTTAAGTGCTCATTTAAGTTAATTTAAATTTTGGCATGTGACCAAGACAATAGATGGTATATAGATATCACCCAACAACAAAAAAAAATGTACTTCACTTTGTTCGAACGTTAGGGATACTTGGGTATTTGTAGAGGTGTAAAACGTGAAGTTTTTGACCCGGACCGGCCCAAGACACGAAGTCGAGTGCTTACGTGCCATGTGCCGTCTTTGTCTTGTGCCAACGATTTAAACGTGCTGTGTCGTGCTGTGCTTTACTAGTCAAAAGCTAGGCACAACACAGCCCACGGGCACATCACACGAATAAACATGCCGTGTTGTGCCGTGCTGGCACACGTGCTATAAACAATTTGAAATCACTTAATGTATACATAAAGTCTGATATTATCATAAGAATTTAATTAGACAACATATCATTTGAAATTATTTCAAATAAAATTAACAAGTTTATTCAATAAAAAGAAATAGCCCATCAAATATAAAATTGGATTATTGTCATGTAAATTAATGTTCTAGTTAAATATAGGTGACGACATTAAAACAACGATATTGAAATATATTTTCCAAATATTAAGGTATTATATGTGTTGTTATAAATAAGCCAACATAAAATGTTAAAAACTAGCTAGAATAGTGACTCTTTTGTAAAATATACAAAAAATGTGATGTATTATGCCTTGTTATATGGTGTATTTGTACATGTTATGACGTGCTCTCTTAACATCTTTTGGGAAATTTGGGCCACGTCTTATCCGTCGGCGTCTTTGTCTTTGTCTATCGTGCCAATTAGTCAAACCAAAGACGTCCCATTTAACTAACGTCTTTGTCTTGCGTCTTTGGGCTAAATCACGTCTTTGGTATTTTGTCTCAAATTTTAACGTCTTCGGGAATTTTGTGCTCGTCCGGCACAACCCAATTTACACCTCTAGGTATTTGTCCATGAAGGTAACTCGTTTGAAAGGCATTTCGTTATATGACTATTTTGTCTACAGTCTTCGTATCTCTTGAGAATATATATATTATTTTTTTTAGATAATTAATTGATAGGAATTGACTAATTTTGATAAAATATAATTAATTAGTTGACCAAGTTTGACACTTAGCACGTTATTATTGGTTGTTAGGAATTGAATGTTTGACAAACATTATTTGAGCTATTTAAATAATGCCTTACTGGAATTTGCCTTACGACTGAATCGTCAGTTCGTCACAACTTATGTCATCTCATTGAAAATACACTAAAACTCAACCAAACGGAATATCTCCTCGGCTTTACTGTTATATATCCGATTAAAATTATGATAGTCTGGCAAAATATAGTCAGTTTGACAGAGTTTCAGTGTATCCATGTCATTGCATTTGGTAATTAATTGCATTTTCAAATATATCTTTCGCTAGTAAAGGGTTAACCTATACTGTATATAAATAACGGGATAAGCAACATTATTTCCATAGCAAACTCAAAACATTTCGATCTTGCAAACCTTGCTAAGACACCAAATCTCAAAGAAAGCATATTAATTTCTCAAAGAAACATTATTTCCTGGTTCTGTGTTTACCCGTGATCCTATCTTTCACTTTGTCATGCTTTGCTGATCCCGACGAGCTACAAGACTTTTGTGTTGCTGACTTGAACGCCACCAAAATTACGATGAACGGATTCCCTTGCAAGCCGCTGTCTGAAGTTACAAATGATGATTTCTTCTACAGTGGTTTGGTGAATGAAGCAAACACAGACAATCCCTTTGGGGTTGGGATAAGACCAGGTGATGTTACCAGTTTTCCTGCGTTAAACACACTTGAACTCACGATAGACGTACTCGACCTCGCACCTGGTGCAAATGTTCCAGTTCACACACCCTCGAGGAAGTGAAGCTAATTTAGTCATAAAAGGGAAAGTCCTTTTTGGGTTCATAACTACCAATAATGTTTTGTACTCAAAGGTTCTGAATACTGGAGAGCTGTCTGTTATTCCTAAAGGACTTGTGCATTTTGTACAGAATGTTGGACCAGAAAAGGCTGTCGTGGTAGCTGTTTTCAATAGTCAATCTCCAGGAGCTTCAGTAATTCCATTTAACCTCTTTGGTTCTAAGCCAGCAATTCCTAATGATATATTGGCTAAGAACTTCCTAGTTGATGATAAGGTCATCGCCAGCATAAAGTCTAAGTTTGGTAACTAAACAAAATAACTAATGTGATTCTTCCTTGTGTATACTGTATTTGTAACAGATTGTTTGTAATACGGGACTCATCGTCCCCTTGCTTCGTGAAACATATATTCGTTAATTAAGTGCAAGTAATAAAAGTGGCATTTTCCTTGGCTTTGCATTTGCTAATGAGCCTCGTGGATTATTTTCTGCATGATGGCTTCATAATTTTTAAGTTACAATTTAAATTTTACAAGATATGTGGAAACACCAAATGCTGCCAATTTGATAGTCTTCAAGTTCTACATGGAACTTTGTTCCCGAATCAATCAATGCCAATGGTGGTGCTTTCAACTTGGGTTTCATTAATCAATCAATCAATGGAACTTGTGAATGTTGGTGTTTGTGGAGATGATTTTCAGGATTCCCGTCCTCTAGACGGACGTTACCCTAATGGTTCCCAACCTTCGGACGAACGAAAGTGTTATACTGGGTTGTAGATAATTGAGAACAAAGCAAGGAGCTACGGCAGTGAGTTGTATGATTCTTGGAAATCATTACGTACAACAGGTTATCAAGGTTTAAATAGGCTCTGCGACACGACACGGAGACCAGCAGACATTAGTGCGTTGGACCCGCGACACGGAGTTATTTAAGTTTGTGGATGCCAACTCTGTGCTTCATAATTGGGAAAACGTTTTACATATGTAATGGATTTGTTCATTATCTTCCGTTCACTACAGCAAGTCTTAAGTTTTGCAGGTGGGTTGGAAGACCTGAATGGAAGCGTTTTTCTTTTCGGATCAATGCTCTTTTAAGTCCTGCAGTCTTGGCAAGGTACTGCGGCTTTTGTTCCGTAAGCGTTTCGAGATATGCAGGTCTCTTGATAGTCTCTCAGGCTTGTTTGGGTCCCTGGAATAGTCTGCTTTTGGCTTTAGTTTTTCGGTTGCTTAGACAGTGTTTGTTTTTTCTGTCTTTGGGCTTGCAGTATTGCAGTCTCTTTCTTGTAATCCCCGTAAGCTAGACTCTTGCTTGGCTTCTTCTTTCCCTTTAATACAACCCTTTTCTTTCGGGAAAAAAATAGAAGGTTTAATTGGCTTCTAGACAAGTGGTGAATCGGCCGCAATAAATAAATCTTGAAGATCGCCTAAGAGATCCACCAGGAAAATCTTAACGTTAGCTTTTGCATGCATCCAAGAGCTAGAATAGATGGTATGTGAAGATTGACTGCAAAGTTGAGTAGTCCAGAGTTCGATCTGGTAGAGGATCTTACCAAACAAGGCCTTACAGTAAAGATCATCTTGAGTGCATGCGATAAAGGAGATACTCATACACCCATAAAAATGTATCTTCTTTGATTGATTACAATTTATGGATGGACAACGAAGATAAGAAGAAGGTTTCCCATGACAGGATGATACTTTAAGGCTTTATGCGCTTAGGAAAAAAAAACAAAAAACAAATGGTAACTCTAGGCTTTATGCATGTAATATTTTGTCCGAATTTCAGAATATATTTGCATCTATCGTATAGATAATTCCGTAGTTTTTGGTTAAAAAGATATTTTTACTATTACTTAATCGATTATGATATGATTAGTTTGATAAAATATGATCAGTTGACGAAGTTTGGCGCTTACAAGTTACAACCTTATTATTGGTTGTTAGAATTTGAATTTAATTAAATTTGAACATTTGCCTTAATGACAGGGTAAGAAGTTTGAAGTTGGAACTGTATAAACAATGGCATAACCTTCTACTAATTTAATCAAAGTTTGAACTTATAAAACATATAAAATTTAATCAAAGTTTGAACTTATGAACCATATAAATAATTCCTTACAGGGATTTTCCTCCCGACCGAATCGTCAGTTCGTCACAACTTGCATCTTCTCATGGAAAATCACTAAAAACTAAATCAAATCAAAGATCTCCTCGGTTTTACTTTGATATTTCCGATTAAAATTATGGTGGTCTGCCAAAATATAGTCAGTTTGACAGAGTTTTCGGTGTATCTTCCGTGTCATTGCATTTGGTAATCAATTGCATTTTCGCAAGCAACATTTTTAATTAGAAGAGAGAAATTTATTAAGTTGGCAAGCAACATCGATTTCTTGCTTAGTAAAGGGTTAACCAAAACAGTATAAATAATGGCATAAGCCACATAATATTCATACCAAACTCAAAACATTTCGATCTAGCTAAACCTGATAATTAATACCCCAAATCTCAAAGAAAAAAAAAACCATGGCTACCAAGTTCAGTATTAAAACGACAACATCATTCTTCCTAGTTCTGTGTTTAACCGTGTTTACTTTGTCATGCTTTGCTGATCCCCACGAGCTACAAGACTTTTGTGTTGCTGACTTGAACTCCACCACCATTGTTATGAATGGGTTCCCGTGCAAACCGATGTCCCAAGTTACAACAGAGGATTTCTTCTATAGCGGCTTGGTGAATGAAGCGAGCACAGCGAATCCCTTCGGGCTTGGAGTGAGGCCGGGTGATGTTACCAGCTTTCCTGGGTTGAACACCCTTGGACTTTCGATAAACATACTCGACCTGGCACCTGGTGGAATTGTTCCACTTCACACACACCCTCGAGCAACTGAAGCTAATTTAGTCATCAAAGGGAAAGTCTTTTTTGGGTTTTTAACTACTAATAACGTTTTGCACTCAAAGGTTATAAAAGCAGGAGAGGTGTCTATTATTCCTAAAGGACTTGTGCACTTTGTACAAAACGTTGGTAAGAGTAAGGCTGTCGTGGTAGCTATGTTCAATAGTCAATCGCCTGGAGCTGCAGGACTTCCTTTTAACCTCTTTGGCTCAACACCAGCAATTCCTAATGATCTTTTGTCTAAGAACTTCCTTGTTGATGAGAAAGTCATCGCCAACATAAAGTCTAAGTTTGGTAACTAAACAAAATAGCTATATGTGGTTGTGCATAATGTACACAGTATTTGTATCCGATTGTTTGTAATAAGGGACTCATCGTTGCCTTTATTTACGCATTTTCTAAATTTCTTGAATAATCATAAATAATATGATATATAATTCTTATATGACCGATCAAAAAAAAATCTTATATGATTTCTCAAAACGTACTCCCTCCGTCGGAGAGAAAAAAAAATATATTAGCTTTAAATTTGCTGACTTGAACTCCGCTACCATTGTTAGAAGAACTTCTACACCAGCTTTACTAGACAATTCCAGGATAAAAAAGAAGTTATCAACTTTGTATCGATGCTCTTGGTTGAAATTAAGCTTGGACGCAACAAGTCAGACAAACAATTTGGAGTAAGATGAAAAAAAATCTTAAATATTTATATAATTTTAATTTATTTCAGTTCGAGTGAATATAAAAAATCAGAACAGAAATAAAATTTACATAACTTCTCTGCCTCAAGAGGGTTTGTTAATCCTTTCTCTACCTCAAGAGGGTTTCTTAATCTCCGTATGTCTTTGATTCCATTGATCATAAGAACCAAGCGCCCAAAGCCAAATTTGCATTTCCTTGAATTTCCTCCACCGAAGATTTCTTTCCACCACCAAGACCATGGTCTTCTACACTTCTTAGCATTCCCCTGATTTGGCTCATTACCTTTTCTTGCTCTACCCCGCGTGTGAAAAAATACCTTGTAAAAAGATGTCCCTGCATGTATACAATGCATAACGAAAATTCGAAACATCTTTAGAAAGAACAAGCAAATTGAAAATAATTTAGGGACTGCTGTTCTCTATAATAAAAAAAAATTGATATTGTAATTCCCGATAAACAATTTGACATATGAACTACGATTAACCCATCTCAGAGTCATCATCTCCACCTAACCACAATACTAATCTCCCGTCTCCGCTGCATGATCAGTACCCAGATGACCATGCTACCTCGCGTGCTAAAAAATATAAATTCATCTTTACACACTTATAAAATAAATCAAGAGGTGAGATCGACATATCACGAAAGCACGCACCGAAAATGTGTACA
>JAJJWW010004459.1:0-13780 GCA_023531295.1 Papaver armeniacum
GTTATTCCCGAAAATAAAGGACGAAGCTTTTTTGTCATCCATCTGTGTATTACCCTATATAAAGGGTTGAGTTAG
This sequence comes from Papaver armeniacum, assembly GCA_023531295.1. Classification (NCBI taxonomy): domain Eukaryota; kingdom Viridiplantae; phylum Streptophyta; class Magnoliopsida; order Ranunculales; family Papaveraceae; genus Papaver; species Papaver armeniacum. The sequence continues at coordinate 76 of JAJJWW010004459.1, forward strand.
TCTGTTGTAGGGGGATTCTTTTTGAATTGTTAAGCAAGTCATTAGGAGAGAGAAAATTAAGAGTGATTGTAATTTCTTTAGCTCTGTTCTACATTTCTTTGTAAACCTTTCAAGAAAACAATTAATAAAATATATATTGTTACTCATCTTCAAATGGATTAATTAAACAAATTCGAGTGAGGGGTGTAGTGTGGGATTTCCTGCAACTACAAAAACAATTATCGGAAACTCCTGATTATTTCTTTTGGCAGAGATTCTCTCTTTCCCTTCCTTCCGGAGTGGTACTTCATCAAAACAAGTATTATTTCGATAAGGATGAGGAGGAATCTTTTTCCATAAGCGATTATCAAATCTTTCCTCTAATTATTTTGAGTTGATCTTATCGGGTAGTGGTATAATCTGTCTTTCTACTGAGGAATGGTCTTTTAGTTTTTTAAGACAAGAAACTTCCTTCAATATTTTTACCACCGTATGTTGAAGAAGTATAAGTTTCTTGTCAAGTGACTGAAATTGTATTTCTTAAGATCACTTTCACGGAATCGGTTCAAAGTTTCCTTTGTACAAGATTTCGTTTGATCATCAGTAGATCTAGAAGCTGGTTTTTCATCCTCTTCTGACTTGATGTAGTTAGGCAGACTACCATCATATTTATCTGTTTCAGATGTGACTAAACGGGTTTTATCACAGTCTGTGAAAGTCGAGCAAGGAATTTTAGTTTCCTCAACATCAGAAGAAATCACAACAGAATCATTCGTCAGAGTCATAGGATGTGTCTCTTTAACAGTAAGAGATTTACCAAGAGCTTCTAGTTTGATAGTGAGATCCATATTCTCTTTGGCCAGACATTTCATTTGAATGTCTTTATCTCTGATCCCCTGTTTAAGAAGATTTGTCTCTGTCTTTAATAACACCACTTTAGAAGACATATATTTTATAGGCTTTAGGAGTTTTACCAACTCTTTATCAGCATCTTCCTTTCCATCAGATATGGACATAGATGTTTTCGCTACTCCTGGATCATGAGTCAACAAAGTAGTAACATCTTCAACTTTTGAGTAATTAAACTCTTGCATAACGTTAATTGAATCAGACATAGATTCAATTTCTTATAGGTTGGATCGCACCAAACACAGATTGTTAGATCTTTTCGTGTTTGCCTGCTCTGATACCAATTGAAAAGGCGAGGGTACCCAAATATACCTCAAGCTAAACTTTTACTACCTATAAGTCCTTTCTCCGAAAGTGATTGTCTATGGACTGAGTCGAGACAATACAACTAATCGGTTCACACTTCGTGTGATCATCTATGGATACGAGATCGAGACAATACAACAACGAAGTATGTTTACTTGATAAAAGTGTTTGGACTTAACCAAACAAAATAGGATTTCTTATCAAGTAAATAGGAATTAACGTTTGTGTAATTTACTTTAATTATAATAAAACAATTATAATGCGGAAATATAAAGTAAATGACACAACAAGATTTTGTTAATGAGGAAACCGCAAATGCAGAAAACCCGGGACCTTGTCCAGAATTGAATACTCTCAGGATTAAGCCGCTACACAAAATTAAACCAACTTCGTATAGTTGAGACCAAGCAACTAAACCTATAGTTCACCTAGTTCCGTCTATATTCCCACGCCTCCGACCTATGAATAAGTCACGTACTTGGAATAATTCATTTGGTTCGTATTCCAAACAGTAAAGGAATAACAAATCTGTTTGGTATCAACTCTCTTCAACCAAGTGATATGAGTTCGACAAAGGCTCTTCTGTTTATCTCAATAAACTCCTTCGTTGGGTTCTTAGATCTATCTTATGTTCAACTACCGAAGTAATTGTTAAGATTTTGCAATCAATACTTTTAATCACAAAGAATTGTATTGATGCCGATTTACACAACTGATCAATCCAATCTACCACAAGGATAAACCGATTATAGTTGGATCCTCTTATACCGAAACAAGTATTGTGCACACCAAAGATTATAAACCCCAAATTAGAAATCTTCAATATCTTCTTTGTCTTCAAATCTTCAGAAATCAAGTATTGTAAAGGATCTCCACACCAAAGCAATATTGTTGCGCAGCAGGAGTAAAAATGGGCTCTACATATTGACGGTGTTCGAGATCAGCAAACCTTCACCAACTTCTCTTGTTTCACCTAGAATATCTATCTGACATCAACGTTTAGGTCATCCAATGCTACGTACTGTCTTCCGAGTTATCAAGAATTTTTCCCTTCCAGTATCAAATAAAAGTTTGAATTTTGTCATTCATGTCATGTAAGCAAGAGTCACAAACTTCCCTTTCCTGTTAGTTCGTCAACCTTTGATAAGCCTCTGAGCTTAGTATTTTCTGATTTATGGGTATCCCCAATTGTTTCAAGAAATGGACATCGTTATTATTTGCTTTTACTTGACGTTTTCTCTCATTACACTTGGATTTATCCACTAGCTAGGAAGTCAAATGCATTACCAGTATTTATACAGTTCAAAAAAGTTAATAGAAAATCAAACTGATTACAAAATGAAAGTTTTTCAGTCGGATAATGGAGGAGAATACAAGAAATTTACATCTTTTCTCAATAGATCGGGAGTCATACATAGATTCTCATGCCCTCATACTTCAGCCCAAAATGGCCCTGCAGAACGTCGCATTAGGCACATCACTGAGTCTGGTCTATCTCTTCTTTTCCATGCCTCTATGCCAAATTCATACTGGTCAGATGCTTTCACAACAGCATGTTATCTCATAAATCGAATCCCAACTTCACAGTATGAGTCTAAATCTCCTTTAGAACTGCTATATAATAAGAAACCTGATTTTTCCTTCCTCAAAGTATGTGGTTGTTTATGTTATCCATGTCTTAGGACTTATGTAGCAAACAAACTCGAACAAAGGTCTCTTCCTTGGGTATTTATTGGATACAGTGGTGCACACAAAGGGTATGTATGCCTTCATGTGCCAACCAATAGACTCTACATCTCTCGACACATCAAATTTGAAGAAACAAGCTTCCCATTTGCTGCCAAGCAACAAGTATGTTCACTTGAATCTCAAAAATATGTATCATATACTAAGATTCTCACATCATCCACTTTGTCAGCTCCTTCACCTGTTACTATCCCTATTATAATTCCAAAAGTGCAAACTGAACCTACACTTCAAGATCATATACCATCTGACGATATTTTGTAGTCACCAGGTGAAACCTTACCTTCAAGTTCAGTTCAAGTCACTAATAATGTAGCTGATAGAACAGTTGCTACTGGCAGTTCAAGTGCTCCATCTCAGCCACCACCTCAGCAGCATTCCATGGTTACAAGAGAAAAAGATGGTATTATGAAGCATTTCTGATGATGCTTGAATCTGACTTGCAGTGTTTTTTTGTGGTGTTGAAATGGGTTTTGAGACAAAAAATAAGCATTTGCAGGTGATGGGTATTGATGGTAGGAAGTGAGAGTAGATAGCTAAGAGGCAGAGAAGCTGGTGCAGTTAGGAAATGTGTTTTGGTGCTGAGCAGCTGAGAAGTGAAATTGGTGTTATCTGTGATAGAGATGGAATTGCTGGTGGAATGGCTTTGCTGTAGTGAATGAGTGGAGCCAGGTAAATGGATGTTGCAGCTCAACTGATGCTATGAGGCTTGAATGAGATTGCAGGTGATGTTGCAGTCAATGGGAATGGAGTTAGCTGAGTCTCTAATGTTGAAATGAAGCTAATGATTTGTAGATGAATGCTTGGTGTGCAAGAAGCAACTCAGGCTGGTAATTGATATGACATGAACTTGCTGTTGTGTGGAACTGTAGGTGGGATTGCAGCCAAGAGGAGCAGTGTTGGGTTCAGCTGGACCGAACAATTGAGATGAACTGAAGTAGATGTATGTTAGGAAATATTGCAGAAATTAAGATGGTGGTACATGAACTGAAGCTGGCCTGAGATGAATTCAAAAATTGATGTTGATATTGCAGCCGAAGCAATGACATGTATTCGGAATGGATGACTTGAACTGAAGCTGTTGGTTGCTGCGTGTTTGGCTAGATAATGAGAATGGTTGTTGATGGTACTTGGACTGGCAGAGAAGAGTTGAAGCTGCAAGAGAGGTGGCTTAATATGCAGTGGTGCTGCACAATGATGGTGCAACACATCACAACTTCAAGCTGTGCAAAGAATGGATTATGCCTTGGCCTAAATTAGACCAAGTCAGCTGAGTTAGCACTGACTCAGATCTGACTGAGCCGATTAGAATCATGAGTCCCTGAATCATGCCTGACTCGGTACTTGACCGAGTTGACCAGCTTTGACCACTGATTTTGCCGGCTACCTGAAGACGATTCCCGGTGACTATTCCGGTCGGATTCCGACGGTGAACCCAGTTTTCCGGCGACTACTTTTTGGCAAGAATTTTATTGGGTTTTTTATACACATAGTCATATGGGCTTGATGGACTCCTTTGTTGGATTCTTTGAAGACTTGACCTAGTTTTGGAAAGCAAAGGATTATATAAAAGAAAGACTTCTACAACTTTGAAAAAATCACGTATTATTCTTGGAGCTTTGGAGGAAAGCGGCTATTCTACTAGGGTTTGCTTATATTCATCTTCTTATATTCAATTAATATTTTTGTGATGAACTCCATAGTTATGAGTAGCTAATTTAATATTATTGTTTAAGGATGTAGTCATATTTCTAAAACTTGTGCTTGATTAATGCATTAGTTTTCTCTCTTGATTATCGTTCAAATCTCTACTGTTTTTAATATCACATGATTGATGTATTGTGATAGGAATTAGATATTTGTTTAGTTGAGTGGCCAATGAATTCAACTTGCATCATTTTCCATAGCTATTTTAGGGTTTTCATCGAGCGATAACCACAAGTACAAGTAGCATGATATGATCACGGATTGTCGTGATACACTCTTGTGATCATATGTAGAGTTTGACCCTTGTCTGAATTGTCATGCGCAATGTATGACAATTGCATTGATTAGCCTATTTTTGAAACTTAATTCTCCTAGGAATTGAACTTAATTAGCGCAAGGCGTAAGGTTATTCTTTAGGTAGAATTCACATACGCAGCTCTAATGTGTGTGTTGATGAACTTAGGAAATTACCGGATTATCTTGCTCACTTGATAGTCTAGGGATATTGATGATAAAGAGATTAAATTATAATTCTAATCATATATGCAAGCACATGTTTAAGATTTAAGATGAATTCCTTGACCAATATCTTTCTCTCATTGATTAATTCTCCAATTTACTTTGCTTTTGATTTACTTTTATTGTTTGCTTAAAATCAGAAATCCCCCCAATTGTTACCTAAGAAATTGAATACATAATAACTACAATTTCCTCTCTGTGGAAACGAACTCTTTCTTATCATATACTTTAGGAACGTGAATTTATTTTTGATGCATACGACGGCGATCATGCATCGGACCCATGATAAATTGGTTGCCAAACTTCACCAAGTTTCCAAAATAAGTCGCTCCAAACTTTGGTCGTGAGAGAATTATAACCGCAGCATATGCGCTTGCGTCAATACGCAAAAGAAATCCAGCCCATTTGATCTTCGGCTTGTCAGTTCTATAAAACTGACAGCCTACTCATTTTGCTCCATCAGAATCACGGTCACTCACCCAGCCGTGATTTTTATATTTCCACGGATACTCTCACCTCCGTGAGAATATTTTTCCCCTGGATTTTCACTTTCCTCTCTTCAGATTCACGGACAGACAGATCTCCGTGAGTTTTCAAAGTTACGGGATTTTAATTCATGCCTTGTTTTCTCTCGGACACTCATCTATCAGTGAGTATTTTTCTTCCCTGGATTTCGTTTCTTTTCCGGCAGCAACTCACTTATACCAGGCCCTCCGTGAAAACCATATGCTTCTGATTTTGTGAAGACTTCGAGCTCAAACATGAGTCATTTCCTTCTATTGATCATGTAGTTGCATGAAATCCACACTACACCCCTCACTAGAATTTACTCAACTAATCCATTTGAAGATGAATAACTATAGATTTTATTGATTATTTTCTTGAAATGTTTACAAAGGAGGATAGAACAGAACTAAAGAAATTACAATCACTCTAAATTTTCTCTCTCCTAATGACTTGCTTAGCAATTCAAAAAGAAACCCTCTTTACAACAGACTTACTCACCCCTTTATATAGGGTAGTACACAGTGTATGACAGCTAAGTTGTCCTTTATTTTCGGGAATAACTCGCGAAGTGTCGCAAGTGTACAAGTGTTCATCCTCGCGACACTCTTAACCTTCGCCAGGTCTTCACATTCTTCCTCGTGTTCTGGTTGTCGTCATTCATTGAGTCATTTATTTTACTTCCCTGCGACTCCCTCGCAATGTCGTTATTTATTAATCTCGCGAAATATTGATGTCGCGATATTCTGATCCTACATCTTGACTCTTCTCATGTCTTCTCTGCGAAGGAGAGAATGTCATGAGAACCAATATTTTGAAATGCCGCAACAGCTTATCTTTATCTGTTTCACTCCCGTACTTTTATACGGAATTTATTACAGATGTTTCTTCTTCCACTCTTTTCTTGACACGTCTCTTTCAACCGTTTATTCTTGACCATTCACGTCCCATCTCGCATTAAATGTATTTGTTTTCTCGAGGATTCTTCTCTATATATAGTTTTCTCACCCTTCTCTTCTTCTCTTTTATTTTCCCTCTGCAACTTTCCTTCAACCTTCTTCCTCCGCAATTTGCGCTTCTGCTACCGTAAACCTTCTCTTTTTTCTTTCCCTCGATCTTCAATTCTCTATTCATTCCCATACTCTAATAATGGCTTCACTTGGTCGTACATATAAACCCCTTTTTAATGAAGCTCAAAAGAATTTAAAAGAAAAGGGCTTTACTCTATCAACCATTCCTGATCAAGAATCTTCATCTATACTTTCTGCAAAACTATTTTCTGATCATCAATGTGATGATCAGAAAATCATAGTCTCGCTAGGTCAAATCCTCGCAGGCCTTCCCATTCCTCTATACAATCCTGAGATGCCATTATTCTATGAAATTCTTTCTCATGAGAAATTCTCGCGAGCTATTTATCAATTGAGCGGCGACTGCATCCGTCTAATGCTTGTATTCGCCAACCGTGGCGCTGGTAAAGGATCTTTATATCCTGATGATATCAAAGATCCTAGATTCGCAAATTTACAAATAGTCGCTGAGAAGTATACCGTAGAAAATTTCTTTGCGAATTATGCGTAATAAATATGAGAAATGACAAATCTGTTGGGGTGCTCGATTGAAGAGAAAGGATAACATTGATCTTTGATAAGCTGCTCATGCAAGACATTGACTGGCACTCGGGCAAAAATAATGTTCCTCGGCACTCCAAAGATGAGAAGTGGTGGGTTGTTCCTTTGTTTCTGAGTGGACCCTATATCGCGGGTTCACATGTACTCCCTGCAAATCTCGCAGACTACCATCCTTGGGAATTTAAGTGGCCCGAGAAGGCAAAAGAGGTATACTTCCTATTTCAGATTTTCTTTTGCGATATTTCCTTCCTCTTATATTTACTAGATTTGCAAAATCTTCAGATTACCAAATTGAAAAAGAGTTATAGTAGACGTCCAAAGGCGAGTACTCTGGCGATACTCCGATCGATCACGGATGAAGTAAGAAATACTTTCTTTTGTTATTTTTAACAATATTGTTGCCTCTATTTCTTATCTTCATTCGTGTGCGAAGGTTGTTGAAGAAATAGACATTCCCGAAGCTGCGAAGGTTAAGGGCAAGAATAAAATCACTCTTCGCAAGGATAAATCTTCTGCTCCATCTTCCCTGTTTCTAGCGCATATGTAGTTGCAGGAAATCCCACACTACACCCCTCACTAGAATTTACTCAACTAATCCATTTGAAGATGAATAACTATAGATTTTATTGATTATTTTCTTGAAATGTTTACAAAGGAGGATAGAACAGAACTAAAGAAATTACAATCACTCTAAATTTTCTCTCTCCTAATGACTTTCTTAACAATTCAAAAAGAAACCCTCTTTACAACAGACTTACTCACCCCTTTATATAGGGTAGTACACAGTGGATGACAGCTAAGTTGTCCTTTATTTTCGGGAAAAACTCGCGAAGTGTCGCAAGTGTATAAGTGTTCATCCTCGCGACACTCTTAACCTTCGCCAGGTCTTCACATTCTTACTCGTGTTCTGGTTGTCGTCATTCATTGCGTCATTTATTTTACTTCCCTGCGACTCCCTCGCAATGTCGTTATTTATTAATCTCGCGAAATATTGATGTCGCGATATTCTGATCCTACAGATCATGAGCATCACCATCATTCCCTGTTTTGTTTGAAACTCGAGCCATTCCCATCAATCGACCACATCAACAGTATCATCATCTCAGTCAAATGCCAACGGCAACAACGTACTTCACATCTTTGTTAATGGCAGAACACTACCATTCATTCTTCTTTGTTGTTCCTCGATCTCTCTATCTTCCATCATCAGCGATCATCATCACAACAAACCAATATTCCCATGAACTTCCATAGCAGCAGCAAAGCTTCTTCTTCCATGTTTCAGTTCTTCTTCCTCGCTTTCTCACCAACCATCGAGACAATATCCACAACAAACTCCCGTCAATAGCACCTCCTATCCTTCCATCACCAGCATCACTTCCATGAACCACCAGCTAACTCCTCCTTCGAGTTCATCTTGAGCTCAACTGATATTTCTCCATCATTACGTCGATCAATCACTGCCAATGCATCAATATCCAAACTCCAATCCATCATAGCAACTCAGCTTCCTTTCTATCCATCTCCAGTCAGCCACATGCCAGAGCAAACTTCCTCTTGAGTTCAACTCCTCCGTCAGCAACATATCATCATTCCCTGTCAATCTGAACCATCAACGACATCAACCCAGAACTGGTGGTGAATGTGAATAAGATGATGGTGGCAGCCCCGAGTAGAAGTATCTGGAGCCTTTAACATTTCAGTACAACTGTCAGTCTTTGAAGACTGACAGTTCAGTTCTTGTATCGTGGCTGCCATGGGTAATTCAAGCGAGTACCTTTATAATTCTATGCTTCAACATCTTTTGCAACTTTGACTTGCTTCGAACGCCCATAAAATCTTCATATGACTTCGGAATGACTTCATTCTTTCGCCATTAGCTTCGTCTTTTTGTCCTCTTCAAATGTGATAACAATAACTCCTAGGTTTATATGAGTTCCACTTGGTCTTTGGCACTTCTCCACTTGTAGCTAACTTTTTTTATTGCATATTTAAGTATCGATTCACTTCTTTTGGATGATTCACCTAATGAAACACATAAATCAGAGAAACAAGAGTAATATACAATAATTCGCAAGAACATATAGCAATTACTAGCATGGATTCGACACTAAAGATATATAAAATATGCACTTATCAAATTCCCCACACTTGAATTTTGCTAGTCCTCGAGCAAACTATCTAAATAAAATACAACAACTCCCTTTCGTTGAGGAAACGGTTGCACTTAGCAAATGCAACAAGCCTTTAAACCCCTAGGTGTCCCTAGTGGACGAGTTATAGTATCATGAGGGCTTATGAGAGGTATACCCACAAAACCTACTCCAACTTCAAAGCGTTCCAGCGTCCCAAGCATCCAAAGAGCTATGAGGACATAGAGTTTCTGCATGCTAGTAATAAGAAGTTAGAAATACTAAAGAACTTATTCTCATTCTTAAATGTTGAGTGAGAAATAACCACACCATAATGAGAGAACGCGTGTTTGAAAGCGACCAATAAGCATTTCGCCTCGACTTCTGCCTCACATAAAAGGATTTTATGATAATTGCACTAAAAAATATAGATTTTTTATGGGTCTCACTTGTGTGCAGGTAGGAATGAAGAGAGAATCCTACACATGTTGAATGGTGGGAAGGAAACCTTCCGAATTATTTCTGGAGACTCCACAAAATCGTGGAAAGCAAAAATATTTTTATGATGATCTCTAAGAAAGGAAATCAACCATCATTGCAAGGATGGGAGTACTCACTCACCTTCATATCCGATCGGCAGTAATGGTATCACCACTCTCACAACATCCAATAGAAACGTCTTCCTTTGGCTCGTCTTCTTCATCTTCTCGGTCTTCATCTTCGGCTTCAACTATTGATAATAAATTCTTGAACTTCGTAGAACTCTGACAATTTGTAACTCTTTTCTCTTAAATTTCCTTGTTGCTTGAAACTTCTTTATATATTTTAGGGATATTTTGACTTTGGGTCACAAAAAAGTGACCAGAGTTGCGTTTGGGTCACGCCAAAATTTTAATTAGAGTTTGGGTCACGAGATCGTCGTTTCTTGACCGTTAGTTAATTATTTATTTTTAAAATTAATTTCAATTTATTTAACCCTGTTAGTTTCCGTTGACTCCTCCGTCCCTAGTGTAGATAAACAGATGAACAAGAAAACATTTTTAAGAATATCTCATTCTTGAGTACTACTCTTAATTTTTCGTTTTATGAAAAATAATAACTAAGAATTACATCTATTGTTACTGCAACTCCAAACCTCAAGCTAAACCCAAAATGAGATCATAAAATCAAAACCATCCAACCTATTTTAGATCACAAATTCTCTGCCACATTAAAATGTTTCAAATGCTTTACCAAATCTGTATCTTTAATTACAAATATCAAGATTTAAATTAAACAAAATCACAAAATTCATATTCAGACCCCTTATTACAAGAAAGTAATTCTGAAAGTCCCCATTCAAAATAGAAAAGACCTTGATCAAATGAACTTGAGAACATATTACGATAGTGTTTGTTTCTTGAGTATGTGCGAGATAACTTGGAATAGATCAATGGTTAGAAAAACTAAGAAATTGTGTATGTGGATCACTGGATTGGATCAATGATATGAGATTTTGAGACAGAGAGACCAACAATCTGAAGGGTGCGTCTAGGTGTGAACTTTATAATTGAGCATGTTTGTCAAATCAATCTGTTAAACAAAATTTATTTTTGAATGGATACCACAAATACGATTTGTTGATTACAAATCCTTGGTTTGATTTGATATCGGATTTAGCATATGAGAGTGAAATCATAAAAGAACAAAACCCTAAATCTATTGAGAATTCTTTTGAAATCAATCTCAGCCTCCTGTTAATATTTAGGAATCATATGTCAAAAACTTGGGTTTTGGTTTGTTAGATGGTAGTGGAGGAAGTTAAAGGTTTTCATGGAGGCGTTAATCTTGCGAAGAAGAAATCGATGGAGGAGGTATTGTGTTTGGGTTTATATCGATGGCAAAGTTAGTAAATAATCCCAAATCCGAGATTTAGTTGGTCATTTACGCATTTAACATATTTCTATAACAGTCAACGCGGTCAACGACGGTCTCGTGATCCAAACTCTAATTTAAATTTTGGCGTGACCCAAACGCAACTCTGGTCACTTTTATGTGACCCAAAGTCAAAATATCCATATATTTTACTTCCTTGTGACCTTATTGAACAAATAACAACCTAAATGCAAATCTTTTTGAATTTTCTCTTTCTTTTGAACGCGCATAGAGCTGCACAAGACCCGCCCAACTTACTCAAACCCGCCCGTACCCGCTAAACCAGTGGGTTTTTAATCCGAACCCGCCCGCAATGGGTTGGTAGTTGGTTATGAATATAAAAACCCAATATAGTTGGGTTGGTATGGTAGTTGGTATTAGCTAAAACCCGCTCGAACCCGCCCGAAAAACCCACTAAATATACACCATTGATAAACTAATCCTAGCCGTACATAGTACACTAGTACTTGTTTAAGCTTAATAATGAAGACTTGTGTTTATGGTTTGCTTTTTTAAGTAATTAAGAACTTAAGTAAGAACTATGTTTAAACTTTAAAACTTGCGTGTGTGAATGATCATTGAATATAAAGCACGTACAAATATAAACACTACAGGTGAAAAACTTGCAGAAAATATTGAACTACAATCCGAAGCGGGTTTAAATCCGAAGCGGGTTTAAACCCGAACCCGACCGACCTGTAGCGGGCGGGTCAAAAACCCGCCCGATGTTTGTGGGTGCGGGGTTGGTTATGAAATTAAAACCCCTCTATAGTTGGGTTGGTAGTTGGTATTAGCTAAAACCCGACCCGCCCGACCCATGTGCAGCTCTGAACGCGCAATTAGGGGATACTTAAACTAATTGGGGGATAGAGGAAAAGGACAAAAACCGGATCCAAATATCAAATCAGGGTCACCCCTTATCTAAGTATTTTATATACTCCCTCCGTTCCTAAATAATAGGCTGGTTTCTATAAATAGATGTTTCAAAAAATTAGTCTGGTTTCCTAATTGGGAAAGTCAAATGTTACTTTATTTTTCTGGGACCACTTTTCTCTTAACTTCTTTTGATGACAAGTGTCATGTGGACCATTTCACTTTACTTTTTTTGCTGACAAGTGTCATGGGGACCATTTCACTTCACTTCTTTTATTGACAAGTGTCATGAGGACCACTTTCAATGATTAGTTCTCTTAATTTCCTTAATTTTCTCTAAAAAAAAACTAGCCTATTAATTAGGAATGGAGGGAGTAATTCCTAATCTACCCCTCACTAATTAGGTTTAATATTCAATTATAATTAGTAAAAATCTTAAGTATTTGTTAAATGATTAGTGTGTATTTTTATTTGTATTTGGGTGAGTGAGGTGAGAGTAGAGGGGGGGGAATATTTGAGAGTGAACTTTTTTGGTGAAAATGGAGGATGATTGTGAAGAGAGAAGCTGCTCTGCTTTGAATCTTTAGCTCAACTACAACAAGGAGCATATCTTGAATCTTTAGCTAATGACAGCAACTCACAATTATAATTCTTTGTTGAGCCAACACCCTTGAATGATGATTTTTACGAGCATGGAGGTTTTTTGAAGAACCTACACAAGAAAGTAAACTTGCACAACATACAAGCATCCCCAATACACAGGTAAAAGATGCTAAGAGGTTGAAAATTTTCTTTAAATCCACCATTTTTGCACTTTTGAAAAAGCTCATTTTGCCAAAGCATGGACGTGGTATGAATTCAATCTTTGGAAGCAACCATACCGGCATGGTATTCATACTACGGACATGCCGGTAGCTCGATATCCCCCATTTTGAAATTCAAGCCGGCATAGTATTCAACAAAAAAACTATGCCGGCACAAAAGTTACTTTTTACCTACCACGGAATATTCTACGGAATATGCTAGGCATGGTTAAATTCTAAGGTTACCATGCGGTCTTTTGCATGAAAAACATACGAGAAACAATGTCTTCCAAAGCTAAATACTTTGGTATGGTAAATTAATTAACTACCGAAGGTAGGAAGCGTAACCGGCGTGAAACCATAGATAACGAGCATCCGGCACATTGACCAGCATTGTTGAATTTTAACGTTACCATGCCGGTACCTACAAAAAAAACATATAGGAAGGAGTGTTTTCCAAAGCTAAATACCGGCATGGTATATTAATTATGGGTTACGCCTGAAAAATGTGCCGGCTTGAAACCATAGATTACGAGCATGCCGGCACCTATGTTTCCGGCGTTGATTTTAAATGAAATTTGTATGCCGGAAAAAGTTTCGAATTTGGTCTTCATTTCGGTTTATATCGACCATGCCGGAATGTTGGTCGAGCATGTCGGAGCTGTGGTCCGACATAGTGTTT
>JAJJWW010004460.1:0-72425 GCA_023531295.1 Papaver armeniacum
GTTTTTGTTTTCTGTCTTTTTAGCAATGATGCTAGTAGTGGCGTAGGTAGTTTCATTTTTTATAGATTAGGTGTTGCTATTCAGAGAGGAGTTGGAGCCCAGCTTGTTGCTAGGTTACCAACCAAAAGCTTTGTGTAATTATGATGTATTTATCTATTAATTAATATAATAATAATAATATTATTATTATTTTTTATTATTATTATTATTATTACTGAAAAATTGGTTTAATACACGTCATTAGGAGCATCAGTGGGAGGTAGCCGAGCGACAAGCTGGGCTCCTACACCTTTTTGAATAACGAAATAAGCGAAGATACTATCACCTTATTATTATTATTATTATAAAAGAGAGCCACCAGGGGCTTTGATTGAAGGAAATCAAATATCATTTTGTACATGAATGGATGGGAGCCGAGCAACAAATTGTGTTCCAACTCCTTTCTGGATAGCCAAACCTACCCGGTGAAATAAAGAACTGCCTATTTTATTGTTGGCGTCGTAGTTAACTAAACAATTCTTTAGCCTCTTCAAGAAAACAATCATATCATCACCGAGTTCACCTAGAGTTGTGAAGGCCAGGACTCCAAAAGCATATCCGTGGGTAGTGCATATCTCCAAATATTTGTTGCGTTTGCGACTTACAGCCGTTGAGATAGCATGCCCCGGTGTAAAGTTGCGTAACCCTGGCCCGGAAAATGGAGAGACTCCAGTGACATCAAAACAGGTATCCACCCCGTTCTCCCAATTGTGCACGAGTATGTCTGCCGATTTTAGAGCTGCGCCACCGGCCAACAGGCCCAAAGATGCTTCCTTCCAAGCCGCTACGCCCGCTCTATAGCAAATATCCATAATTACATCACGCACTAGGTCATGCCTAAATTTGAGGCCTACCTCGCTTGCACAGTGGAGTGCATGATCGCCGAAGACATCCATATCGCGGTTGCAGCAAGCACATATACTATCTTCCGGGAAAAGTGGTATGCCAAACCTGTATTGGGTGATGGCCCTGAACTGCCGAGGTCCGATGGTTTGGCTTAGCCCAGCAATGGGGATAGCCTTCAAGTAGTCCAACGCATGCTCTATTCTATTGCACTGCCATAAGATAGCATCCCTTGCTGATAAGTTAAACCCGTTAGGAATTTCCTTTTGACCACATCAAAATACATGTCCGCCATTTTCTTCATGGGCTGTGGGGCGATAGTATTGATGTCGAAAGTGGTGGAGATGCCGCAGGTTTGTACGAAACAGGTGAGGGCGTTTTGGAAGCTGGAACTTGGTATGGAAAGGTCAAAGTTACACAGGATAGATTGATGTAGACGTTGAGTCTGTATACATGACGCTAAGTAGCAATACTGGCTAGTGTCAAGCATAGTGTACACTCCCAATCCTCCGTCTCGAATGGCGGGGTCACTAAGCTTGTTGTAGCAAAGCCGAATCCAAAGACCATCTCCCACAATCAGGTGCCTTAGAAAATGCATCAGATGTTGATCATAGTGAGCGATTGCCGACTCCAAGACTCCGGGACTAGTTGTGCGCAAGGAGAAGTATAGTTTGGATACTCCGGCGCAATTACGTAATAGCAGAAGCTCGCACTTCGGGTCTTGGAGTGTCTTAACACAATCCAGGAGCTTAATGGTTTTGTCAGCACGATGCATGATCATATCACTACAAAAGTGAGTATCCATACTAACAGGACCCCCTAGCAATTTCACGCCCAATGCCGGTTTACTGATGCTTGGAGGAAAGACACCATCGTCAGAGCATCTAGGGTCCAAAGACGGCCAGAAAATCTCTGTTTTCCTGACATTTAAATGCAGCCCTCGTGCCGGACCTTCATGTTGAATTATCTTGAGAGCTTTGGCGACCTCTAAAGTATCCCCGACAATGGTTCCGTCATCGAGATACCAAGCGTGCATATCTAAGGTGCATTGGGAAGCAATGTGACCGATGAGGGGGTGGAGGGCTAATGCAAAGAGGAGAAGGCCCAAAGGATCTCCTTGCTGCACCCCTTGAGCTGAAACAAGAAGCAGTTCATCGAAGTAAAGTCTTGCCGGCCTAGCATAGCAAAACTCGACCCACCTGGAGATGCTAGGGCATCTAGCTCTGACTTCCCTTATTATAGTTGATCGATCGACAAGATTGAAGGCATTGGTGAAATCCACAAGCATCATAGTTAAGCCGATGTGTGTACCTTTCGTCTCAGTGAGGTCATTGGCGGCGTGTAGTATACTCTCTCCGCCATAGAAATGCCGACACCAAACTGGTGGTCGCCTAGGTAGTTTGCCATCTCTTTGCATACAGAAGTTGCTGCCAGTTTGGAACATAACCTACGCCAAATTGTACCAATAGCTATTGGCCTTAAACTACCGTCAGGCTTGAGAAGGGGGTGAGAGGCGCACTAGCAATGTATTCACCCAGAGTGGGGGGCATTTTCCAGCCAGCCATAGGTTTGCGGCGCCTGCCATAGACCTGAGTAGTTCGTCCGAAACTGCAGCAGCAGAACCGCTTAAGACATCCAGCAGATGATGGGCTCTAAGGCCATCTCGTCCACACGCTGTGCCTTTCGGGAAACTCCGGATAGCAGCCAAAACTGCGTTGCAGTCCACTGAAACAGGCGCAGCTCCAGTACACTCTGTAGGGATGAAGGGGGGTTGGGCCAATTATACATAATTTGTTGGTAGTCTAGCCACCAATTGGGCACCAACGCCCTTTTGAATTTCAATACCTATTCTATGAAACAAAAAGCTACCGGTGTCACAAATTACATTGTTGTTAGCAAGACAGTTCTTCAATCTCTTCAAGAAGGTGATAGTATCTTCGCTTAGTTCGCCCAAAGTAGTGAATGCAAGAATGCCCAAATGTACCCATGAATCTCGCATGTGGCAAGATACTTGTTACGCTTGCGAAGGACTGCTTTAGCAATTGCTTGGCCGGGTGTGAAGTAACGGATGTCACACGTGAAAGGCGAAGAACTGTCTTTAACAACCGCTTTAGCAACTGCTTTATTATTATTATTATTATTATTATTATTATTATTGAGAAGCGAAACCATACAGAAATTTACAGGGATTTGGCAGGGAGACGCGCAACAAGTTGCGCTCAAGCTATTATTATTATTATTATTATTATTATTATTTTAAATTATTATTATTATTGGATAAGGATTATTACATGAAACTAGTTGGAAGCCTAACAAGCTAAGCTCCAACGACATACTACCACATTAATTGAACAGGTTGTTGTGCTAACCTACCAGCGAGCCTCATGGGTAACCTAGCCAAGGGAGCCGAAACGGCGGGAGAGGGCTGAGATTGTGTCACAAGGGGGGCAAACTAGCACTACCTTCCATGTTAATTCCTGCAATATTACGCCATTGGGGACTCGAACCTGGGACCTCCTGGAGCGCATTAAACTTTGGGGAACGGGGATGAGTTGAGTTGGAAGCTTAACAAGCTAAGCTCCAACGACATACTACTACATTAATTGAACAGGTTGATGTGCTAGCCTACCAGCGAGCCTCATGGGTAACCTAGCCAAGGGAGCCGAAACGGTGGGAGGGGGGCTGAGATTGTGTTACAAGGGGGGCAAGCTAACACTATCTTCCATGTTAATTTCGTTATTATTATTATTATTTAGATTTTTTTTTTTGTTCTATTTTACGTCTTTGGTATTTTTGTTTTTGTTGTGCAGGATTGACTCGAAGCTAAAGGTGGAAAATCGAGGAGGAATTGAGGAATGAGGTTGGAAAAAAGAAGAAAAAAGATCGATAAAGCTCAAGCTGTCAAGCATTTTCTTTTACATTTATTTTTTTCCTTTTTACACTGAAAGGATGACATCCTAAGCCTTTTTTTTAATAAGAAAACAGGGTGACCCCCGAGAGTTACATACTGTAAAAGTCGTTTCCAACAATTACTTGTAGGTGATTCATATAGTTTACAAAAGCATCATCACTCCATGATCCAGATAAACCTTCCATGAGATTAACTGCCGCCAGGCTTCTAGTAATATAGTTTTCAGAAGCTGGAATTAAGTAAAGAGTTTTGATGTCGAGCTTTTCATAATCTTGTTAACTGCTTCCCTGGTTGCTTCAAGAACTTTCAAGTTGTCGCTCTCGATTTGAACCATCTGAATGTTCAAATCTCTTGTCCACCTGATCGTTAGTGAAGCCAACTTTTCCTCTAGCTCTTTTCTGCTTGTTCCAGCAACATGGATGCATTTGGCTCATGAGTAAGCACATGTATGATCAGAACAAGTTAGTGCAATGCTTGAAACATTTGTACTCACATCCCAAACAATAGCAACATTTATTTTGAAAGCTAGAATGGTGGGATTTGTCATATGATCAGAATTTAGTATTTCTATTTCTACCTCCTTCTGTAGGTGCCACCTACTTCTAGTGTAATCCTTAACTAAAGAATTGATAGTATACTTAATATTCTGTATATTAGGCCTGACTTTTCTAAAAATTAGATCACATCTAGTTTTCCAAACATCCCACATAATGGATGCCATTGTTTCTGGCCAGTTGATTATTCCCTTGTCTCTAATGTTTGTTCTAGTAAACAAGTTGTCCACCCATCCAAGAAATTGTACCTGGTTATTGAAAACAAAGTTAGAATTAAAGCCAATACCACTCAAAACGCTTAAAGTATAAGTCACATTCCATAAAAATATGGTTAAGAGTTTCATCCTGCAATCCACACATTGGACACAACTTGTTTATATCTGGTAGGATTCTTGCAATCCTTTCATTTAACGGCAAGATGGCATGAACAAATTTCCAAGGGAAAGTTTTGATTCTTGGTATTGTGCTTAGGTTCCACAAGTTTCTCCAAATATCTCTATCATTCGGCAGTACCTGGTGACATGTTGTGATTATTTGTTTGCACAAGGACTTAGTGGAAAACGTTCTAGACCAAAGTATCTTCCCTCCCCCTCAAAAATTGGTACTCCATTTACTATTTGCGCTACTTCCTCTTGAAAACAGCACCACAATAAGGTTGTATTCCATTTCCACTTCTCACCCGTACAGTCGATGAGCTCAACAACAAAAGTGAAGTTCTTGCTATATTCATTCTGCGGCTGCAGATTACCCGGTAACTCTGAAACCCACCTATCCCCCATATTCTTACTTTCTTCCATTTCCCACCTTCCAACTACAGTTGTTGCTGATTTTAGGCATTTCTCTGTGAATATTTTTCCATCCCCATGAAGCAGTTGTATGACTTACCATTTCGCTGTTGAGAAGGCTATTGTCTGGGTAGTATTTATGTCTCATTACCTAGGCACACAAAGCATCCGGTTGACTAACTAGCCTCCACGTGACCTTAGCTAGCATTACCTTATTGAAAATCCGAAGATTCAGAAAACACATCCCTCCCATATATTTTGGTATTCAAACTCCTTTTGTCCAAGCTTTAAGATAAACTCCTCTTGTAACTGTTACATCTTTTCCCCAGAAAAAATCTCGTTGTATCCTATTAATCTTGTCACACCTGACAACCGGAATTCGAAAACAATTCATCTGGTACATTGGTACAGCCGTAGTAGAAGTGTGAAGCAATGTAGACTTAGCAGCACAAGACATATTTTCATAGTCTCAGTTTTGAAGCTTATTTTCGACTCTATCAATAACACTTTGGAATGAAATAACCCGAGAAGTGTGTGTTTCTTAAGTGACATCCCTAAGTACATGCTCGAGTCTTATAAATATATCTCACCTGTGTCTGTAATCAACATCTGATAATAATCCTATAAGAACATCTGGTTATATCAATTCTAAATATTTCTCATGGTATCATTCGGGAAAAACAACCATTAAAATTATTTTTCGATCCTAGGTTTTCATCTCCATACTTATCTTTAATGGAGAATCAATCTTTAGTTTCCGCTGCATCATCATCATCATCATTAAAGGGTTACAAGAAGAAGAAGAAGATGAAGAAAAAGAAAAAGAAGCAATCAAATTTTGATATTGAAGAAGCTTTTACCTATGTTGCTCTAATGATCAGAAATTTGTGGTGTTTTGGTTGCAACGATGATGAATTTGAATTTGATAGAGGTAATTTTAGTTACAATAACAAATATTATCAGTTCTCAATTCCAAAGTTCTTGAAATTCTTTGGTTAATAATTGTTTTCTTTAGAAAGATTTATCCATATTTTGAACCCTGATCCTTCTTTGAAACTGTTTCTTCCTTCAATTCGTCAAAACCCAAAGTTTAAATCTTTCTCATCAACAAACTCGTATACCTTGTTTGTTTAACCAATCTTGTTCTTGTGTTGACTTTTTGAATAAGTTTTGACAATATTACCACTTATCAATTTTATATTTCAATGCTGAAGGAGTCACTTATGGATTGAAGTACACGTCGACTCCATTAGCAAATGCAATCGCCTATTTACTTGCAATGGTTAGTTTCACATCCACATGACTGTCTACGAATCATATAAACATGTTTGTATTTGGTAGACGATAAATGATGAGTAAAATGCACGTTGGACATGAGATTTGACATGGTGTTATATATGTGCTAATAAAGCTTCGACGATTATCAATTTTTGTGAGAAAGATTGGTCTCGGGTTACGAGTTTAGTATATAATTTGTGAATACTAGGATATCCTTTTAAGTTAATTGTAGTGATGAATACCGAGGCATTAGTAAACTCCATGTTATTGCTCTTCGTTATCGTTTGAGTTTTATAAAGAAGAACCGAGACTAATAGGGTCATTGTAACAATGCCATTGGATTCTTCTCTAACAAGGGGAAAAAGTTACCATAGGAGTAAAGTTTTTACAAAAAATCTTACACTAAAAAGGTGGGCTTGCGCCTAGTCACGTTAAAGGGCTACGATCATTTTTCTAATCCATATCCTATCGAGTTTTGATGCACAGATTTGTTATCAAACCAAAATCTTGGACTTCAAATAAACCTTTTTACTTTCAATAACGGAAACGAGGAAAGAAAGTTGGGCATTTTTCTAGGGTTTATTGATCTCAATTTGATTTCTTCATTTCTAAGTGAGGATATCTTTGTTAGAAATGTAAACTTGATTTGTAGATTAGCCTAGAATAATCTAGACACAACTAGCATGTCCTAGCTAAGCTTACTGTTGTCTAGAATTATCTAGAGTACAAGGTCCGGAAACTTCTATGATGGGAATAAACTAATGCTAGTACAAGCTTGAGAAAGTGGAGGAGTAGTCTAGAAGACACTACGGGCGAGAAAACCATGGTCACCTAGTACTAGAGTTATCTAGTGACTTGTGTACTTGTGCCTAAATGGATAAATCTAGAATTATCCGGTTGAAAGTCAAAGTGGTGAACAAAATATAAAAGAAATGTGAATATCAAGAGTCTTCTAGAAGCGGGTCAAATACTAGATAGTTAGGGAAACTTCTAGAGCATGTGAAGGTCGGTCAAGTGTAGGCTATAAATAGGCTTGAGTGGAATCAGTTGTGACTTGTAATTGAGCGAGAAGGAAAGTTAGTGGTAAGGTCGGTGAGATACCTAAGTGTGTTGTTTTGTAAACTAAGTGGTCTGTGTACAATCAAAATTTAGAGCAATAAAATTTTGCTTCCCATAAACCACAGTTGAGTATTTGTGAGACTATTCTCAAATCATTTTCATACCCAATTAGCCTTTAACCCCAAAATCATTTCCAACAAAGTGGTATCAGAGCCATAGATCCTAATGGCTACCGAAATGTTTCCCTTTCAAATCCCTAAACTCACCGAAGATAACTATGAAAATTGGAGCATCCAAATGAAGGCGTTATTAGGCTCGCAAGATGCATGGGAGATAGTAGAAAAAGGTTATATCGAACCGGAGAATGAAGCGGCGCTACCGCAAAATGAAAAAGATATGCTACGTATATCAAGAAAGAGAGATAAAAGAGCTCTTTTCCTTATTTATCAAGGCATGGACGAGTCGTGCGTTCGAGAAGATATCAAGAGCCGCTAATGCAAAGCAAGCGTGGGAGATTTTGCAAAATTCCTTCAAGGAGTTGATAAAGTAAAGAAGGTGCGATTGCAAACTCTAAGAGGTGAGTTCGAATCTCTCTCCATGAAAGAGTCCGAATTAATCTCGGATTATTTTTCAAGAGTTTTAGTTGTCGTCAATCAACTAAGAAGAAATGGTGAGGTCATGAGTGATAGTCGTGTGATCGAAAAATATTGCGGTCACTCGTTCCAAAAATTCGACTATATCGTCGTCGCATTGAGGAGTCCAAAGACGTCGAAACCATGACCATGGATGAGCTCATGGGATCGTTACAAGCCCATGAAGAAAGGATGAGGAAGAGAATCAAATAGGGAGCAGTAGAACAAGTTCTACAAGCGAAGCTCACTTTGAAAGACAAAGGAGAGAGCTCTAGTAGTAATGCTAGAGGAAGAGGACGCGGCTTCTACTGGGCGGAAGAGGAAGAGGCAAAGCAGAATAACGATGATCAAAGGGGCCAGAGGTCAAGCTTCACAAGAGTTCGTGGCAGAGGAAACAATTCATGGCACAACAATAATAGGCCAAGGTATGAAAAATCTCAAGTTGAGTGCTATAATTGTCATAAGCGTGGTCATTATGCTTCGGACTGTCGATCTTCTTCAAATAATGTCGAGGAGAGAGCAAACTACGCTAGTAAAGAAAATCATTAAGACCAGACCTTGTTGGTGGCGTGCAAAGGAGGTGACCATGATGAAAATCATACATGGGTGCTTGATACTGGAGCAAGCAACCATATGTGCGGCACGAAGGAGAAGTTCGTGGAGCTTGATGAATCAGTTTCCGGCAACGTGACGTTCGGAAATGGAGCGAAAACTTCGGTGAGTGGTCTTGGCAAAATCTTGATTCGATTAAAAAATGGAAATCATGAGTTTATTTCTGATGTTTATTATGTCCCTAACGTAAAAATGAATATATTAAGTTTGGGACAACTCTTAGAAAAAAGGCTATAGGATGAATATGGAAAACCTTAGTCTTTTCATAAGAGATAAGAGAGGGAAACTAATTGCCAAAGTGCCAATGACGGAAATAGGATGTTCTATCCGAACATTCAAAATGACGCTCGCAAGTGTCGATCGCTTGTGTGAAAGACCCGTCATGGCTCTAGCATCTTAGGTATGGACATCTCAATTTCGGAGGGTTAAAGTTATTATCCAAACAAAAGATGGTTAGAGGTTTGCCAAGAATAGACCACAGGATCGGTTGTGTGAAGGATGTTTACTTGGGAAACATTTCAGGAAAAAGTTTTCCTAAGGAAACATTCTCAAGAGCCACAAGACCGCTGCAGGTTGGTTTCACAGATGTTTGTGGACCAATAAAACCAACCTCGTATGGTGGAAATAACTATTTCCTCATATTTGTCGATGATTTTAGTCGAAAAACATGGGTTTATTTCTTGAAACAAAAATCGGAGGTTTTCTCCAATTTCAAGAAATTTAAATCCCTTGTGGAGAAAGATAGTGGCTTTGAAATTATGGCTATGAGATCGAGACGAGAGGAGGAGAATTTACTTCGAGGGAGTTCGAGTCTTACTGTGAATACAATGGAATCCGTCGGCCTCTTACGATTCCATATACACCTCAACAAAATGGAGTTGTCGAAAGGAGAAACAGGACAATTCTCAACATGGCCCGGAGTATGTTAAAGACAAAGAAAGTGCCCGAGGAGTTTTGGGCGGACGATTGATTGTGCAGTTTTACGATAAACCGTTGTCCGACAAAAGCGTGTGGAACATGACTCCTTTAGAAGCATGGAGCGAGTGAAACCGGGCATCTCACATTTACGAGTATTCGGGAGTATCACATATGCTCATGTGCCGAGTCAGCTAAGAACGAAGTTGGATGACAGGAGCGCCAAGTACATATTTATCGGTTATGACCCTCGATCCAAGGGTTACAAGTTGTATGATCCAATCAATAGAAAGGTCGTCACAAGTAGAGATGTGGAGTTCGGTGAAGAAGGCTTCTGGGATTTCGGCGTTCAAGAAAAGGATTACAATTTGCTTCCTATTATAGAAGAAGAAGAAGAACAACAACAACCACCTGAACCAATTGCTCCAGCTACTTCACCACCACCATCACCTCCAGCAGTGCATCATGATGAACCATCATCAGCAGATGAAAGTTCTAGCGAAAGGCCCTTACGGACGAGGAGTTTAAATGATATCTACGGAGACAATATATCTCTTTTTGTCTCTTTGCAGTAAAGTCAAACCAATAAATTTCGAAGAAGCCGTCAAAGCGAGAAATGGAGAAAGGCGATGGATGAAGAAATCAAGGCTATTGAGGAAAATAACACACGGGAGCTTGTAACACTTAGAAAGGACAAGAGAGCGATTGGAGTGAAATGGGTGTACAAAGCCAAGAAAACGCTAAAGGGGAGGTTGAAAGATTAAGGCAAGATTGGTTGTAAAAGGTTACAACCAAAGAGCGGGCATCGATTATGATGAGGTATTTGCTCCTGTCGCCCGTCTTGAAACTATTAGACTAATTATTTCTCTAGATGCTCAAAATAAATGGAAAGTCCATCAAATGGACGTCAAGTCTGCCTTTCTAAATGGGCATCTTGAAGAGGTGGTATACGTCGAGAAGCCACCTGGGTACGAAGCCAGAGGACATGAAGACAAAGTCCTTAAGTTGAAAAAGGCTTTATACGGCCTAAAACAGCACCAAGGGCGTGGTACGGCAGAATCGACAAGTACTTCCAAGAAAATAATTTCAGTAAGTGCCCGCATGAATATGCTCTCTATGTGAAGGTGAATGAAAAAGGAGATATGTTGCTCGTCTGCTTGTACGTAGATGACTTGATCTTCACGGGCAATAACCCGACAATGTTCGAAGAGTTCAAGAAAGCGATGACGAGAGAATTTGAGATGACGGACATCGGTCTTATGTCATACTATCTCGGGATTGAAGTAAAACAACAAGAAAATGGAATATTTATATCTCAAGAAGGATATGCGAAGGAAATCCTTAAGAAATTTAAAATGGAGAAGTGCAATCCAGCAATCACTCCCGTGGAATGCGGAATCAAGCTATCAAAGGTCGATGAAGGCAAGAAGGTCAACCCGACTCTTTACAAGAGTCTTGTTGGAAGCTTGAGATACTTAACTTGTACAAGGCCGGATATTCTCTATGCAGTGGGGCTAATTAGTCGCTACATGGAAGAACTTACGACTACCCATGTGAAGGCTGCCAAGAGAATTTTGCGCTACTTAAAAGGTACGCTTGATTTCGGTTTATTTTACTCGTCGTCAGAGAAGTACAAACTCGTTGGATATAGTGATAGTGACTGGGCTGGAGATTTAGATGAAAGGAAAAGTCTTCTTGGATTTGTATTTTTCCTCGGAGATACGGGCTTCACTTGGAGTTCAAGAAGCAACCAATCGTCACACTCTCCACTTGTGAAGCTCGAGTATGTCGCAAAGAAGCATCATGTGTCTCATCACGCGATATGGTTAAGGAGATTAATGAAGGAGCTTAAAATGGAGCAGGAAGAACCGACTACAATATTTGTGGACAACAAGTCAAGCAATGGCTTTAGCAAAGAATCCGGTGTTCCACGATCGCGGCAAGCACATCGACACACGGTACCATTTTATCCGCGAGTGCATATCGGAGAATAAGGTACAAGCTGAAATACACTAAGTCTCAAGACCAGGTTGCGGATATATTCACGAAACCACTTAAGCACGAGGTCTTCGTCAAATTACGAGAAATTCTTGGAGTTACTTCAAATCAAGTTTAAGGGAGGATGTTAGAAATGTAAACTTGATTTGTAGATTAGCCTAGAATAATCTAGACACAACTAGCATGTCCTAGCTAAGCTTACTGTTGTCTAGAATTATCTAGAGTACAAGGTCCGGACACTTCTATGATGGGAATAAACTAATGCTAGTACAAGCTTGGAGAAAGTGGAGGAGTAGTCTAGAAGACACTACGGGCGAGAAACCATGGTCACCTAGTACTAGAGTTATCTAGTGACTTGTGTACTTGTGCCTAAATGGATAAATCTAGAATTATCCAGTTGAAAGTCAAAGCTGGTGAACAAAATGTAAAAGAAATGTGAATATCAAGAGTCTTCTAGAGCAGGTCAAATACTAGATAGTAGATAGTTAGGGAAACTTTTAGAGCATGTGAAGGTCGGTCAAGCGTAGGCTATAAATAGGCTTGAGTGAAATCAGTTGTGACTTGTAATTGAGCGAGAAGGAAAGTTAGTGGTAAGGTCAGTGAGATACCTAAGTGTGTTGTTTTGTAAACTAAGTGGTCTGTGTACAATCAAAATTGAGAGCAATAAAATTTTGCTTCCCATAAACCACAGTTGAGTATTTGTGAGCCTATTCTCAAATCATTTTCATACCCAATTAGCCTTTAACCCCAAAATCATTTCCAACAATCTTGATTTAGGTTATTATTATCCATCTTACTCTAATTTCAGTTTATAGATTCAAATCAGTCTCAAATGTATGGTTTTCAATTTTCTCAAACCTTAATTTCATTAGCAAACGGTCTAAACTCCAAATCAATAACAAGTCTCTCCCATGGATTCAATATCATACATGGGAGAGACTTTTTATTGAGTTTATACCATTTGTTAATGAAAGTAAGTTTGATAGCTTTTTCAGTCGGGTCGGTACTCTTGGAGTAGAAAGTTAGTGTTTCTTCTCTAGCGAGTAGAGGCTTAAAAGGATTTTCTTCATCTCCCTGGACTTTTATAGTTTCAGGCGCAGTTCGAAAGAACTTCTATTCACTGCGATCATGGGGTAAGATTCCGTTCTTCGTATGAGATTTTTACAGTTCAGAAATTTCATCTTGGGTTTATTGTTTGGTTATATGCCACAATTTTTGAATGATTTTGCTTTTATATCTTTGATTTATGATATTAAGTAGTGGTATCATCTCAATTCTCATGTCTGATAAGGAGATTGTTTTTTTTTTCTTTCTTATTGGTATTGTTAGGGTTACCTAAAAAATATCCAGGAATGAATTTGTTGACTTTGTAGGATGAAATGTCAACATGGGTTAGAATCTAAATATCACTTTGCCATTGTTGAGAAGGGTATTATATGAGTGGTTGATGCATCACTTGTGCATACACAAAGCAGGCACTAATACAGGAGGTGTGTGAAGTGTGAACCTAGGATACATTATCTTATGTATATCTTAAAAGGTTGCCCTATCATAGAACTCCTAAAAGTCCATCGAATCATTTTGTTCTTATTTCTGACGGGTTAATTGGAGCCAGCTCTGCCTCTGATACTATTAGTATTACGTTGTGTTTAAAATAGCATGTGATTTTCACGAGGAGTATTTGACTAGATCCTACGTTATTATTGGATATTAATTTGACCACTGAAGTTTGAGCAGTAGTTCCGTTTGCTTGTTTCTGCGTGTTTTGGTGAAGATCTTTGGTATCTAGAAATCTGGTAACATGTATTGATTACTGAAGCTTTTAGGGTTCTGTGATAAATATAGGTCAAGCTTATTTGCATGAGCCATGAGAGACCCATGAATTGTGTTACTGGTTTAAGCGAAGTCCTTGAGTCAGAGAATTATAAATCAGTATATCCTGAGATTGCTCTCTTCCTGAATCGGTCTATCTTTGGGTTGCTCTATCCTTGTTGGAGAAATCGGTGTATTGAAAATGTTGATGTAAGTTTAATGTTGTTCCAAGCTGATTGATTACAAATAGTCCCGTTTGTTATAAAATACTTGGTTCTAATCTTATATTTGTCAATTGTTGGTACCTTGAAAGAAGCTTGTGAAGAATCAAAATTGATTGGTGGTGAGTTTCACTTTCATATCCATATGACTGTCAAAAAAAAAAAATTAGATTAACTTGTTTGAATTTGGTAGATGGTAGATGATAAGATTAAGATGCACATTGGACATGAGATTGTACTCGGTGTTGTTACTGTTGTGTATGTGGTAGCTAATCAGTGTTGTGCCATAGTCAGGCAAACAAACATTGATGATTATTGATTTTTACAGTGTAACTATGAGAAAGAGTGTAGATTGCTTGCAAGTTAAGCATGTAACTTTTGAAATATCATTGTATCTTTGAATGTAGTCGATCAATTATAATGAGCGAGTAAAATCTTCAATATTCTGTAAATGGAAGATGATGCATAAAATGTTGTATTGTTACTTAGAATGAAATTTTGAAGCAATCAATTAATAATTGAAGGATAGATTAGGTAGACTTTGTAACATATGCTGCCAAGTGCCAAGTGAAAGAGCAGGAGAACTAGTAGAATCGTACATTTGATTTTTCCACTGTTACCAGAATCAAGAGATTTTATTGACTGGATAAATAGTAACTAAAGAAAGAAGAGAAATTTGTGAAACTGGTGAAGTTATTTGGACTGAAATAAGGAAAGAATCTGCAGTGGCTGCTAAAATAGCCAAACTGAAATAAGGAAAGAATCTGTATGCCGGAGAAATACTGTAATCAGCTACTGAAACCCAAAAAGGAAACCATATTTTTTTTTTTTTTATCTTCTATTTCTATACGAAGTATATGTGAAATATTTTTAGAAACCAAAAACCTGGGCGAACACGTTTAGACCTCGTGTATATAAGGGGCCTATGGGTGAACTCTTACTCTCCCATCCGAAACCACGTTTTAAACTGTCCCTGTTCAGCATCATGGTGATGGCTTTGCGTTCTTCTTCAAAGAATCATGTCCATGATATTAGTGGTGAGATTGATATCGACAATATCAATAACATCCTTGCTGACGATATTATGTTCAGCATTGTCAATCGATTACCAGATCCGTCTTTTCACAGATGCAAAGCAGTTTGCAAAAACTGGAGCATTCTCATCAAGTCTAGCCACCGTCTTCGTCCGAGAACTGCAGCAAGAATGTCATCGGGAGGATCAGCACCAAGACGTCCACTAGTTGAAGAAGTATTACCAAAAAAAAGAAGAGTTAAGAAGCCTCGTAAGGCTTAATTTAGCTGATGTTTTATTATTTTGGCTTTGTATTTTGATTATCAAATCAATATATTCGTTTTGGACACAACGTGTGACGATCATGTTTATAATTCAGTAAAAAAAAAATTAAAAAAAAAAAAATTCTACATGTATGTACCGAATTCTGAACGACGTTGACAGACAAAAACATCTTCTGATTGCTTTATGTTTTCATTCCATTTTTATACTTGCTGATAACTAAGTATATATATCAAAAGAGCTAATTCCAAATTGAATTTACACTTCACGTTATTTGCTGTGACAATCCTATGTGAGCATGATTCTACAGTAAGAACATTGAATCCTATTACATAACTTCTACGATGTCTAATGAAATTTACATGATTCTACAATGTATTAATATACAGCAACCTTCTTTTCTCCTCTACACAAAACCTTACCCAATCAGCATGACAACGTTTCGGTGTTGTGCACAGCTTAGAACCTCAGCTTCTGAACAAAATTCTTGATCCCCTTTGACAACTAGCTAATTTGTGTTGCTTGACAGCGAGACCATCTGGTAGGACTCCCATGTGGACAGACCCAAACTCATTTTCCGCTAAGAAATTTGCTTGGAAAATCCACCTGTTGCAAGTTCCAGGTTCCCAGCTCGGCAAGCTGAACCACCTTGTATTGAACAAAAAAATGGTGGACCGAGAGGTGCACTTCTTGCTACAGATATTGCTTCTGTTAGGTTTCCATTGTAGTCGATATCACCACTACAAGAAAACATGGCTTAAGCGACCAAAATCTTAGCAAGAGCCCTAAGTTTTGGTTGCTTTAATGGTTAAGCAACCAAGTTTGCAACCACCAGATAGTTTACTTGCTGCAAATTTAGTTCCACCATTTCATAGCGACCAATAAAGGTGTTGGGTTGGTACATCACTTTTTCAAGTTATGCACAACAACTACAAAAGTGCTTGAATCGCTATTTGCTTTGAGGCACAACGGGGCAGCAATTAAAAAAATATTTGGTTGGTATAATCCTATCTCAGCAACCAAGTCTTACCGACCACTATATCAAAGAAAAGTGAGTTTGCCAACAAATAATTTTTACCTCTTGATAATATTCCAAGAAAATGAATGGTAAAACCGATCAAAAAAAAAAAAAAAAATTGGTCATTATCATAAACTTAGGTCAGCAAAGATATTATAAAATACAAGGATATCATCCACTCAAATTGAAACATTGTTAGCCGGTAGTTGTTACTTTGTAGTTGTACCATTTGTCCTATCTGCCGGCCAGACGGACGCCATTTTCTGGCATGGTCTCGCGTCTGGACACCTACTTGGGGACGCGACGCTGACTTGACGCGACGTTAAAATATGCACTGACCGACGCTGTAATATTGGCCTCGTGTCCGCGTCCGATGTCTGTCATGTCATGCAAGGCACAGCGTCCGCGTCCGTGCAACCCAGGTCCCAGTTCAGCAAACAATTTTTTTCTAGTCAACTAGTCAACTACTAAGTTTTAATTGGACCAAAATACAAGTGGCTCTTAGTATAGCTTGTTTACAAAAAGTGGTGGAATTTTGCCGCCAAAAAGGCACCTTTAATTCCAAACAAGTTGAATTTTGCCGCCCAAAATTTTTTCCAATCCAAAACGAACTTGTGGTCGTCTGATAAAGTTGGCAATCCGTATGTGTTTTCCTTGTGTGTTAATATCCGTACATTACACATTTTAGTTTCCTATTGGTTAGATTAGCATCATACGGATCATGATTGTCATTTTAGTTTCTTATTCGTTAGATTAATGTCATACGGCTCATGATTAGTATCTTAGTTTCTTAATTTAGGGGTGCACAACGGTCGCTCAGTCCGGTTTGTTGATCAAACCGTATACACCTCGGTTTTCAATTTCAAAACTACCACCGAACTGTTGATGGATCGGTTCCGTTTGAAACTAATACCAGTTGGCTTGGTCATTTTTCTGGCTACAACGGTTTCAACCGGTTCCAAATGAAAAAAAAAAATCAAAAAACTATCCTACAACATGAAATTGATCTTGGAGCTTTATCAAACCTTGAAAATTTAAAATTATATCGATAATTCCTTTGGTCAAAAAATCAGAGAACTTGGTCAATTTTGTAGATTAACGAATTAGTTCACCTCGCTGAAAAATAAAAATCGGCTCGGCCAAGTTGAAATTTTGGTCCCAGATAAATTAAGTGAACTAGATGGATATCTGGGTTGACTTAATAGGCAACCATATAACCCCATGGTTGTTTTGTGTAAGGATTTGGTCTTATTCTCATTCTATTGAGTGAGACATTTGGTATTGATAGTCTTCGATTGAATATGGTTGTCACCTTCTTTACATTGTTCAAGTTATTAAATCTGTCTTTTCTCCAAATGGGTTTGATTTTTTTTTTTTTTTTTTGTTGGAATTAGTAAATCAGGTGAGGGTTTACTGCAAATGGATTTGATATTGAAGGGGGTATGTTTGGGCTTGAAGGGTATGTTTGGAAAATGTACCAAAGTAATTTCTATCAAGATAATATGATTCGTTTCTATTTAGATAGATTATTGAGATCTATCTATATTTTCTAACTAAAAGTTGAACTTGTGTCGATTCGACTCTAATGATGATTTGAGGAGTTTGAATTTCTACTCAATCGAAGATTGTTTTTTTCCTCCTTTTAAAGTTAGAGATTTGTTTTGAAATGTTGAACTTTTGACCGATTTCAACTCTAATGATCGTTGAAGAGTTGAGATTTCTGGTTATTCTACAAAGTTTGTGTTCTTCTTTAATTTTTTTGGTGTATGTTGAATTATTGATTGAGCTTTCCTTCAAAAAAAAAAAAAGAATTAAACAGTGGGTTTTATTTTTCATGTGAGTTTTCCTTGTGGGTTTGATTCATATTGTTCATTTTTGTTTCATTTTCTTTTCTTGTATTTCTGATTTGGGTGGTTTTGTTTGTTATTTTTGATGATTTTCAGAAATTGGTTTTATTTAGTTCACATGTAGATTATTAATCAAATTCCTTTTCCGGTTAAATGTATCGCAAAGTGATTGTATTAGTAATGGCGTTCAACAAATTTACTTCATATACAAAATTTCTGGCTTTATTGATTGGTTCCTTGATGTTGTTATGGTTGTCTTAGGATTCTTTGATTTGTTCAATGGGTCTCAAATTATTTATTTTTTGTTCGAAATGAACAAATCAGGTTTAGGTTTGCTCCATTCAACTGGCCTTGAGGGGTACCTTTGAAAAAGGTACAAAACATCAGGTTTTATTGATCAGTTTTTGCTTAATTCTTATCCCGTTTTTGCTTAAGTTTGATTAACTTGTTATATATAGTTAGTGCTACTTTGAATTTTCTTGTTTGTATGTATGCAGGACCAAAAGTTTGCCATTTTTTCCCAGGGTAAGGAACTATATTTGGAATAAATACTCTATTGATCTCAAAAGTGGAGCTAAAAGAACCGACTGAATGATATTAGGATGCAGAATCTATCAGTGTTTTTAAGCTTTTCCAGGGAGATTCAAAGAACTCTATCGATCTCTCAAAGTTGAAGTAGTAGTATCAATGGTATTCATCATTAGGTTTTAAATTGAAGTGTGATGAGATTCTATTTTTTTTTTTTAATTTTTTCAAAGAAATGAGATTGTATTTTTATTTAATTTTTGTAAAATGAGATTATAATTTTTCTGAATAACAAATGACATTGTAAATTGAATTTACTGATATTAAATGAATTAATTTTGCATTTAATTTGGTTCATATTTGCTTTCTGCGTTAATTTTCATTTCATTTTTTTATTCATCCGAGTCAAAATTGGCCGGAAGCCCATCAACGAACGGGAACATTCCCTGTTGACTAGTAATTAGAGCAACTAATTTCAGGCAAGTTCAAAGTTTGTACCGACTAAAATCTCGTACATCCTAATCCTTGAGCAACTGATTATATTGGTCAGTAAAGTCTCTAAACCTTTGTCGACTAAAGATATCACTCGCTAGGATGGTTGAAATAAACTTAAAGCAAGCATATTAGTTAATCACTGAAGGTAGTTGAACCATGCTTAGAGCGAGTGCCTAGCTGCTCTAGGTCTATACATATACCACTTTTTGCAACTCAGGAGCGAGTGCCACTTTTAGCAGCTATATGGGTTAGAGCGACTTAAAATGGGCTTTTGCAACTAAAATTGCCTGGTTGCTTAATCCCGTTTTTCTTGTAGTGCACTGTCAAGTTTAGAGAATTTCTCCAGCAAGGCTTTGGGATGTGGAACTTTGAGTTGCTTCATGGAGTCTGAATTTTCTTCCAGTTGATTTGATGTTTGACGACCCAAAGCTGGTTGTTGGAAGACTTAGAATTTTCACTATCACTGTCTGAGATGCATGCTTTCATCACCAAGGCGGCGTTCTTGTGAGACTGGTGACTCCTCTTTCTTCAGGTCGCCATTAACATCCGAAATGAAAAATGGAGAAGTTCCAACTTCAGTTGCAGTGTAAATTGTGTCACAAGTTCAGGACTACTAGACAGCGTCACAACTGGGCCTCGAATGGTATTCAATGTATTGTCCTTGTTTACTGGATGTCCTTCAGGTGAATCCTCTAGCTCAGAAGCCACTAAGACGGTTCCTTCAAGGTCCTTAGGTGATCCAGCCAAATTTAAGCGAAGTACTTTTGGATGCGAACATTCCATAGCCACAATATTACATCGAGCTCTTCCATGCAACGATTCTCCTCGGGTTTAAGCTGTCTGTACAGAAAAAACTACTAGGGTAAGAAAAATGAAACATGGTCAAGAGAAAAGTACAAATTACAGATTATTGAAAAAGACTTGAGCAAAAAATGGACGAGCAGTGCTTCCCCAAGACACAAAAAAAAAAAAAAAAAATTCTGCATTTGGAAAAAGCTCATGTATGGGACATGGTACACACCAAACACTTGTGTCAAAGCCAAAAAGGCTAGATCAAGACGAATCTTTTATACCTTTCCAGTATGGCCTAGTTAGCTTGAGTACTTCTCTTAGCTTCTACAGCCACCGCTCCACATGGTGATCCAGAAACAATCTTTATTTTGACATTGATCTATAACAAAGAGCCATAGATGCAGATAAAGAAAGTCATATAATATGCCAACCTTGTTTCGATGTATACATCACATGCAGCTGGAACATCATCAGGGAGCATGTATCTCAAAATATCACACTTGTGTTCTATACTGGTCCCTGCAGAAGACCTTCGATGTCCACTGGCACAATCACCAGTAAATCTATCTAAACATGAAAACATGAATTCATCATTAGTCACCTTCTCAGTACCCCCTCAAAATTGCTTGTGAGAAAGCAAAACCTAAAAACAAATAAATAAAAAAACAAAAAGAATTGTTATGGAGGAATTAAAATCAAAATTCCACTGC
The DNA here is from genome assembly GCA_023531295.1 of Papaver armeniacum. Lineage (NCBI taxonomy): Eukaryota > Viridiplantae > Streptophyta > Magnoliopsida > Ranunculales > Papaveraceae > Papaver > Papaver armeniacum. Next base: position 20,341 of record JAJJWW010004460.1, read on the forward strand.
AACTTGCTGGAAACAAATGGATGAGTGAAATACCTTGATTTTACTCCAGATGAATAGTGTGTCACCCATCTTCTCCACCGCCCAGTCTGACAAAGGAAAAACCAAATGGGAAAGAAATGAAGAGTTCCAGACAAATAGAAAGGAAAATAAGTAAACCAACAAAGGAAAAACCCATAATACGTAATAATACATGTTATAGACATAGTTTAAATGATAAAAAAAGCTCGTCGCAAACCTAAGCTATATATAATCTCACATATACTTATTATACAGGAGCAGCAAATAGTGGCCTATATGGTCACAGCAAGAAATTCAAATCGAGAAATTCTGCTTTCAAAGTTGAGAAGGAAATCAAGGAATGTTTTTCGTAGGACACCGAAATACAAAGATCCAAAATACCTTGGATAGATGATCTAAAGGGAATTCGTCCTGCAAACTTGAATTTTCAGCAATGGAAAAACCACCAACACCACAGGCTCTACTGTCAACATCATTGGGTTTCTAAGAAAGAGTAGCTGTAGCATTTCTCTGATCATATCATGTTCGCGTTCTGCATCAGGGTAGTCTGAGCAAGGTGAACTATATCCAACACGCACATGAGGATGAAAGGTAACCTAAACAAATACTGATGGCCATAGATTATTCAGTGGTTGAAACCTTTTTAAAGCTAATGACAACTTTGAAGGATAGAGGTTAGATATTATCGCTAGCAAGGAGCTCAAACATCCCCATATGTGCCTTTTAACCTTTTCTATTAATTTCTTGCTTTCAGCTCCCAAATTTTCCACCATTCCACCAAGTACTTTCAAGCCTTCAGGTACCAGCATTAGACGCCGAAACCGAACATTTACATTATCGATGAGAACCTATATGCCAAAAATATATAAATTCTGAGTTATGGTTACCCAACAAAGTACCTCAAGTTATCCTACAAGAAACCTCTACATGAAGAAACAATAACAAAAGAGTTACTAAAACTTTAGTATAACAAACCTTGAAACCAGCAGGAGCTAAAAACTTGAGGATCTTTGATAGGTCTGTCCTCCATACCAAATACACATTGAAAACCATCAGTCATAGACAACCTAAGACACCTCTTAATCCCTGAAGGTACACCCAGAAACCTATCTTGTGGATGAGAACTTAAATCAACTATCTTACTAACCTGCCAGAAAAGCAATCAAATGATACAACATACTGATTAAACAATATACCATTACATTACTTGTAAGAGCAAGCACTATGTAATACCTGAAGAATAAGTGTACCAGGAAGAATAGCATCATGCCTAGTATGATTTTTTAGGAAGCACACCACCACCATGTAAAACAGCATACCCCTTGTCAGTTACAGAAATCTTACACTTGACTTGAGCTTACAAGTACGACTGTTTTTTATTTTTCTCAAGCCTAGCAGCCTAGCTCAAATCTTTTACTATTCAATTAACATATATGACTGCAGAAGTGATTGATTTTTCCAGCAAAAAAAACTCATAAATAAAAGATTGAAGGGAACCAGGAAAAAAAAAAAAAAACCCTACCAGAGATCTTTGTTTTACACTCTAATTGGTCATAAATTAAAAGGATAAAAGTACAGCAGACGAGGTCAAAACTCTGAGGGAAAATTTTTCTGGTATAAAGCTGCCTTTTTATGGGCAAATCGTGCTAGGGCTTTTGGTAGCTGAACTTCTTCAGTTACTCGCAGTTTCTTTCTTGATTCTTCCTCCTTCATTTGTTGATCCAAGTAAGGTCTTTTAGCTTTCATAATACTTTCCTGCTTCTTGCTTTCTATCTTACTTGGCTTGCTCCTCCCCTTCGTTTTCTTCTTTCGTGGAGCAAGTTTGACAGCAGCAACAGCATCTTCTTTTTCAGCCTCTAGCTCCTTTTGAGATGGCTGTTCTTTCTTCCTTGCTGGCTTCAATGTCCCAATCTTTGTGGGGTTCAACATGACTGTTTCAGGTGGTAGTTTGTCGAGAAGAGATTTAATCTCTTTCTCCCTTCTCTGTTTTTTAGTTTCAAACGGATTTGCTACAAATGTATCGAAGTTGGCTTCTCCTGATCCAGGAACTAAAATAGTGGAAATACCCATTGTATGTCCAAGGCATAGAACATCCTCATAGGGTTGGAACTTTGCTTCTCCCACCTGATACCCTTTAGCTATATCATGAGTCATGTAACGACCATAATCTTGGTCTCCGTTATCCTTCCAAATTTGTACACGAGATCCATTACCAATAGCGAGCAAACCATTTTGACTGAAGTCCAAGGTCTTAGCATGGCGAAAGTAAGTCTTTAGAACTTCGAATTTCCTCAAATCCCAAAGCTTAATACCATCCAACCCTGCTGTAGCCATTAGGTTACCTCCAGGGTGGTGGGCGATGGCAGAGATGGGCCCATTATGACACTGCATTTTCACAAGAGGAACAGCACTAATGGGATTCCACATAGTGACTTTACCACACGAGTGACCCAAACCCACAACAGCATTGAATGGATTCACCTGCATTACATCACACGGGCCAAGACGTGTTTGGAAGTTCGACACCATAAACCCCGTAGTGACATCTTGGTAGCGAAGTTGTCCAAATTTGTTTATTGTTGCCAAGAGGAAATGATTTCTCATAAATTGAAGCTTCTGAGCTGCCCCATGTTCCTAAACATGGATACAAAGTCCAACCATTAATAATCAACAACTAAAGAGCAATCCATTGGCGTGCCAAAGAGAAAGAGCGAATAATATGAGCTTGTTAATGCAAACCTTAAGACAGTGGAGTTCTATGCCATGATTACTGTAAATATATGTGTACCTGTCACAGAAAGAGTACTTGGTGAAACAATGCTCAAAAATGAAGAAGCTATACATGAGAAGTGGGAAAATTTCTTTAAACTTTAGATCAAAACCTGGACAGGTTTAATGAGATTTACAACTTGGACAAACATTAAATGAAAAAACAACAGACACATTTACATATCCTTTCAAGGTGCACATAATTTAAAGATAAGACCAAAAGGCTTTACTTTTTCTGCGCTGCAGCAAAATATAGCTCATTGTGGAAGAACGCCACATCATGTACAGTTTCCCTGACCTAATTAATCAACTCAAAAGTTATTGCAGCAGCAAAAAACAAAATTTCAACTTCTTTAGAATCTCTCTGTTTTTAGTAAGGAACTAAACAACTAATGCTACCCTAACTTACCTGAAATTCTTTAATCTGTTTCAAAGTTTGTGTGTCTATGATAGCTAGGTGGCCCTTTCGTCCTGCCATTGCCATATAACGACCATTTGCAGTATAGTCCATTGTGTATGGACCAAGTTCTGCACAGTAAAGAGTATTGCTATTAAGGCTTGGACCATATGTAACAATAATCAGAGTAAAATAATAAGAAATAAATGCCCATAACATGGAAATGGAATCAAGCAACGTTTACTACTAATAACGTGAGAATGGGGTCAGACAGATGCTTTGATATTATATATAGTAATATAAAACATAAGCAAGATCTCTACGATAAAGACATCACCAGAATCATTTCTTGCCCAGTAGATGAAACTTCCAAGAAAATAACCATTTGGTTCACATTGAATCTACCAGTTAATCGTGCAACTATGACAGTTTAAAGATGTGATTGTTTTTCCATGCACAATAAGAAAACAAAGCCCATCCTAAATGTTCAACTGATTGGATAAATAGAAAATGACTAGTCATATATAATGATATCAACCTGGTAAGACCAAATCAAATGCCTTCTTTGAGCTTAACATATCTACACTGCGGACGATATCTTGATTTTTATAATTCCATGTCTTCTCTATCCCTTCAGCCTCCAAATAGCCTGTGTTAACTGAATTCAGCCACTGAAAGTACATTTTCAGAAATGTCAGCCCAAAAATATAATTAAATAAAATGGTATTAGACTATTCGCAAGAAATCTTTAAGAAAGAAGAATTAGAACCTTCTCGGCCTTTGCAGCAACATTTGCAGATTGGCCAATCAAATCTTCTCTAACGGCAAGTTGACCTCTCAGCTTCTTATCTTTTAAACCCTGAATTGCCACAAACATATAAGAATATCAAACCTCATTTTGAGCACATAAGCAATAATAAAACCTCCATGGACAGCGACGGCTGAGATCCCATACACGCATGACCAGTTGGCCACACATTCCCAAACAAAGGCCGTAAAGCACTCGACCAAAACTAAATGAAAATAAATGCAATACAACAATCATCCTACCTCCAACTTAACACCATCACCTCGTTGATACTTTTTTTGCTTCAAATCGAGCTCATCCGTCTTTTCATAGAGGACGTCTAAATCATCCATCGTCTCCTGCAGATTGGAACCAAATCCCACAACTCTGATAAGTATCTTTCATACGAGTGTATTTTTTGATTGGAAAACATTATAAGCAGGAAACAGAAGGAATTGTTGTTGCTGCACCACATAATATGTCAACAGACGATTGGTAATCAAGCTCATGGTTGTGAGTGCTGGTGCTTATGATGATTTCTTTTTTAAATGACTACAGCAAGGACAATGTATAGCTAGTGGAGATATTAAACCTAATCAAGCTGTTACATATTTTAGCTAGGGAAGAACTTGGTCATCTTAAAAATTGTGTAGTTTAGTGATTAACAAATATTGGATGAATCACAGTCGTCAAAATCTGAACAACCACATTGCACAGTAGTTGTCAGACACAAAACAACCATAACATACTCTATTCAATTGAAGAATGTCGACTACGGAAAAGCAAAACATCATTAACTGTCCTGAGCTGAGTTTGGATCAAAAGGGAAGGTTAATAAATAGAGGACACAATCAGGAGTGCCTAGAGTGGTGACGGTGAGAGTCAAATTAAATTTGCCATTTTGAGATAGTAAATAGGAAAAATCAGGATTGAAAAGTATATTGATTTTAGAAATTTTGACTATTGTAGTAAGAAACTTGCACATTCATTCCAATTGTCAACATGATAATACTAGCAAATTTGTATGAACACAAACTGAATACAAAACCCTATAATCAGATACAAATTAAGCTTGGTCATAGATGCTGGCTATTCAAGGGGGGAAATCCCAGAAATTTCAAAATCAAAGCTTAATATGAAACTTAAGTTGATAATAAAAAAATAAAAATAAAAAGCAAACCCATAATTTCTTATATCCTACCAATCATACTCCTAAACAAAGAAATTGATGGCTAATGATTGAGATATATGCATGCAGATACAACAGCATTTGAACATATAACAAACGAAATCGAGCTTGATTCACTGGATAGAAAATAGTTGAGCAAGAAGAAATTACACCAGTAATTTCTTCAAATTTACAAAACCATATTTTTTGATATTCTAGACTTAAATCATCAAATGATATAACATACCATTTAATGAAGCAAATTATATTGGGACGTCTGAAATCGTGGTGGTGAAGTGAAGATTAGGGTTGCAGAAGAAAAAGAAAAGAAGAGAAGTGATGGAAAAAGGAGGAGGAGAAACAGAAAGAGGAGGTGGTGTTTAATGGAAGAAGAAGAAGAAGAAATGGTGGCGGTGGTGGTGGTGGTGAAGTTTCTCAGTGCAGAGGTGACTGCGTTGGTGATGGAAGAGAAGAAGGCAAGAAGAAGAGGAGGCCGCAGAAAAGGAGTATATAGGGTATAAAAATAAAATATTGGACAGTCAAACTGCAGGGTGTTTGCTATGGTTCTTAGGGTCCGTTTGGCATGGGTGTAATAGAGGGAGGCAGTGCAGTCAAAGGTGGTGGTCAAGTGACAAGTGATGCATTCAGTGTTTTGGTGTCTGGCTTGGTCCAACTGCAGGGAGTAGCAACCACCCAGTAGTTCCTATTGTTGTACCTCCTCCCTCGGGGAACATAGAAAGTTCACCTCTCTGCCCCTGCATTGAATGTCACCCTCTACTTAAGGGTGTAAACGGATGCATACGGATGCGGATAGGCACTATCCATATCCGAATCCGAAAATATCATATGTTATCCGAATTCGATCCGAAACCAACGGATATCGTAATTTTCACTTTGAATTCGTATCGAATTTCTATCCGGATATCGGATAATTATCCGATCCGAAATCATAAGAAAAAATAATAGTAAAATATTTTTATTTTTACAAAAGATTAATGTTTACATAATAAAAATTAATTAGAATTAAAAGTATTATTTATTATTTTTAATAAAATTTAACAAAATGTCTAAATATAAAGAAAAATAAAAAAATAGATATGATCTACACTTTCATAGGTTTAAAAAATATATATATTCATACATAAATTAGGATACGGATATTTGGATGCGAATACCTCCATATCCGAGTTCGTATCCGATTAGTTACATTTTCGGATAAAAAAATCCGGATATCCGAATCGAAAACTATTTTCGAATAATATTTGATATTTCGAATGCGAATTCGAACGAATACCGGAATTTTCGGACATCCATTGACACCCTTACCTCTACTACGTCCTTCGACCGGTTCTGACTCATAAAATTTTAAAGAGTAACATTTATTTTCGTTTGATTTTATCTCCGCAACCGATTTTGTGGTTTTTTATGAACCCATTCTTCTCATCTCTTGATTCTAGTTACGTACATCACAATCAACATTAATAAAATAATATTTACATGTAGAATAGATACCTTAGTCTTTTTCTCTATTTGTAGATCTAGATTTACTTTTAGAGATGAAAATCGTCGTTGAATAAAACTCTTGATTTCTCTGGTTATTTAAGATGTGTCTTCTGTCTATGACTATGTGAATATTGATTGGAAGAAAAACGATTGATTTTGTTGTTGTTTGACGATTTAGCTTTATGATTTAGTTTTGTTGCGAATCTATTTCATGAAACTAATACAGATCATCAATCAAAAAATGTGAACCTGTCGATAAAGATCTTGATAACCAGATAGGTTTTTTCTTTAAATTATTAGTATGGAGGATAGTCATTACTGATTTTTTTTGTTTCTTTTTTTGGTCAATGTTACTGAACTTTTTATAACAAGCCAAACACTCTATTTGTACTCCTAGTAGCTCGGATGCACGACTTCCTACTACTAGTAGTTGCTATTACCTTGCACTGCTAAAATTTGCATGCCAAAACGAGACCCTTAGTTTTCTACCGAGCCCCACTAACGGGACAAAAAATATCGGTGGAAATTTTATAAATATCCCTCCTTTTCATGGATTTCACAAATACCCTTATCTAAAATAATTATACCCTCATCTTCTAAAATGTTATCCATTTAATTTTATAGATAACGATTATTACATTAACTAGTTGGAAGCCTAACAAGCTAAGCTCCAACGACATACTACTACATTAATTGAACAGTTTTTTGTGCTAGCCTACCAACGGGCCTCATGGGGAACCTTGCCAAGGGAGCCAAAAATGGAGGGGGCGAGATTGTGTCACAAGGGGGCAAACTAACACTACCTTCCATGTTAATTCCTGCAATATCACGCCATTGGAGACTCGAACCGGGACCTCCTGGAGCGCATGTTTAATTTTGAATCATATAAATATCCTTTCAATGAATGAGTAATTGGGGGATATCAAAACTAATTGGGGGATATGACTAAATGACAAAATAGGGATCCAAATATCTAGCCGGTTTACCCCTTATATAATTAAATTATTAATTCCTAATCTAACCCCTAATCGAATTAGTTATTAATCCTGATTAGTAAAATGTTGATGATTTGGGGGATATAATTTGTGTATTTATGTTTATTTGAATTTGTGTGGGTTAGTTGAGAGGGAAAAAAATTTTGAGTAGAATTTTTTTTTTTTGAAAATGGAAGATGATTGTGATGAGAGACTTTGTTTGCTTTGAATCTTTAGCTCAATTACAATAAAGAATCATATCTTGATCTTCGATTAATGATAACAACTCACAATTGTTGTATGATGAACCAACACCTTTGAATCATTATTTTCTTGACCATGAAATGTTTTGTGAAGAACCAACTCAAGAAAGTAAACATGTTAAAGCATACAAGCAAACCCCAACACACAGGTAATGCTTCAAAGAGGTCGAAAATTTGATATTTTTTTGAAACCGCCATTTCTATGCAAGAAAAAACCTTAGTACCGGCATGCTCGTGGTATGAATACTACGCCCGGTATCACTTAACCGGCATTGTATTCATAGATATTTGTATGCCGGGACTAAATATCCCAGTATTCAAGAACATACGGCGTGGTATTCAAACCAAGATTGTATCTTAGGTACACATTTATACTTTTTACCTACCCAAGCGAATATTCTAAGGAATATTCAAGCCGATAGTGTGATTACATGACACAGAATGCCGGTTTACAATAGGCATAGAATCTTAAATGTCGAGGATGCGGTTTTACATGAATAACATACGAAGCTAATGATATTTTGAACTTGAATAAGGCATTTGTTTCTTTCAACTTAGTATCTTGAGGAACCTAGTAGGTATATTGAGTCAATTACCTTTTATGTCGGTTCATAATACCGGCAGTTCACTTTACTTATCGACAATGCCGGTTTTGAACTAATCAATATTCTTTTCATTCATTCCTTAGATTGTTACCTACAACGATCAACCAAACTCCAAACCGCTCCATCGGGATACGTGAGGAGTACTATAAAATGCCGCGGGTATGTTACCAAACAATACTTTCACCTAGTTTTTACAATTTTATGTTGGGATTTGCTTGTAATCTCCATAATGTTGTCTTTATGTAGGGAATAAAATCTGAAAATGAAGCAATTGCTTGGGCAAAAGCGACGGCTCTTAATAACATGTGTGTCTTAGTGAGGAATTCCCAGCGTTCAAATGTTCGTTTTGAGATGGTTTGCGAGAGAAGTGGAAAATACAATGAGAAAAATAGCCACAAGAGAAAGGGTTATGTATATGAAAAAGAAGACTAAGAGGGTATACAATTGATTCACGCGGAAGGATGACCGCCCCTTTTGCTTGTATTCTATCTAAGAGGTTCAAAAGTAGAAGAAAAGAATGGGAATGTAAGGTGTGGTTTGGCCGTCACAACCACCCCCGATCCGAAAGATTTTGAAGGTCACTCCCTAGTTTGAAGCTAAAAACGATCAATTCGAGGATGTAAAGATGATGACCAAAGCATGTATCAAACCAAGAGTGATTCTCGAGAACCTTCAAGGAAAATGATAAGACCAACGTTTCTTCACTCGGTACAATTTATAGCGCACAAGCAACCATTAAAAGGTTGGAATGGGAAGGGAGGAGTGTTATGCAAGAATTTGAGAAGATAGCTTGGGATCACAATTACACGCGTATCATTAAAAGAGGTCAGGACAACAAGCCGCTTCAAATATTCATTTCGCATCCTTTGCTTTCACAATTGGCTCATACGTGTTGTGATGTTCTTGTGATGGATCGCACCTACAAGACAAACAAATACAACATCTTGGTTGTTCAACATCGTGGGGCAAACATCGGACAAGGTAACATTCACATTGGCTTGGTGTTTAATGGAGAACGAGAGGATTACAATTATCATTGGGCATTGCGGCAATTGAAATTATTGTACCGGAAAATCGTTCTCCGAAGGTCATCATAACCGATCAATTTGAGGCACTAATGAATGCCATATCAGCGTATATCCGGATGCACAAAATTTTCTATGTACATATCATATAGGTGAAAATGTGAAAAAACATTGTCATGCTTTGTTTGAACCCTCTAAGGCTGATATTAAGAAGAGAATGGTTGCTCAACTAGAGGAAGATGTTCAATAAAAGAAACTATCACCCAAGAAGAAGAAAATGAAAGAGGAAAGATTAAAAATGAGTCGACAAAGAACACGATGAAAATCATAAAAGGTGGTTGGAATTTCTAAAGGATTGGGAGAAAGTTTATTGGTCTCTTACCGAGGACATGTATGAAAAGAGATTGAACACGTTTATTGCCAAATATAACGAAGTGTATCCAAGTGCCGTCTCATATTGTCGGGATAATTGGTTGGATAAGTTCAAGGAAAAATTTGTGCGTGCGTGGACGAATCGTTATAGACATTACGGGAATGAAGCAACTAGTATAGCGGAGTCCTCTCATGGGCGTTTTAAAGATCTCATCCAGTCTGGCCTGGGAAACGTGGTTACGGTCACCGAGGCAATGGAGCAACACTTTAAGGCCGATATCGATAGGATCAAGAAGGCTTTTGAGAAAAGCTCAATGGATAGGATGACTCACTTTCTCCAACATACTAAGTTGCTCCAAGGAATAGAGTTTAACGTCTCCCGTTGGGCAATAAAATATATGATGAGACAATTGCAATATGAGAAAATTTACGGAAAACCGGGTGATGTATGTATTTGTCCCGACATGTCTTCATTGGGGCTTCCGTGTCGTCATATGCTTGTGAAGTATGAAACAGTGATACCTATTGATGTTATTGATCCTTTTTGGAAGCAATTATCTTTCGACCTTCCCCCTACCGAAGCACCCGGACAATCACCATGGGATACAAAGGAAGCTTTAGAATTTTATGAAGCTTACTCACGTGGCAACTCGGCTGCTAGCCGACAAGTATTGTTGAGCCAACTAAGACCTGATTACACGGCCATGGATAGCACAAAGTGAAGAGCCAAGAAAGGGAGATCCGGCGGGTAGACCCCAAACTAAAATTGCAAGGAAGAAACAAAAAAGAGTTAAAACAAATGACTCGACGTGAAGAGGAACTAGCGGCAACTAAAAAATGAGATCTATGTGCAAGTGAATTTGAAGCAAGATTATTTGAAACACCCGTTCCAAACAAAAGTGGTAGGCCGAGGAAGGAACCGATATCAAGTCAACAACAATCGACGAGTTAGAACCTACACCAATAGTCGATGTATCCGCGGTTCAAAGGAAAAGGGAAGGCCCCTAAGGTACCAACATTAAGCAACCAAGGACAACAAGTTGAGCATTAGAACCTACACCAATAGTGGATGTATCCGAGGTTCAAAAGAAAAGGGAAGGCCGCCAAATGTACCAACATTAAGCAACCAAGGACAACAAGTTGAGCATTAGAACCTACACCAATAGTGGATGTATCGGAGGTTCAAAAGAAAAGGGAAGGCGCCAAATGTACCAACATTAAGCAACCAAAGACAACAAGTTGAGCATTAGAACCTACACCAATAGTGGATGTATCAGAGGTTCAAAGGAAAGGGGAAGGTCGTAGAAGGTACCAACATTAAGCAACCAAGGGCAACAAGTTGAGCATTCCGAACCTACACCAATAGTTGATGTATCCGAGGTTCAAAAGAAAAGTGGAAGGCCGTCGAAGGTACCAACATTAAGCAACCAAGGGCAACAAGGTGAGCATTCGAACCTACATTTGACGGTCGATGTATCTAAGGTTCAAATGAAAAGGCGTAGGGTAGGCCAAGGAAGTATAATCTCCGTCACATACCGAAGACATTTGGAATGTAGAGATTGAGAGGATGGTTTGGATATAATTAAGCTAAAAGTTGGTAATATGACGATGTATATGGATTCGCAAACGGGTAGGACTTATAGACACTACCATACGAAGATAGAGTCTTACATAGATCAACTTCCCGAGGTTATTCGCGAGTATGTTGTGTACACGGATGATGTCGATGGAGATGGAAATTGTGGCTATCATGGTGAGTCACCGAACAATTAGGAATCTTGAGACGATTTGTTAGTAAAGGAATGACACCATGCGATATGCTAGGATGAGGATGGCCGATCAACTTGTGAAGAAGAGGAGCTTTTATGAGCAATTGGTTGGTCACGCGAGGTGTTTGATGATATGTGTGCTCAAGTGTCGGGACCCGAGCGGGAGATGGCAATTCTTCCTTCTCAATATTGGATGAGGATGCCGCTTTGTGGGCATCTAGTAGCGGATACATTTAATTGTGTTATTCATTATTTTACTCCCATGGTAGTCACTACATTTACACCAAAATGGCAAAGATGCGAGGGATCCCTTAAGACGAGAAGAGTTGTTTTGGCGTACGTGAACGGCAATCATTTCGTCATTCTTAAACTCAAGGACAATTGTCCATTGCCACCTGTTTGTGGGATGGTTAAAAACAAGGAACTATATCCAAATATATGGAAGGGATGGATGGCGTTGAACGAGGAGAATCACCAATTATGGGATGCTTTGGCCTTATCAAAGAAACCTCTTGAAGAGGAGGAGTTGCAACTTCATACGTGTGGAAGCGATGATGAGTAATTTGGATTTATGTGGTTTACTAATACGCCACCTTTTGTTTTTTTGGAAGTTTGAATTGTAATCATTAAACCATATGCCATGTACGTGCCATTGTGATTTAATTCAAACTTTACTGACGGTGCTAAATCAGGCGTTTATGTTCTCGTTTGTCTTTGGAATAACAACTTAATTACAGATAAGCAAAGACATAATTCCATAAAATAACATACGCAAAGTGTAAACAAACCAAATGTAAAGTTAAGATGTTCCAAACCGAAAGCAAAGATGTTTAAAGTTTACGAATCCACACAAACAAACATAAACCAAACTAATACTATCAAAGAATCACAAGATCACTCGGTTCTTGGCCTCTTGTATACCCTCTTCTTCTTTTCGCCCCACAAGTCTTTTGCCTCAGTATCTTCTATTTGGTCTAACTTTTTGACGACGTTCTCCATTTCTTTCTGAGTCAGCAACTCTCCTTTCTTGGTCTTCTTCTTAAAGAACCTTGCCAAGTTTCCAATTCTCTGACGTTGTTAAGGGATTTATCAACATGTATTTAGTATGTACAATTTTATAATTTGATACATATAGATTAAGTGAATAGTAATGAACGCACCAACAACGTAACGATTTGTAGAAGTCAGGTGTCGTGATCTCGGAGTTGTGGAGGGACGTCTTTGGTGGTGGAGGGACCTCTACTAGTAAAGGGGCGTACAACATAAGGATGTGAGTACTGTAGATGCCCGTTTAGGAATGTTGGTTCACTATCAAAACCGTTCTCGACCAATTCCCAATCATCCTTATCCAAAGACAAGTTCTTCTTCTTCCCTTTCGATCCAATGTGCAAGAATTGGTTATGGGTCGTAGCATACGCAGTATGGTTCTCATTTGATTGGCATTTAGTAAAGTCGAGAGAATATTTATGATAAGATGTATCCGTGAGATCTTTTCGCTTTATAACCGAGTTGGCGCATCACGCGGAGAGGGTTATGCATAACAAATCCTTTTGGATGAAAGAACGGTCCATTGTAAAATGAAACATTTTCATGTCTCTCGAAGGTGAACTCCTCGACATTCCTATAAGGGTCAAACACAACATGTTCCATGTAAAACGAGTCCAAAGCCAATCTCATTTCTAAAAACCGTTTCTTGTTAGGTGAAGGGGTATTTTGGAAGTAGTATTTCGAGCTAGAGCCATATTCGGTTGGTAATCACGCCAAATCTCCAATCCTTTATACCCTATGAACAAATCTCGGAAGTGTTCATAAGCCCACACATCGTGCCCATAAATTGTATAAGAAAATAAATAGTTGGAAACTAACAAATGTAATGATAACAATGACAAAATATGTAGTTCACTATACCCGAATCACGGTGAAATTCCCATTAAATTGACGGCCTTTGGCCTTTGAAGCTCGACGCATTTACGCCAAAAAATGTGCCAAGAAAGCAAAGTGCCCCATGAATACTTATGAACGTCTTCCAATGGATCCAAGTATTGTAGGTTGTTCATATGCACCCTGTTACCATTAGAGTCAGGGAATATAGCGGTTCCCAAAATGAACAACATATATGCAAGAAGGTGTGTTGAGCTTGTCAAATGAGTCAACTCCCTATTCTTCGTATTCCCAAACAATTGAATGAGTTTGACGAATGTTATAGTCTTTGTCTACGAAAGCGATTCGTTTCTTGTACAAATTTGCCAACGTGGTTTCCTTGTTCCATCCAAACAACTTTTCGGTCCGGATCATAGATCTTTTCCAACCCTAGGTCCTTCGACTTGTCTCCAACCTTAACCTAGGTTTCCCAAGAACCTCTAGTCCTATTATCCTTTGGACATCTTCAGGGATAATGGTCATCTCGCCAAAATTAAAATGCATGGTGTCGGTTTCACCATAAAACCTCTCCAAAAAGAAGTTTGCCGTGACGGTATCAGTGGCCACATAATTTTCTATCGCATGATACAACCCAGATGCTCTGACTATTTGTTGAACAACCGGACACTCATCCTCCAAAAGCCACACATCCGATTGTTGATGGCGGCTAACACGCCAGGCTTTCATGTGGTCCTATAAAAACACAACGAATTTAATTAAATTGATCACCAGTAAATAATATAATAACAAGATACAAACGTCTTACATAAGTTTGATAGATCCAACGAGCCCAAGAGTCTTTATACAAAAAATAAAAGTTGAGGGTTTATCGGTTGACCCCAATGTTTGCCATCATTGCCGTCGGGGAATCAAGTCTAACTTATCGGGGAAGTGAGGTGGGGGTGCCTTTTCATCATCGAGTTTGTCCTAAGCCACCGCTTGTGAGGATGAGCCACCTGCTATTTCCGGTTCCAATGGAGTTTCCCACTCTCCATCATCATCTAGTCTTTGGTTGAGTCGCTTATAGGATCATCCCGATTGTGACCTTAGCAATGAGCGGATTTTGACGTTTACGTCGAGAAGACTTACGTTTTGATTCTTCAATGACTTTTCCTTTTCCTTTGTCCTTTCTTGGTGCGTGAGACCTATGTTCCAACAAGTTAAATTGAGTTACATACTACATGTCGGCATACAAAAGGAACATACTTAAAACCGGCATCATAAATAGACATATAAACAATGCCGGAACCGGTACCGGCATAACATAGATTATTACATAGAATGCCGGTTTTGGTTGAATCGTATCCAGGGATTTACAAACTTTAGGGAGCAAAAACCGGCATACAAAATGAAAATACGACAGTGCCGGTATCGGTTCCGGCATTCCAGGCAATAAATACTACGGTGTCGGTTTTGGTTGAATCGTATCCAGGGATTTCCAAATTTTAGGGAGAAAAAACCGGCATACCAAAAAAAAATACGACAGTGCCGGTATCGGTTCCGGCATTCCAGGCAATAAATACTACGATGCCGGTTTTGGTTGAATTGTATCCAGGGATTTCCAAATTTTAGGGAGCAAAAACCGGCATACCAAAAAAAAATACGACAGTGCCGGTACCGGTTCCGGCATTCCAGGCAATAAATACTACGATGCCGGTTTTGGTTGAATTGTATCCAGGGATTTCCAAATTTTAGGGAGCAAAAACCGGCATACCAAAAAAAAATACTACAGTGCCGGTATCTGTTCCGGCATTCCTGGCAATAAATACTACCATGCTGGTTTTTGTTGAATTGTATCCAGGGATTTCCAAATTTTAGGGAGACCAAACCGGCATAGGAAAAGAAAATCCGATAGTGCCGATATCTGTTCCGGCATTCATGGCAATAAATACTACCATGCCGGTTTTTGTTATATTGTATCCAGGGATTTACAAATTTTAGGGAGACCAAACCGGCATAGGAAAAGAAAATCCGATAGTGCCGGTATGGGTTCCGGCATTCATAAATTTAAAACCTACGCCGGTTTTCTGTAATTTTTTACACAGTTCTTAGTGGTTTTTTGTTTTTGATTTTCAAACTGAATTCAATTGACTAGAATTTCATCTTACTAGAATTCAATTTCAAAACCCTAAGAAGAATTTTCAATCCGTCATGAACCCTAGCATGTTTGACTTTGTGTTATATATTATGGGATAAACCCTAAAAGTACTTCAATTCAAAAGGAGACTTTGTGTTATACATCACTTACCGAATCAAATCTGTTACGTCCGCTTCACCAGGAGACTCTTCAGGACTTTCTTCCGCATCATCAACAGGTATTTCTGGATTGGGTTTATCACGAGACTTGTGACGAGCCATTGCTTTGGTAAAGAAGATGAAAAAAATAGGGAGAGATTGAATAGATCGAATATTTTTCTTTCCAAAACCGTCACTTATATAGCATGAGTAGTTTGAAACCAACGAGTTGATTGAAATTGTAACCGTCAAACAAGTTGAATGAAATTGTAACCGTCAAACAAGTTGAATGAAATCAGAAATCAAACAAGTTGAATGAAATTGTATGTCTCAGAAATCCGGCATAGTTAATTACATACCGATTATGCCGGTATTACAATTTCATGATTTATTTTAACTTCTGATTGTTGGAAAACCGGCGTCGTGAGTAAACATATCAATAATGCCGGTATTTGTATACCGTCATTCACATTAACTGATCGGGGATGCCGGTTGCTGATTTCCTTGTTGCAGGAAGCACGAATGTTATGTAACCGAACTAAGTAGTTTGAAATTTGAAGGGCACTTATTTGAACAAGTGACGACTCTTGATAATTAAAATAGAGTGTAGCAGTCCTCTAGGGATTGAATCGAAAAAACATACATGTAGTTGAAATAAAATAGAAGTTGTTCACATAAAATTGTTCAATACATCGCGTTTAGGGATTCTCTACGGGTTTAATTATATTGGGCGAATTGCCATTCAACTTCCTCCAAGAGAGTGTAGCAGTCCTCGTGCGTAAAACTCATGACCGTACCTTAATTCAAATTGAGTCCGACCCAAAGAACACTGGAAAAACAATTATTTAAATAAGTCAGCGTTGTTGAATAATCATAACCAAATAAATAATTTTTGATGAAGGGCCTATTGATTCACAAACTTACTCTACTCATGCGGTCTTCGTTTGGCATAGCGTCCTTACGCGCTTTCAATTCGTTTCTCAGAAGTACGCATTCATTGTATAAATAAGCGTACCTTTCCCTTATCTCGCGTGAGTGTCCTCCTCGAACGATGTCCGTTTAGTGCTTTGAAAACCTTAAACACACGTTTCCACCAAGCACTGGTGTTTTGATCATGCCCAAGGTAAGGCCCTCTTGTTGGGTCTTCGTTACCGACCACCCATTGCGCTTCTTCAACGGAGTGCTTTGTGAGAGTGGTGTGTGCTCTGACAATAGCAACATCTTCTAGATTATTGAACGGAGTTGGAGCCATTTTTAGTGTTCCAAAGTGATGGGTGACTAATTTAGGAAGATTGAAAGTGATGGGTGAATAAGTTTGGTAGAGATAGGTCTCTATTTATAGCAAAAAAGTACCCAACGGCTAGTTTTTTTTAAAACCGGCATAGGTTGAATCCACAAATCAATGCCGGTACTAGTGACAATTTCAAAGAAAACGGCTAGTTTTTTGAAAAATATGACCGTTGGTGCTTCATTTTTATATAATACCACCAAATCCGGCATAGGTAATTACATAACAATGATGCCGGTATTACAAGTTCATGATTTATTGGAACGAGCTTGAACAAGCAAAGCTTCTTCGAAATGCCTAAAAGGCACTTTGCTCCACTTCGTATATGCATCCTGAGCTTCATACCTATCAAAACAAGTTTGAAATTGTTTTTCACGTAACCAAAGTCTTAAAGATTTAACCATCACTAATTGTCATCAATTCTCTCAAACTAAATTAGTCTTTTGTTTCTTTTGGTGTCGGCGCCTTCCTTGTTTCCCCATACATAGCTTTGGTGTAGGGTGGGTTTCTTCAATTCCTTGAAGCTTTTCCTCGAGTTCCTTGATTTCTTGAAGAGATAGCACCACCCCGTCATTATGCTTACAACCTAACATCTTCGTTACCTTGCCAAGCCGACGTCGCTAGATTAATACATCAAACACATAATCAGTATATATGTTAATATATGATTATGTTTAAATTTAATGAATATAAGCAATTAAGAAAACTTACCACCATTCCTAAAGTCTTAAGAAGGTGGGCCATCGGGAGGTTGTGGAGGTGGAGGAATTTCAACAGCAGGGTTTTCTTGGTGTGGAGCTTCGACGGAGGGAGGGCGCACGACATAAGGATGTGACCATTCCAGGTAATCCATCATGTAGCTTTCATCAGCTTCATAACCATTTTCTGCAATCTCCCCACTTACTAATATCAACCAAACGACGGGGCGCTCTATCCCTCCAATGTGTTGGTTCCGGTTCTGGATCATACACTACATGCAACTTGTTGGGAGTTGAATTGCACCGAGAAAAGTAAAGAAGATAATTATCCTCAGAGGTCGACCAAAAACGGGATAATTGCTTAAATCCATGTTGGCGCATCACACGGCATGGATCGGCCATGATGTATCCTTTTGGGTGGTACAACGGCCCATGGTAAAATGCAACATCTCTTGGAATTTGAC
The DNA here is from genome assembly GCA_023531295.1 of Papaver armeniacum. Lineage (NCBI taxonomy): Eukaryota > Viridiplantae > Streptophyta > Magnoliopsida > Ranunculales > Papaveraceae > Papaver > Papaver armeniacum. The sequence goes on from JAJJWW010004460.1 coordinate 38,596, forward strand.
GGTCTCCTCTAATCTCCTTATAAGTGTCGAACACAACGTCTTCCACCCTCATAGCATCCAGAGCCAATCTCATTTTGATGACTCGACCTTTGTTACCTGGGCCTGGACATCGTTAAACTCAAACCTCCGAGCTCTAGGGGTATCGGGTTCGGGAAGGTCTTTGATCTTCAAGAATTGGCGATCCTTGAATAAGGTTGGGAAGTGTTCATAACACCACACCTAATCCAATGTGAACAATATACATGTGAACATAAGTAAAAAAATACATGTCAACAATAGATTAAAGAAATTTGTACCGGAGTAGAGTGAAATTCCCGACAAATTGGTTTGTTTTAGCCAATGAATCCCTTCTCATCTCCGCCATCAAATGTGCCATGACTCATTGGTGCCCAAGAATAGCCACGGACACCTTCCAACGGGTCAAGGTCTTGGAGAAAGTTTGCACTTACTGTTGCCATTAGTGTCGTGGAATGCCCTAGTGCCCAAGATGTATAACAGTGCACGCGGCGGCCGTATACCGAATACATGCAGGGTCCCATCCATCCAACAAGCTTCTATCCTTCGTATTTTCAAACATCTTCTTAAGCATCGTCAGCTTGAATGTCTTCGTCTTACTTCCGTTCGATGATACATAAAAGCTATCCGAAGAAGTTTTGAAGTCCCAACCAAATAGCTTATTGGTCAAATCGTGCAACTTCGACCATTCTAGGTCCCGAGACTCTACTCCTTCAAATTGATTCGCCAATAACATTCAAGCCTAGAATGTCATGAGCATCTTCGGGGAATCAAGGTCATCTCACCAAACGGGAAGTGCATTGTATCAGTTTCACCTTGGTACCTTTCGACGAAGCAATTGACGGTCATAGTATCTGGATTCACGTAATTTTCAACCAAAGAATACAGACCGAGTTCTTTACTAAAGTTTGGACATCTTCATGCTCCGACGACAAATCCCAATGAGCCGTTGCTTGGTTTTGCAAACACGCACAGCCTTAGTATGATCCTACAAATATGAGATAATACGATTAAGAGATGATGTAAAAGATAAAACAACGCACATGCACAAAAAAAAAATGCTTACATAAGTTTGAAAGATAGTACGAGCCCAAGAGTGCTTGTATCCAAAGAGTACTTTCGGTTCAGGAGCTTGACCCCAAATTTTACCATCATCGCGGTCGGGTAACATGTCATCAAGGTGAGGAAGGTGACAACCTTTAACTTTCTGTTTTCGGCTACCCTTGTCCTTGCCTTGTGTGGGTTGTTGACTAGTCCCACCAACTTCGCTTTGACTTGGGGAACCTCATCATCTTCCTCCTCACTTTCCACTCCATCACGCTCATCGTCCTCATGTGTTCCAAAGACCTTCACGGATTGCAAGTGCACTACGTTCACCACCACTCTCCCAAATTGATCCTCTTGTTTGAAACCCCAAACGTTTCTTGCGACCGCGTCTTTCCCCCGTGGAGGCAGGGACTGAGGAGTATCAAGACCGTCCTTCCTCCTTCTCTTAGTGAGGATAGGACCTTTATCTTTCTTCGCTTCTTTGGCTCTTGACCTATAACATAAGCAAACAAAACAAACATTAGAAAAGGCATGGCGGTTTAGGAACCGCATATCAATTCCTAAACAAACCAATGCCGGTAACATGGACCAGAGCATAAGACGATAAATATCGAGCATGCTTAGGTATCGTTATACCTAAGCAATATCTAGAAACTAAATTATGTGCCGGTATTGAGCACCATTTCAGTGATGTTCGTATGTTTTAAGTGTAATACAGAGGCATTTACGAAGTGAACTAATAGTCTGCTTAGGTTTTAAAATACCGGCATTCACGAAACCTAGATATAATGCCTATGACACAAAATAAAGTTCTGTGGTTCTGTGTGTTTTTAGTTGCAAACCGGTATGGTATTCGACCCAAATTCTATGCGGTTTAAAAATTCGATTTGAGTGAATGCAAACCAGTATGGTATTCGACCCAAATTCTATGCCAGTAACTAAACCGGCTTGGTATTCAAACCAAGATCCAATGCAGTACTCTCTCGAACTCGACAGATTTGACTATTGTAGGCGATTCTAACCTAAACTCATGGCTACAAATCGAGTAAAACAATCATAAATGAGTTCAAAAATCACTTACCTTCTCGGGAGAAGCCATGAGTGTTTGATCATCAAGTACGTTGTCGTCCTCTTCTAGTTGTTCAAGAATGGTCTCGATTCTTCGCTAATGTGTTTGTTGGGCAGCCGATTTGGTTCTCGATTTTGCTTTCGATTTGGTTCTTGGAGGCATGGTTATGTTATGTTAATCGACGAAGAAATTTTTGATTCAACGATTAATCGTCGATGAAGAAGAAGATGAAGAAATTTTTTTTTTTTTCAAAAACTAACCTATCTTCTGCATTTAATTGGAATTGGGGGATATTTGATTTGGTTTTTGATTTTATGTTTTAGTTGAAAGGGTATAACAGTCTTTTCATAATGTTTTTAATTAATCTAAGGGCGTTTTAGTATTTTATTTAAAAAAACACCCCTAATGACCACCTTTGGTTGGGGGAAGTAATTCATATCCCCCAATTAGTTTTGATATCCCCCAATTAATAATTCCTTTCAATATTAATAAAAATTTAGATGAAAGTCATTTCATTTCTTATCTCACATGCTAGAGGTGGTGATGGTGGTGATGCCGGCGATGAAGGTGGTGGTGCCACCAGATTTGGGATCAACTGCGATGAAGGTGGTGGTGCCACCAGATTTGGGATCAACTTTTGTTGTTGATACCAGATTTTTGTGTCAACTTGGGTTGTTGACACGTATTCTTGACCTAACTAATTTCCGAGTTTTCAATTTTTGTAAAAACTTGGGCTGTTGACACCAGATATGATATCAACTTCGGTTGTTGACACCAAAATTTGGTGTCAACTTTGGTTGTTGATACAAAAAACTGGATCAACTTCGGTTGTTGATACAAAAATCTGGACCCAACTTATTTCTAAATTTTCAATTTTTTTTTATCAACAGCGGCAACGATGGTGGATTTGGAGGAGATGGTGGTCGCAATTGCGGTGGCGGTGGTGACAATGAGTTGTGATGGTGGAATGTTGGTGATGGTTGTGGAGTGGTGGTGGTGGTGGAGTGGTGGAGTGGTGGAGGTGACTTGCTGTCGATGGAGTTGGAGGCGGTGGTGGGGTGATTGAGAAAGAAAATTATTTTTTTGAAAAACAAAAAAAAATTATGTGTAATAAATTACTAAAATAATTTATTTTTAAGAGGATAAGCTTTATATCTAAGAGGAGGGGTATATTTATAATGTGATATGGGTATTTTTGAAGGGTTCCAAAACTAAGGGTATTTAATTAATATACCCAAAGCATCGAACATATGAGGGAAACGAGGTGTCGTCCTACCGTGGATTAACAAGGGGTGCTTCTGGTGTGAAGCATGAATGGCGTCATGTTGCTTTCTTCCTCCATTTCTCTCAATCTCGCATTTATTTTATTTTTATTGCCTTTGGTCTTATCTCGCATTTAGCATTTTCAGTTTTTTACCAAGCAATCCGGTCCAAAAGCTTGTTGCATCCTTTAATGTTGTGTGCAAAGACATGTGTGAATGAAGTAAAGGTAAATTTGATAGTTCATGCATCGCAAATACTGAAATGGCCTTGCATTATTCACATGAAAATCAGATAACACCTTTTCCGAAGGAATGATAGTTAAAAGTGGCAAAAGATATTCAAACTAATCCTTATTTCCACCTTATTTTTTGCAAGTCATGGGTCTGAAGAAACCAATGCAGAATCTTCCAAGTGGGTTTTACGCCAATTATGATTCATTCTTAGTATTATAATTCAAAAAAAAAAAATCTTTATATTTATATTTGAAGTGTTCAATACGACAAACATTCAAGAACGACTTGATCGTGCTCTGGTTAATGAAAAATGGCGTCTCTAATACCCTAACGCTCAGGTAGCTCATCTCAGCCATTTTAATTTAGATCATAGAGTTTTAATGTTAGATTTACAGCCAACAAGGAAATTTAAAACTCGCCCTCAGAGGTTATAGGCTATGTGGTTAGAGAATGATAAATTCAAATTTTTGGTCTCCCAAACTTGGAATTCATCCAATCTATCTTCTAGCATGTCTCCTAGCAATGAATTATGTGACAAATTTAGTGATCTTACTATTCAAGCTAAACTCTGGAATAAATGTGATTTTGGTGTCCTACATCAGAATGTGAATAAGGCTAGAGAAGAGTTGGTGAATGCTCAAAATGTGTTTAGCCTGGACCCTTCTTTACCTAATAAAGCACATGAAGTACATTGTCTCAATTTGTATTGCATCACCTTAGATTAGAGGAGATTTTTCGAGGCCAAAATCTAAAGTGGAGCGGCTTAAATATGGCAACTTAAACACTAGATTTTTCCACTTAGTCCATTATTTTTAGGAGGAACAGAAATATGATTTTCTCACTTAAATCCAATAGTGGTGACTAGGTATGTGATGATGATGAGATTGACTCCAAGATACAGAAACATTTTCAGCAGTTATTTTCGAAATCATCTCATTTTTCTTCTTTCGATTTGGGACAATTCATTTCCCCTATTATCATTGATTCCGACAACTCTTTTCACAACAGACCTTATTCAGACGATTAAATATTTAGTGTTGTTAGAGAAATCGGTCCTCTTAAAGCCCCATGAGCCGATGGTCTTCAAGGCATTTTTTATGTTAAGTACTTTGGGATATTATATGCGCTTTTGTTTGTAAGATTGTTAAATATTTTTCGTTAACCAAACTTTTATCACTCTAATCCCCAAGAATTCTCATCTTACTCGGGTTAGTCATTTTAGGCCAATAAGTCACTGTAATTTTTGCTACAAAATAATTGCAAAGTTTATGTCTCCTAGATTGAAAATGGTCATCTCAAAATGCATTTCTGTCAATCAAAATGCATTTGTCAAAGATAGATCTATTTTTGATTCCATTATGAATACCAATGAGATTTTTCACTCTACAAAACATAATAAAGGCTCCAAGGGTTGTATGGCCGTTAAGATTGATTTCGAAAAGGCATATGATAAGATAAGTTGACATTTTTTGTTAGATGTTCTTCGGGATTTCGGTTTTCATTCCACTTGGATAGCTTGGATAGGTGAATGAATCTCTACAGCTAGTTATCAAGTTCTTATTAATAGATCCCCACCGACTCTTTCTATCCCCGAGAAGGTCTTCGTCAAGGTGACCCGTTATCACCTTTTCTTTTTAGTTTGGGTCTCGAAGTTCTTTATAGGATGATCTCTGCTGGTATAGATTCTAGCAACCTCAGCGGGTTTAAAGTGTCTCCCTCGGCTCCTTTCATTACACATAACTTTTATGCATATGACAATGTTGTGTTCCTGGAGGCCACTCTTAAAAACATTCAAGTATAAGAGATATTTTGGATTGTTATTGTCTCTGGTCAGGTCAACATATTAACTATCAAAAGTCTAGTGTGTTTTTCTCTGAAAAAGTTCCCAAGAGGCTAGCTCGTTATATGGCTCTAAGACTCTGTATATGAAGATTATCTTGGAAAATATTTAGGTTTCAACCTTCAATGGGGTCAATCAAAAAATAATGATTTTCTGGATTAAAAATGGTCATCTTGAAATGCATATCTGTCGATTAAAATATATTTGTAAAAGATAGATCTATTTTTGATTTCATTATGATTACCAATGAGATTTTCAATTCTATAAAACATAAGAAAAACTCCAAGGGTCGGATGGCCGTTAAGATTGATTTCGAAAAGGCATATGATAAGATAAGTTAATTGGCATTTTTTGTTAGATGCTCTTTAGGATTTCGGTTTTCATTCCACATGAATAGCTTGGATAGGTGAATGTATCTCTACAGTTAGTTATCAAGTTCTTATTAATGGATCCCCTACTGACTCTTTTTATCCCCGAAGGTTTTCGTCAAGGTGACCCGTTATCACCTTTTCTTTTTATTTTGGGTCTTGAGGTTCTTTATAGGATGATCTTTGTTGGTGTAGATTCTAGCAACCTCAACGGGTTTAAAGTGGCTCCCTCAGCGGGTTTAAAGTGGCTCCCTCAGCTCATGTCATTATCCATAGCTTTTATATGCTAATGACAATGTTTTTTTCCTGGAGGCCACTCTTAAAATATTTCGAGGTATAAGAGATATTTTGGATTGTTATTGTATCTGGTCAGGTCGACATATTATCTCGTGAAGCCAGGTCCGACTATCTTTACCTTGATAGTTCGTGAATCCTGATCTTGATTTTATATTATCAAGGTTTTCATAATCTCTTTCAGGTAAGATAGATAGTGGTCACAAAGTTTCGCCGTCTCTAACTTTGTGATTCCTCAAGACATATCTAAAGACTGATCTTAGTTGATCTTTCGAAGATTGTTCTCGAGAGGTGGTTAAGAATCTAGGTGCTCTTCGGGAGTCGTAAGTTCCAGATTTGTGAGGTTTGCTAGCTTGCTATTGCAAACATATTTTCACACCTTGATGATTGCTGTCGTAGGTGTCAAAAATAATTTACACTTTCTCCCTACTCAAAATATATAATATAGCAAGGGAAAGAAAGGATCGTTCCCACAGAGAGGTCTTGGTTGTCAATATGTTTCGGTATCTTATAAGTAACACGGGGGATTCTCTGATTTTTATAAACGAAAATAAAATAAAAGCAAAGCAAAGAAATAAATCACGTAAATCAAGGATGTGAAATATTGGGTAAAGGTTTCATCTTCAATTGTAAACAAGTTTTTTAATATATGAATAGAATTCGTATTTAATCTCGCTAACATCAAAAGCCCTAGAATATCTTATTGCAAGAATACTCAGCAAATTTCTTAAGTCATCAACACACACATTAGAGCTGCGTATGTGAATTCTACCTAAAGAATAACCTAACGCCTTGTGCTAATTAAGTTCAATTCCTAGGAGCATTAAGTTTAAGAAATAGGCTAATCAATGCAACTATCACACGTTGCGCATGACAATTCGGACAAAGGTCAATTTCTACATATGACTACAAGGATGTATCACTACAAACCATAATCATATCATGCTACTTGTATTCAAGGTTATCGCTCGATGATGAACCCTAAAATATCTATAGATATGGATGTGAGTTCAATCAATTCTAGACTTAACTAAACAAACATTCAATCATATTGCAATACATCAATCATGCAATTATTATAACTTAGTAGAAAGTGAACAATGATTTTGAGAGAAAACTAATTCATAAAAATCATAACTTGTTTTCAAAATCCAACTACATCTTTAACCAATAATAAAAACTTAGTTACTTGTGTTTTTGGAAATCATCATAAAAAGCAAAGAAGAACTATCATGTGAAACCCTAGAAAACAAGTAGAAGCCTCCCTAATGGAGATATTAGGTTTAGAGAAAAGACTTTTCTATTTATATGCTTCTCCCATTCCAAAAGGATACTCCAAATTTAGGTCTTCTCAAAACCCATCTCCAAGTGGTCCACCAAGCCCATGTGTGGAAAATACCCATGTGAGAATCTCTGTCCAAAATTGTCCCCCGGAATTGACGACGTCATCGCCGGAATCTGGTCGCCGGAAAATCGTCTCTGGCCGCTTGAACTTGCCTCCGGCTAGTGAAACTGTCACAAGGCAAATATGTACTTCCTGCAACTCATCTCTCCTTCTCTATGTTCATACATTCACAAAAAACCATCTAACCCAACTTATTTCTTGCGAAAACGTACCCAAAAGCGTGACTCGTAGCTCATATATCCGGCCGTCGACTCTTGCATCCGACTCATACCCCCTTCATGATTCAGTGAAATATTATGATCCATACTCTAATCTCTGAAATCCGGCATCCCGAGCCGGGTACCACCTGGCCGCCATTCTCGGTGTGCCAGACAATTTCTGCAGCTTTCATTTGCGACTCATTAAAAGACCGCACATTCCATGCGTTCAATCCATGCACAATCCACATAAACCATTCATCTCACCGCAAAAACTTCAATCAAACCAACAAAGACCATTTGTTGCAAACTGGTCATGCTCTTTCATTTAACCACAAACACACAAAGATCCTGCTCAAGCCATTACGGGCACTTTCTTTCATTCATTCATGCACAATTTAATCATCCATTCACCACTCTGGCCATAACTCATATCAACTCTGGCCATTGCAAACTGCGACTGCATCAGTGCCATGGAAGACAACAACACACCTGCAACAACACCCTGTCTCAAGCCATTGCAACCACACAATTTCTTCATGGCTTAAGTTCAAACCTCAAACCCTCTCTCGCCAAATGCGTTCCATCTCAATTCTCGAATGCAAAAGACATATTCAAACCTTTTATCCTCGCCTCGTAGCTATAACACGGCCTATAATCAACTCCATTCACTCCAAAATCCCTTCCTACTGCTTCAAACTCCAGCTACACCCCTGCAATCTCGACAGCAGCAACTCATTCCAAGTGTTGTTCTTGCTCAAATGCAACTACCAGCGCCAATTCCCAGCTATAACCACCATCTCAGGCCAGCCAACAGCACTTCAGAGACTGCATCAGCTCCACCGCAATCCCGTCAGCAACACCAGATCCATCGCAAATCCCATTGCACTTCAGGTCTTTGGCCATCACCACCCTGAACTCTAACCTCAGCCAGTGAACCCATCTTGTCAACACCTTTACATAAACTGAACTCGTGCAACACCCCTAGTTCAGCTCCATTCTATGCTCATTACCTCACTGCGATCATTTCCCATTGGCAGAAGCAACACTGCCGTCGTCTCCTCCCTGCAACTACAATACCCATTAACTCAAGGCAACAACTTGTTGTTTTCGGCATTTGAACTGCACCAGATCCACTTCATAGCTCACCTCCTTCTCTGCAGCAACAACCATCATCAAGAAACTCCAACTGCTGCGTGACTAAAGCCATCTGCAACACCACTTTCCTTGGCTTGACCATCTCCGAGTTCTCCACATCAGCTCAAACAAACCCATTACTTTCAGCTCCGTAAGCTCAACCACCAACATCTCAGTTGCAACCACCACTGCCAGACTCAGCTTCAGTTCTCCAGTTAATAGCACCACAGTAATCCTTGCAACTCCTATAACATGAAACCAAGCACAAACCACCTGCAATGCTTCCTTGTTAACTGGAGCTTCGATTCCACAATCAATATCCATCTCTTGTTCTTCTTTGTTCACAGCCCATCGCTCTCTAGACCCTTGTAGCATTATTTCAGCATCAGCATTAGCTCTTCCACTTCCGTAACTAATTGCACCCGCAGCTAACCAAACATGATCAATATCTTAGCTCCATCGTTCCTCAGGCAACCACATCAGTACCATCTTCATCATAAATTATGTTTCCAACCCATCTCAAAGACCTGTGTCGTTCAGGCCTTTTTACGAACACTTATAGCACCAACTCGTTCAACTTCCTCTGCTGATTCTTTCTTTACTGAATTCTCGATTGAGATTTCAAATTCAGCAAAACCCATTCATCCTAACCTTTCACGACGCATATAAGCTTACTAATCTCCTTCATTCATCTTCAACAATTGACGGCAAAGAACTCAAGTCTTCTCCTCGCTTGTGGCTTCAAAATACCACGAACTTGTATTGCTAATCCTTGTTCTTCCCTGAATTTCTCGGCGAGTTAACGGTTTGTATAACTATGTGTAAGACTCGATCATCTCGCTCATTTCCTTGTAGTCAATATCCTCTTTGTACCCTCGGGAAGATAAGCCTTGAACCATGGCTTAATAGTGACCGCAAACCCTGTAGTAGAACTTGTTCGGCCTTTGCAATAAGGACCCGGTCGTTGTTGTTGTAAACTCGACCTAGGCTTATGTAATATAAATTGGAGAGGGCGACTTCCTTTAGTGGTTTCTTAGTGACTACCCATAGCAGCACTTCATGGAACAATAAGCTTCCCCCCAGTAAATGACTTGATTGTCTTTAGCAGTTCCATTAAAACAGGTCACCCCTTAATAAAATGATTGCCCCTTAACATACGGTGGGGTGGCAATAGCACTTGGCCTAGAAAATGACCATTTTACCCTTTTGGTCTTCCAACTCCTTTTTTTACCCATAACTTCTTCATACGAGCTCTGAATGATTCCGTTCTTTCGCTATTGCCTTCGTCTTCTCGTCCTCTACAAAATGATGAGAAGGAATCCAAGATTTGGGCGAGTTCCGCTTCTTTTTGCTCCAAATGACTCCATTGCACCTAATAACTCAAAAGCACACATAAGATACATAATTCACAAGAAACTCGCAAAGAAATCATAAACAATAGATATAAAATTAGGTGTTTTACAACACCTATCACTTGATCTTTGATCTAAACAAAAATGAAATAGGCTTATATATTAGAGACAGATTGGTATCAAAAGTTCGATTCGGATGAAGCAATTCTTAGGATGTAAAGGACGTCAGCAAAGGGAATTAAGTTCGTAGAACCTTACGAGGTTCAAGAGACGCAAGGAGCGACTGTAACTGAATCGCTTGGAAGGTGGATTCGGTCTCAATTACATTCCAAATCAAGTCCGATAGTAGGCTAGAGCGGATTAATACAAAGATGGTGTTCAACTGGACTAGTTCTCGGGGGTTTTCTTCTATTGAGGTTTCCTCATCAACAAAATTTATGGTGTCTTGCATTTTTTCTTTTCAGCATTATATGTTTATCTTTATAATTTTATTTTTGTACTATTAATTATACGTAGATAAGTCCTCTTAATTATAATCTGTTACGAGATTAGTTTCTTACAAAATTCGTATTTTGAAAGAAAGTTTAACAACTTGGCTCATTGAATTATTTGGATACGACTAGATTGATATTGGATGTTGATTTTTGAGGTCGTCCAAGTACTCTGTTTAACAATCAGGTTCACGGACCTTGTGTGTATATACATACTGATTGAGTAGAGGTTGAGATATTTAATCTAATACATATTGTCTAAGGATCAATAAGTTGGTCTTCTTGAGTTTTATATATACATGTTGTCGAACGAAAAAGTTGAGTGTACTTCGTATCCTCTGCGTTTTCAATTGGTATCAGAGCAGGCAAATACTGTTGACCTAATAAGTGTGTATTTGAAGCGATCTGTATTATGGACAACAATACAATCTCAATTAACGTATCACCAGTTATTGAAAAAACTATTTTTATGGACTCTACTAATAATGAGATAAGATCTTCTTATGTTTCAAAAGTAGACGAACCTTTGGTTCCCATAAAGCATATGTTGTTGACAATTGTTTTCCTTTTTTTCTTACTGATGAATCTGATTTAGAAGTAGAAAGGGAAGCATTCAAATAAAGTACTAAGATTCATAGTCGTCTAGGAATTCGGGCTTCACGGGTTAACAAGTTAAAAACCAAAGTCAACAATCTTATTGGTAAGGTTAATGAAAAGGATTCACAGATCAAGATTCTTCTTGAAGAAAATGCTAAAGTAAATAATCATATTATTTCAATTGAGGCTCAACTTGAAAAAAAAAATCCTTGGATCTTAAATGTTTACTGAAGACCCCTCAACTTCATGTAATACGTGTAAATCTGAGAAACTTTCCTTATCTATGGAAAATTTAAAAATAAAAGAGTTACAGTGGCACTCACGACAGCTCAAGTAAATCTCTTTTAGAAGGCCATTTTTTCAAAGTCTTACCACTTTGACAAAGGATGATCAGTTATGTTTCTCTGACCAAGAAAGAAAAGTTATGTTGCTAAGCATGTGCAACCCGACTCTGTCAAGGTTCAGAAACTTTGCCACTTCTGCAAGACATAAGGACATGTACAAATAAAATGTAAGCTTAATCAGATTGAAAATCAATCAGATTGAGTTTATTCAAGATACCTTGAATCTCATCTTAAAAGAAGTTATTGAAACTCAGAAGGCAAAATCTTCTGATTTTAAACGAAAGATACTAATTCTCGAATCAAGGCAACTTCTATAAATGCTAATACAACTCACTCATCAAATAGAACAAAGAGCACATGTTTTGGTACAATTGCTATGAAAAACCTAAGAAAGTCTTCACATACATGGGCTCCAGTTAGAACTCAATTTATTAGAAATTCTAAAGATTTACCAGTTAAAGAGACGACTCAACTCGCAAACATGGACTTAATGATTGCAAGTTATAATGATCTCATAAAAAGTTATCTTGCACTTTCCGGAAGCAGAAGAACTTGGGTAAAGTTTCCAACTTCATCTCTCTTCATGAAGATAGTAAGTTTTATGATAACTTCTCGAAATTGGTTGATAAACATAGAAGAAGAATCAAATCAAAACATGGAAAAATCTCAAACGATGATATACTCATCTTAATGCTCTCTAGGCAAGAAGATTGTAATCCTCATCATCTAAAAAACATGTTAGGTGAGGATTTAAAATATACATGTGTTCTATTTGTCTCAAATAGTTTTGCTGTTGGACATAGTTCCTTGTGTCTTTTCTAAGAGAAAGTATATCATATTACTGTGATTTCTTGAAGACATTACAAAGTTAGTGTTGTGCTAACTCCAAGAATTTTAAAGTGTCTTCTATATTTCATAATTGTTGCGTATGCATTTTAAATACTCTTGGATATAGATGAAAAGACAATATATCTTTTGTTTCACATTTAGTTTATTATGAAACTCTTGAGTTAAGGAATTTCGGTTCATGAACTCTTTCCTTGATTGACTAAATTTCCAAAAATATAATGGTCACAAACCGACCCTATTCTTGGAAAAATCTTTGTTTTCACCAATAAATACCTTAGACTTGAGTTGAGTTTTCCCATTCAAAGTCTTTTCTGCATTAAAACTTATCTCTCTCAACATGGATGGGGTTCGTGATAATTGCAGTTGTATTAGGTTAAAAGGAAAGAAGAATAGAACTCTCGTTGATGATGAAGTTGATGGCTTTGAATATCATACTCATATTAATTGCTACTTTTCATATGATCATCAGAATGTAGAACAAGAAGAGATGATTTCTGCTAATGCTGCTTATGATTTTCTTAAACAATTTGAAGAAACAAAGATTAAGCTTGTTGAAGCATTGAAAAGTCAAGACATGCTAAGGACTGGGTTGGAAAAAGTTTCGTATAACCTTGTTCTCATGAAATCGCATGTTAATGATCTTCTCAATGAAAAGATTTTTCCTAAAGAGGTTGTGGATGTTGTTGATGACAAACTCAAAGGTCTCAAGACCAATGACGTTTCTTCAGGTATTTAATTAGTGTTTTTCTTCTTTTCCTTTCACTAGTTAACTCCTTGTAAGAATTTTGTTCTTAGGAGGAACACTAGTTTTTGGAGTAGTTTTTATGTGTTACATTAGCTATTCCGAAACCTTTACCAAGTTGCATAGTTAAAGTTTATCAATTAAATTTTATTTTGGAAAATGATTTGGAATACCTAACTTTCATGGTTATATATATATATATATTTGTATTGATTATTTTGTGAGATTTGTTTTATGCTATCATCGTTGGTGATTATAACATATATCTCATATTTTCTCATAGGTTAAGCTCTTTCCATCTTGCAAAAAAGAAGTAAACTATTTTCAGAATGACAATTTTGATCTTCATGATCACACTTTTGTGAATAAACTGCTACAGGATTCCATAAGATGTTCTTTAGGGATCGACTTATCTCCTTGATTGTGCCACCACCAGGGAATAAGTGGTGAACTTTAATCTCTATGTTAGTACATGGCTAGAGAAGTAATTCTTATGTTGGGTCATATCGCACTAATTATTCTCTTGTTCGTAATTGGCATAAAGAATAGTTTGTGTTGATGATTTTTCTCACGAAAATATTGTATCTTAGTACCTCTAACATTAAAAACGTTATTTTACCGACATGAGAAAATGAAAAACATGAGAGAGAGTAAGTCGTACACCTCCTTTCATTCCCCCTAATTATCTCAGTCAATACCGCTTATGTACTGGTCAAAACCACTAAAACTCATCTAATACCACCTTTTATCCCCTCAATTTTTCTATTCAAATTTACCTTTGGTTCTGGTTTTATCCATTTTCTTTTATTTTCTTTCTATTTTAGCTTTCTCTTTTCATTTAATTCTCTTGGTTTTATATTCTACAAAAGGTTTACCTAATGTTTTCCTATAACTTGGTGAAAATTTATGTTACTCGAACCATTTGTTCTCCCCATCTGTGTGGATCTTTAATCTGCTTAGTCCTTCCTGGGATTCTTACGAATATTTATGTTCAGATTTTTGTAGATTTGGGTTTTAATTAGGTCTTTTGAGGTATCTTTGCAAATCGGTTTTTTTCCTCTTTCTTTTAAGTTCTTTGCTCGTTTTGATTTTCTCATCTGATCGGTATTTTCTTCTCTCGAGTATCTTCAGATATTGCTTTAGTTTTTGGTTGTGTTTTCTTAAGTAAAATTTTATTTTACATTGTAATCTGTTGTGTGATCTGAGTGGTAAACACAAATTGGATTTGCTCCCTCTTTTTAGGCGGCCTTCGGTTTTTAATTAAGCTTTCCGCTTCCTTTTTTCCGTTCTCCATGGAGGTAGATTTGATTTGCCAATTGTTTAATCAACTGGAGTTAAATCTTAGTTCTAGAAAACCCATTGATAATATGCTTATTGAGATTAATTCTCTTTGTGATCTCTTGGATGGTTCTTACATCTCAGATGAAGACCTCAAAATTATTCCGTTTACACATCGTTGCAGTTCATATATGTATGCTATTGAAAATCCAGAGAGTTATAATTGTTTTTCGACAACCGGTACCAATGAACACGGTGACTTAATTATGGGTACAGTCGGCGGTGATTCTTTACCAATCAATACTAGGTCAACAATCGGAACTGCTAATGATTTCGTCTATGAGTCTTCCTTAGTCAAGGTGATGCCTGGCCAGAGTCAAAGGTCGGGTCAAGTCAATAATCAGTTTGCTCAAAGTCAATTATTAATGGGTCAAATCATTACTTGGACTTGTCAAAGTCAATCGGTGGGTCAAATCAATACTGGCATCGGTCAAGTCAGTGGATCGGTTTATCTAATAATTGGAAATACAAATAACGTCTTGTCATCTTCAGACTTTCATAGGTATTTCTCCTTTATTTCATGTTGTGGAAAGTATTTTCTTAGTCACATGGAGGCTATAGTGGTTTACTTTTTCATAATCTTAAGTCTAGGCCATCATGATATCCATCTCCTAGAGACTGATAAAAAACATGAGAATGAACAGGTTCTATGTTAGCTTCCCGAGCTAAGCCATAGAGTGTTAGAGCAATGCTCGGTCGAACTCGCAAGCGTTGCTATCTCAAGCTTGTTGTCAAGTTTAGTTTCCAAAACTATAAGTCTTGATTTATAGTCTACTTATAGCTAAGTCTCATATTAGGATAGAAAATGTAGTTGAGCATTAGACTTCACGGCGTTCATCGATTGACTGACGAAGAACTACTAAGGGGAGCTTGTGGAACTTCATCAACAAAAGGTATGTGGAGACTTGAACTCATCTATCACTCAAAAGTCTATCTACTTTATCTCCTTTTGAGACAAAAGTCGTATAGCTATATAGACTTCAATTATACACATTTGATATTTTGAGTTGAGTTTAACTCGCTTACATATTCTCGAAATATGTGTTGGTAAGCCGCTTTAACCAAGTTCATCTTATATTCTTGAAGAAAGTCAAAAGATGATCATGTGAAAATCGGCTTTGGTAATATCTTACATGATTTGTGTGAGACAGTCATTTGATGTAGACTCGGAATATTTCGTATTGATCATTCAATCACTTGAAAATTGCTTTGAAGCTAATAGTTTGTGTGAGACAACTATTTCGGTCTTCCAAGAATGTTTCAATGGTTGAAATGAGAGTTTAGAACAATTGGATTTAAGCATTGTGTGCGTACTTGCATATATGTAATCCTTGTCCGGGAACCATGGTATACATACCCGTATGCGTGCTGGTTGGTTTGAGAAGTCCGGGAACCTGGTATGCGTACAAGTACGCGTACGGGCGTAAGGTTCAGGTCCGAAAATTTCTGTTGAGTTTGGATGGTATGCGTACAAGCGAAACCCAAACTTGGTCCGGCTACTTAGGTACGCGTACCCATATGCATACCTAAGTGTATGATGTTCTAAAATCGGTTTGTTCGTGAACTAATACATTTATCAAATAAGGAATGCAATCTTTTGCAAACCGTGGCTATAATGTTCATGACTTGATTCGAGTGAATCAAAATCGATTTTGCTTCAATTGTGTCTTGTATATTTCTATGAGAATATAAACAATTGAACAACTCTAGAACTAGTTCATTTGAGTCATTTGAACTAGTTATGGTTAAGATGAATAAGGTTGATATGAAAGTGTTCATATGGCTAACTTCGGTTAACTATTGTTCAACCAAAAAAGTATACATGTTTAGGTACAGTTACCCACATCTAAATGAAGTCACTTTTCATTTTTGTGTCACAAGCTAAGTTCGATCTAATGGTTAAAAGATATTAGCTTGAGTCTAATCAGGTTTTCATCTAACGGTGAATATTGAATGCTTTGTTACCAAGGTAACATTGATTGAAAACCCTGATTTGGAGACTATATAAAGTAGAACTATAGTTACTGGGAAACCTAATGCCCACACCTCTTGTGTGATACTAGTTGCGACTAAAGTCGATTCTCCTTTAACCTTAGGTTTTTCACGAAACCACCCGTAGGTTAACGACTTAAAGACTTCATTGGGATTGTGAAGCCGGACCCAACTATTTTCTCTGTAGTTGCGTGATCGATCTTGCATAGTCTATCGTATTGAGTACTATCTTCTTTAAAATTGGCTCAAGATGTATTCTCCGATAGGCAAGATAAAAAGTAATCACAAACATCTTCGTCTCATCGTTTGTGATTCCACAATATCTTGTTTCGCTACCATACAATTAAGATTATTGTGAGGTAATTGATATTTCTAGGCTATTCTTCGGGAATATAAGTCTCGTATATCAATTGCTTCTTGTTCACCTTGATTTATCAAAAGACGGAACAAAACTCATAGGTTTATCTGTGGGAGACAAATTTATCTATACAATAGACTTTTCTGTGTGATACAGATTTGTTTATCAAGTCTTTGACTTTGGGTCGTAGCAACTCTTAGTTGTGGGTGAGATCAGCTAAGGTAATCAAGTGCTTAGAGTCCTGCTGGGATTCGAGAGACGTAGGGAGCGCAATTGTACCTCGATCAGTGTGAGATTGATTAGGTCTCAACTACATTCCAGTCCGAAGTTAACTTGGAGTAGGCTAGTGTCTGTAGCATCTTAATACAGTGTGGTGTATAAATCTGGACTAGGTCCCGGGGTTTTTCTGTATTTGCGGTTTTCTCGTTAACAAATTTCTGGTGTCTGCGTTATTTATTTTCCGCATTATATTTTGTTATATAATTAGAAATATCACAGGTTGTGCGTAGTTCAATCAATTAGAGAATCCAACCTTTGGTTATTGATTATATTGATTAAAACTTGAACATTGGTCTTTGGTACCGTTTAAGTTGTTTCACATAATAATCAGACTCACAGATTCCTATCTATTTTATTTGCTAATTACATTCTGAAATAGAGATACAACTCTTGGATATATTTCCTGTAAAACCCCGTGTTTTTAGCATGGCGCATGCTGAAAAATGCGCCATGGCCTGAGATGAAGCTTGATCCAAAGCTTCAGTTGGTTGGTAAGAGGTAGATTGGCTTAAGGCCAATATCGCGCCAAAATAGCGTATTATGTTTGGCTTTTGGCCAAGGGCCAATGTTGCATCATCATGATGCATTAGGTCAGTTTGGTATGTGGCCTTGAGATTGTAGCCAATATCGCACAATCATTGTGCATTAGACCAGAGAGGGCTGGTCGAGAGAATATTGCATAATCATTGTGCAATATGCCAAAGAGAATGTTACGCAATCATTGTGCGCATACACAATCATTACATGCAATCATTGTGCACATACGCAATGATTGCGAATGAATAGTGAAGCAAGCATGTCAATATGGTCCCCTTTCCATACTTGTAGAAATTGCAAGTTAACATATATAGGGATGGGTAGTTGGTTGAAGGTGCATATGCAGACTATGTACCAAGTAATCTTCATAGCTTTGCCGGAAGAGTATAAATGATGCCTAAGGCTCATTTATAGTTGTGTAGCCTTGCCAAGAGGGCATTTGATGCTTAGGCATCATAATGCCATGTCGCGGACCCGATAATGCATAATCATTGTGAATTTTGAAAAACAGCCTATACGGACCAGGCCATTACCATTATTGCTAGGCCATGTCCTTGCAAACGAGTTTGGCTTAAGTTGTTGTCCTTCGTGATGAACTACGATTACGTGCTTGATCCTTTAGATTAGGGAAGGGGTACGAGGCAGCCATGATGAGTTGCGGCATTGCCAGGTCCAAAGACGTTAGCCCCTCATATCATCTAAGCTCGGTAGCTTGATGCAAGATATGATTGCGGACAAGCTTGATGAGGCTTTGTTGCATGCCGGCAAGTGGATGCTCATACTTCCTATCAAGCTACATAGAGTTGGTAAGCCTTGAGAGGAAATGGCAATAGGATTGGAGTGGCCTATGCCTAAGTCCAAGGCTTATGCCAGGACAAGACTCGGCAATATGACGGTTGGTCATATAGATAGGAAATTCAGTGATGAATTCCCTACGTTGAGCAAAGCTAGTGATGCATGCAATATGAATTAGCCTTGGCCTTATGGCCTTACACCCTTTAGCGTACAAGGGTGAGTTTGGAATGGTGTGGAAGCTAAATTAGTTGGATCGTGCTCCACGAGCATTCTAGCAAAGGCGAATGAACGTGCATTTGCCTAGATTTAAGTTCCGGATCGTAGCATCATCAGGGCGCATCGGGAAGTTATGGCCTGCGCCCTCAGGTGCGCCAGGCGTAATTTTCCAGTCCTTCACATTTCCATTGATTGAGTCTAACTGTCTGGTTGATTCTCTTGGAATTATATTGGAGTTTGTCCATACAAATTGCTAAGCCAAATATTGGGTGTGGTTGTTAGACCCCTGCTTTTTCATATAAAATATCTCTATGAGGCGGAAAATGATATTGACCTCTTTGGTCTAGAATGTTGTTGTTTGGGCTTGTTTATCAGTGTTGGATTTTTTCGTGGGGGTGTCTATATGGCCTACCATTGGATAATGTTAGAAAAATAAGACTTTATTTATACTTGTTCTCGCGAGAGTGGAAGTGTCTTACTAGCTTGACTTTTAGAAAGTATGACGCAAGTTGTATGTGGAACAAGTTAGAAGTCATGAGAATTATTTTTTCTAGGCAAATTAGACGTGACTTCTATTTGTTATCTAGAGTGTTGAATGACATCATTACTCTGACCTTTAGGGGGGTATAAAGTAGGCTGTATAATTGGCTTTCTTATTAAGGTTTGTTGGTGGGTTGATTACTTCAGAGAAAGGTTTATTCCTTGTTCTAGAAAGGATACTAATATTTTCTAGTTAGTTGAGTTCTCTCATGTTATCATATGTTCTGAAATAATCCATGAAGAGAATGTTGTGTTTTGTCTTCGGCTTGTTAGTGGGGTTAATTTGCTAAGAATTGGGGCGGGTATCTGGACCCACGTGTATGTTCAATGGATTGTACTTCATTTTTTTTGTGCTGAGTGCTTCTCAAATTTATCTTTTTATGCATTTTATTCGCTTGAGCAATTGGAATCTTATTTTGGAATTAGAATTACATTCATGCTGGTTATACCTCGCTGGAAAACCTTTAAGCCAGGTTACACCTTCGAGGGCTTGGTCTGTAAGTATTTATATTTGGTGTGGGTATAAGGCGAGTTCTATTGTTGGGTACCAGTGGTTTGGTTGGATTATATAGAAAATTTTTTCTCTTCTCGGCAGGTTTTTGAAGGTCTTGTGATTATTTTCTTCCCTTTCACTCAGTATATTATATTATTCAACTGGGATGATTGACTGGATTTCAGATTGCACTTTCTCTGGATATACCTCGACATAAGATCTTCAAGCCATTTGACTCCTTCGACGAGGAGTTGGGAAGTAAGCACATATAACTGGTGCAAGTGTAGGATGTATTTTGTTGATAGTTACAAAGGGATTGTTTGGATGAGGGCGAAATATGCATGTGAAGTTCTTGGTTTTTATCTTAGCGCACTACTTGTTCTATCAGTGGCTTGGGTTTTCCTCTCGGCAGGTTCTCGAGGAATTTTTCACTATGTTCTTTTATTTTTCAATTAGTCTTTTGGCACTCTTCTGTTCGGAGAGAACTGGTCTTGGTTCACCTTTGTTAGTCATCTTCCTTATTATGGGAAGAGGGATGCACCTTTATATGTTACGCGTGTCATTTGTGAGAATTAAACGTCAACATATTCACGTCTTGAAAGAGGCTCCGGTAGCGTACACTGTAATCATGGTCGGAGTGGGGATGATAAAGACGTGGCATATACAATCGCTTCCTTCTTAGTACTTGACCGAATGAGGAAGCCTACTTTACTACTTGGTGGCATTGACTCTTGTCTAGACACATATACGTATTTCCTTTTTAGTGACTTTATTTCGTGTTGTATTAGTTTACCTTGCTTTTCTCATACTAGTTTCTATAAGGGTTCAGCCACCAGGTTAGTTTCTACTGACAGTAATGGAATTTGTAACCTTAGATTTAACAAAAAAATCGTTATTTTTAACTTCTTTGTTCGTAACTGAAGAGAAGATAAAAATATATTGGATAAATATTTAATTTGTTCGTAACTGGCCTATTAAATTCAAAGACCAAAAAAGTCTTTATCTTGTAACTTCATGTCATTCTTTATGAAATGACATAAATGAGGGAGAGTTATTCTTGAACATGTGCTTAATGGTAATATCTTTGTGGGGAGTGCAAATGTGGAATTGTAGAAGATGTGCGTGCCTTAAGTCTCCTTGACGCAAACCGAGATTTCTCGATTGAAATCGTATAAACTAAAGGTTGGTATGTGTTCTGTAATCTTGAAACTCTTTTGATTCATTATGTGTTCTATAATGCATTACCTTTGATTATTGAATTGATAAAAATCCTTCAAACCAGTTGGAACTAGCAATTGAAAATTTCAAGAATAAACCCAATCAAAAAATCCTTCGGAAATAGTATGAAGGGAATAATAATTCTATAAAGAAATTTGGGTTTTCTTTCCAAAACCATGAAAAGATAAGTAAAGGGAGAACTGTATCGAATTCTCTGTCTGTTTTGTGAAGAAAACACGGAACGGGCAATGGTTGGCCGTTTCAAAGTCCATTGACTAGTCAAGATAGGTGAAATGGTTAACGAATACCCGTTCTAAAAGAAACGGCTGATGAAAATGGCAAGAACGTTTGATGATTACCTGTTTTTTCCCTATAAACGAATAACATTGCCCATCCGGTATTGAAATTGGAAATTACCGCTGGCCCTAGACTCTTCCCAAGCTGACATGGAAGCTTGGAAAGGAAATCGGGAAGGGCCACTAGACCCAATCTTATACTCGTCTGGGCACAGTTACCAATGAATCTTAGGAACCCGCATTTTTTTACCTAAACATGAAAGATGAAGTCCCTCTTATTTTCACCCCTTCAGTTCTCATAAAGATAAAATACTAAAATTAATTCCAGTAAAGAAGAAGAAGATGGAAATCGTCTCAAGCCTATAACCTAATTTTATCCCGATTGTACATGTTATCGCTTTTTTTTAAAATGTTCGTATGCTTATTTCTTCTGCATCGATTTATTTTCTTTCTTTTTTTGCTTATTAATCTGAGCACTTAATTTTACTTGATTCAACCAATGTACAAAAACTGTAGGTCAAATTCACATTTTGAAATTTAGGCGATTTCACTGAACTAAGAAAAGCAAAATTTCATAATTTCTGCCAAAATCAATGTTGATTTTCACTGACAGGGGGTTAGTCCACGTGTGAGTGAGGGGAAGTTTACAGGGGATAGTCAAACGAGATTTCATAGGACTCCTGGGGAGTTCCCAAATCTACTGTTAGTCCATAAGGATTTTTAGAGAGTCTCCCAATTTCTCTTGTTATTTGTTAGAGACTTTTTTTAAGTCATTTAAATGCTCTAAAACTCCATGTTATTGGATTAAGAATTTTTAAGAGTCACTTTAACATCCCTGTTATTCGAATAAGAATTGAAAGTCATTGATTTGTTGTTTTTAGAGATTTGTGGAGACATTTTTATGAAAATAGGCATGGTTGAAATCTCTCCTCAAGAGGTGATATTTTGGGAGACTTGAAAATTTGAAAAAAACTTGGTAAACATGAGAGTCAAGATAAAAATGCTTCCCTATTAACCGAATTATGGAGGATTACATTCCACCCAATTATCAGTATTTTTTTTTGTCATGGATATCCAACGAACAAGTGTCACTGTTGCATGCTTATCCAACCTAGTTGTCATCGGATTATCCAACCTAGTTATCATCGTGAATCTTATTCAACCTCTTAAGAGGTAATCCTCCTTTATTTCAAATGGATGAAGAAATTATCATGGATCCAAATGGAGCCTCCATCTACAAAATAATGCCGTGAATTATGAGTATATTCCACCATGCAACAAATGATTTGGAAGATAGTAATTAGATGTGAAGAGATATATGAAAATTTTTCTTTATTTATTTTTATTTTAAAGATTAAAAAGATAATTGATATCCAGGATTCTAGTTATGATATGCAAGATTAGTTACTGCACATATATAGATTATTTTTTGTTCCATATAATGCTAAGATCTAATTAACCTATAGCAAATAAATGTGGCAAGATAGTATATAGCAAATAAAATGTGGGACGAGTTGGACAAAGAGAATGAAAATTAAGGCATATGACAACAATGCAATTTATTTTTACAATGGACACATATTTGATTAGGTATTCATGGTACTGTTATAAATATTGTAACATGGATAATAAAAAAATTGATAGACGTTTTAAATTTTTCATGGGATATTATACATTTTTGTCTCTACAAATCACGAGAGACTCTTTGCAAATCTCATTTTTTTTGTCTCTATAAGTCACAAAGACTCTCTAAAATACTCTCAAAGAATCACTAGAAGTCTCTAGATTTTTAGAGAATCTCTGGGAGTCACTCAAATCAAAAATCTACGAATGTCCATATGAATCTTGTTTGACTACCCCCCTGTAACATGTATTGTGAATCTTGGGGATTTTGAGGGAGTGTAAGAGAGTGTAGGGAGTTTGAGAAAGTTTGGTGTTTTGAGTTTAGGGAGTTTGGGAGACTCTTCCAAAATCTCTACTCTTTTGAGAGATTTGTAGTGCAAAAATACAATGAAAACTCCCCAAAATTCCCAAACCAACCAAAATACCTAGCATTCTATGGTTTACCACTAACAGGGAGTTCAAGAGTTTCTTTCAAACTTCCCCACGACTAACGGGGGTTTCTGGGGAGTTTGGGAGACTCTTCTAAACTCTCCCACGACTAACGGGGATTTTGAGAGACTCATTCGAACTCCCCCACGACTAACAAGGGTTTTCTAGGGAGTTTGGGAGACTCTTCTAAACTCTCCCACGACTAACATGGATTTTGAGAAACCTATTCGAATTCCCCCACGACTAACGGGTAAAAACTGAACTACACTCAGCTCCACCAACTCCCCCGAGGACTAACCCCTTGTGAAATTTGGATGCATATATTGAAAACTAAGAAAGAGAATATTGGAGATGTTGAAACAGAAAACAATTTCCGAAGCACGAATGAGCATTCGAGGAACTCAGATTCCAAAACATCATTCCAAAGAGTTAAATTTCCTAGTCATGTAGAAGTCGTTTCCCTTCTCTGATGACAAAGATGATTGGAGAAGAAGTTCATTCAAAGTAAGAGGTTCGTGAAGAAATAAGATCAAATAGAATTTGTTAGCAAAGATGTTGTTTACAATTGTATAGAGCTATGGTTATGATATAAGTATATTAGAGTATAAATTCTTTCGGTCTTCTGCGTTCCCCGCGTTGATATGTGATGTACATTTTTGATATCGAGTGATCTTATATAATGGCGCTCCGCGCTTATAGACTTGAAGGATTGAAAACTACTCGATGTGCATCCCACTAAAAGTGTGTTGTGTTTCCTTTAAATGGGTAATTTATTAGTAATTGGTAACTTACTCATATAATTGTTTATCCATCAAAATTTACTTAAAGTTAAAAGATTTAAAGAACAAGGATCGCAAGAGCAAATAAAATTTTTTTCTTCTTTTTTGAATTTTTGATGTAAAAACTCATAGAGCTTATTAAGAAATGGATAGCATAAGGATTGGATCAAAAATCACAGAAAAGAAATTGGAAAAACGATAAATCCTAGCTAAATATTCAGTTTAACTGTTTAAGTATAGAAATCAAAGATCAAAACATCTAAAAAATAAAAAATTTGTGGATACTGAGTTGACTCTGTGTCGACCGATTTGAATAGCTGGAGATTAACATGAGAAATATTTAATTTACTAGCACAGATTTTTTTACTACGTTTTTATCAATTTTCCGCATCAAATACGATGTAACAATGACATTTTCTCTAGGTTTCATTCTATACAGTTTCGATACGTGGAATAAAATTAAGATAAAAATGTAAAAATTGTTGCTTGATATCCACACGATCGGGAATATAACATAGTTTTTCAACTCCAACTTTCTCCTACCGAAAACCTAAAGAGCGATAGAATGGAGAACGATCAATCTTGTTGGTGGGAGAAGTTCTTAAGAAGAAATGGATCTTTACTTGTAGAAGGTCCTCTGAAGATTTGAATAAAAGAGCTGTTGTATTTGAGGGGAAGGCTAATGATTTGATAGCACTAGGAGAAACTATTGAGGGGAAGGCTAAAGATTTGATAGCACTAGGAGAAGATATCAGTTCTAAGGTGGAAGTAGGGGTAGGATTGTTGGGTGTTACTTTGTTAGGTGTGTTTTTTGGTTTGTGAAACAATTGATAGAAGGTGGAAGAAAAAGAAAAAGAAAAACAAGGTGACTAGGGTTGCAAGATTCGTTGATCATGGAACAAAAGCAAGGATTGCATATGGCAAAAGAGTTGGTTTTGGGCTTTTGTTGGATTCTTTTTTTATTGAAGAAACTGATATGGGCAAAGAGGAGATTACAGAGAGTTCACGTACTAGTATCTGAAGAAGAAAAAAATTTAAGTTATGTTTTAATTTTATGGTTTATTGTATGTTTAAGTTAGGATTTTGAGAACTAGATGAAGATGGTAATTTGGGGGAATATATTCACTCTGATTGAAAGTTGTGATGTAATGGAATGGAACATTAATATATTATAATTAATTATATAAGTCTAAATTTTACACTTTAAATGGTGTTCTTTTTGGTTATTAGTTCTCAATTGTTTCTGAATTGCTATCACAATTCCAGTTTAACTGTGCCCTTGAAAAAGGCTAAGGCACAAGTTCAAGACTTCTAAACATTAAAATTCTTCCTAGTTATTCTCGATTGTGAATTTCTTTCAAAAATTAATTAATTTATTAAAATCATATGCTCCCTCTGTCTTTTTTTATTTGTCCTCTATTTTATTTTGATTTGTTTTTTTTTTTTTATCTGTCCATATCAGTTTGTAGACTTATTTTCTCATCAAACTATCAAATGAACCCTTAATTTTTTATAATTAAAAAATATTTTTAATATAATCTCAATCCAAAATCTTAAACAATATCTCCATAAATAAAGAAACAAATTTATTTAATATCTTACTTATTAATCTTCATGCATTTTCTTAATAAAAATATTCATAACTAACTAAAAATAAGATTGATAATATAATCAAAATTAGTGGGAAGATATTTGTTTTTGTATTCTTTTAGAAATTCCCAAACATAATAAATATGTTTTTCAAATATTACACATGTTAATATTAATTTTAGTAATAACGTAGCAGTTAATAAGGGTAGTCACACTCGACCCATAAGATTATTAATGTAATAGATATGGATACAACTACCACTGGAGATGCTTATAAAACAAGATTTGTATTTGGATTCTAGGTTATTAAATACCTTTTTTTAGGTCTCCACATATGATAAATACCCATACTCCATTGGAGATGCTCTAAGAGTATTTTATTTGCATAGTTCATTTCTAGATATCACTCATTTTCCGAATCAAATATAATTTCCGTGTGTCCTAGTAATTGACCACGTGGAGGAAATTAAGAAGTTAAAATAGTAAAATGCTTATCCGCACGATTGAAAAGACAATGGAAGGTCATAAATTAAATACCAATTGTCTTCCAACAGTATATATATATACCCTAAATCTAGGGTTTCTGTCTTCATTATTACTTCTTTCAATTCAACTCATCCCGAAAACAACGAGAAAATGGAGAAAAATGCATGTTGGTTTGAGAAGTTTTAAAAAAAAATCTGGATCTCTAAGCGCAAGTTCAAATAAGAACTCTCCGCAGTGTGTTATCATCCTCTCGCAAGAACAAAAGAACAACAGCAAAGGCAATCTTTACCATCAAAAGGTTGAAACAGTTTTAACTAATACGTGCCAATAGAAAAAGTTGAAAACCCGAAACACATATGTTATGCTAAATAACTCATGTAAACATAAATTGATTCAACATATTGTGACTTTTCACATATGAGTTCAATCGGAACACCTTATGATCCTTTGATAAAACCTACCAACATGGACTAAAACTTTATCCCGCTATATCAAAAAGCCACACAAACCATAAGGGTCTCATCATATGAGATCGAATATTAAGGTTAATGAAAACCGAAATCAGACATCCCATAAACCGAATACACATAGCAAAAATATAAACATTCATTCATAGGCTATGTAATCGGTAACTATCACAAGAAAAATTATAAAATAATAATTTTATTCATAAATAATTGATAGTTTTATTCAAAAATATACCTTATACAATAATTGATGTCTATTTTCTGGATTAAGTATTACAACATATAACTTAATCCCTAGTGGTGCTACGATTGTTCGAGGTTTCTTCAGTGTTCAAGTTCTTGAATCTTTTCTTTTCTTTAAGATGATTGAGTCTCTTCTTTAAAAGATTCACCTTTACAATCAACTTCAAAAGATTTAACTCGAGCCACTCCTTTTTCTTTACATAAGCTTCCAGTTGTTCACTAGCAATTTCAAAATCTCGCATTAACAACATCATGAGCTCAAAAGATATTTAATTCCTCTTATTTTGCTCTGAGAAGTAGCACTTAATTTTAGCAGGAAGACAAGTTTCAAGCTTCTGTAATTGGGAATCAATATCAATAGTATTTTCACCCATCTTGAACCGCAGACTAATAGTGGAGGAAAAAATCGGTTCTTAAGATGTTTTTTTATATCAAATAAAACTTGGTTTCCAAGTTTTAAAACACCTAACAAGGTATTTTATTTGAATAAAAATAGTAAAGTATACAAATTCGGAAATAAAATCAAGAAGGATTTTCCGAAATATCATTGTCAAGAGAGTCTGAATATATCTTGTACAAATTTATCATGAACTTTCCTAAGATCGAAAGTATTTTTCTAAATAGAAAAAGGATTCCGATTTTAGGAAAAAAAAAATACTCAAGTGGTTCATGAAACAGATAGATCAAGTATAGTTTTTTATACTTCTCATATGTTTCCTGTACTCTTTTAAGAACTTCCCATTTATTAATACCGAGCATAAAATTTGGAAGTTCCGATCAACAAGCTTAGTTTTTGAATTGAGCTCACAATGGCTCAAGGAAATATAATCTATATTGATGTTCTCAGGAATCTTCTTTTCTGGACAATCTCAGGAATAGGTTTCAGACATATGTGAGCCACAACCTGGATTAGCTGATACAATAAATAGATTTATTCGAGTATGAACGGGGTTGTCTAGAAACCTTTTGAGTCATGAGTTGAGTATAACTCTTATATCGACTCAGATATTCCTTGGAATATGACAACATCTCTTGATGAGATTGTTTCCTCGATTACGATTTGAATGAAGATCACTAACAAAACAACATGATCCGAAATCATTTGTTTGTGTGCATTTAAGCTGATCTTTGTCACTTTCGAGAGAGATAATCCTTGTCACAATAAATGACTTTTTTTCTTGACCGGATATTAGTCACAGGATTATGCTTTGAAACACATATACTTTTCTTAAAAACAAATTCTTTCTGACTTTAGAGACATTGTCAGATTCAAATTCAAGAGAAGATGAAACTGTATTTTCATCTTGAAATAGACTAGATGTGATTATCATCATGTCAGGAGATTCATGAATTTTAAGATATTCTTGAGACACAGCTTCTTCATGAGACCTAATTAAAGAATCTTTGATAATCCTTTCGACAGATAAATAATATATATTATCTTATAGATTATATTTTTCAGCAAGCTTTATGAAAAACTTAATCTCATCACTGTCATCTGAATCTGATTGTGCATCACAGGTGTTTGTTTTCTTATTAACACATCATGGTTAATATTTCCTGAGTTATGTTCAACCAGTAAACTAACAGTGTTGAACTGTTTATCAGGATCTGAAAACAAATTAAATTTCTAAAGTATATCATCTTCTTGCTCGACATTAACTGAACCGTCCATTAGATTTTATTCTTATAGGTTGGATTGTACCAAACACATATTGTTAGATCTTTTCGTGTTTTCCTGCTCTGATACAAATTGAAAAGACGAGGGTACCCAAATACACCATAATCTTTTTGTTTTAACCTATAAGTCCTCTTACCAATTGTGATCGTCTGTGGAAAAAATCGAGACAATACAACAACTTCGATATTCACACTTTGTCTGATCGTCTATGGATACGAGACCGAGACAATACAACAAACAAATTAAAGTGTGATACTTGATAATAAGTTCGGACTTAACCAAACTCTATAGGACCACTATCAAGTATAGCGGAGTTAACGTAAAGTGCAATCTACTTTATTATAATATAAAACAATTATAATACGAAAAGATAAAATAAATGGCACAACAAGATTTTGTTAACGAGGAAACTGCAAATGCAGAAAAAACCCCGGACCTAATCCAGAATTGAATACTCTCAGAATTAAGCCGTTATACAAAATCTAAACCAACTTCGTATATTTGATACCAAGCAACTACCCCTAGTTCACTTTGTTTCATCAGTATCCCTGCGCTTCCGACTTCAAGAGTCACGCACTGGTACAATTTCTTTGGATCGTATTCCAAACAGTAAAGGAACAATAAATTTGTTTGGTAACAACTTCTTAGATTCTTTTCAAGATAAAGATATCTCTAGTCATACGCAAAGGCTCTTCCATTTAATCTAATAAACTCTTTTACCTGGTTAGATCAATATAACTTTAGCTATCGAAATAGATAAGTCTAGATTCGCAATCAATCTATATACATCTCAAAAAGAAACTATAAAGTGATGTCGATCTCACGCAACTAATCAATCGAATAAATACGATTCTAGTTGGATCCTAGCCGATCAAGGTTTGTGCACACAACAAGATACGAAAACCAATAAGAAATCTTCTTCGTCTTCAAATCTTATTTAATCTTAAAATAACTTGCACAACACCACTTGAATCTCTTCTGATCAATCACACACAGAACGAAGTTTTTTAACAATGGATTATCACAAGATGTCTTTAGATCCAACAACAGTTCTAAAGGTACCGTCGATACTTCGATCTAGTTTGAGTGAATCTGATATCAGAAGAGAAGATTACCAATAATAAACAAACTAGGTGCAATCAAAGTTTCAACAACCGTTAGTCAATCAAATCAATCGAGAACTAATAACACTGCAATTGTCTGGTTTCCCACCAATGATACTCGTAGAGGTTCTTGATCCCACATAAGTCTTTAAACGAGCGGTCATAAGAAATTTCACCTAATTAGGATACTTTCCTCTCCGAATAGACAGCTCCACCAGAAACAACAAGAAATGAAGTTTGCGTGACTCTTAGGATAGTTTGCTAGAAATGAAAACTTAGGTATGTATAGACCAAGGATGTTTGGACATCAAGGAATTTCCAAGTTAATTTTGGACTGGAATGTATTTGATCCCTAACCAATCTCACATTGATCAAGGTACAGTTGCGCTCCTTACGTCTCTAAATCCCAGCAGGACTCTACGCACTTGATTCCCTTAGCTGATCTCACCCACAACTAAGAGTCGCTACGACCCAAAGTCGAAGACTTGATAAACCAATCCGTCTCACACAGAAAAGTCTATTGAATAGATAAATCTGTCTTCCAAAGATAAACCTACGAGTTTTTGTTCCGTCTTTTGATAAATAAAGGTGAACAGGAACCAATTGATATACCAGACTTATATTCCGAAGAAAATGACCTAGAAATATCAATCACCTTGCAATAATCTTAATCATATGGTAGCGAAACAAGATATTGTGGAATCACAAACGATGAGACGAAGATGTTTGTGACTACTTTTTATCTTGCCTATTGGAGATTAAATCTCAAGCCAATCTTAGAGAAGATAGTACTCAATCATGATAGAAAACAACAAGATCAGATCATGCAACTACAGATAAAATAGTTGGGTCTGGCTTCACAATCCCAATGAAGTCTTTAAGTCGTTAACCTACGGGTTTTAGAAAAACCTAAGTGATCGTGTGTCAATCCGTCAAAAATAATTTCACTTTCTTACGCACTAAATTTAAATGAAGCACAAAGTAAGGAAGAGTTCGTATCCACAGAGAGGCGTTTGTTGTTATGTAAATTTCAGTTTCTAAAGTAACCCAAGGTATGTTTGTTGTTTAAAAAGTAAAAGTAGTTGAAAGCAAAGTAAATAATTTGAGAAATCAATAAGGAGAAGATATTGGTCAAGGGATAGTATCATTCACAAACATGTATTTTCATCAATGATTAGAATTGGTATTTTAATCTCGTATTTATTAAAAGTCCTAGGATACCTTGATCGCAAGTATAACCCGTTAATTCCCTGTTTTCATCACAACCACATTAAAAGATGCATATGTGAATTCTTCGTCGAAAGCAACCTAAAGTGTAAAAGCACAATTAAGTTTAACTCCCTAAGAGCATTAAGTTTTATGGAATAAGACTCATCAATGCAAACGAATGTGTAAAAGCACTAGACGTTTTAACAAAAGTTATGATTCACTTGTGACTAATAGGATGTATCACTACAAGCACTAACCACAATTATGCTACTTAGAATGGGGATAAACAACTTTTTTCGTATTGAAAACCCTAATATAGCTTTAGAGATGAACACAAATCGGATTGATTAGGACTCAACCTAACAAGTTTTCAAATCTTATAACACTATTAATTGTGAATCACAAACAATAATTCTTGAGACA
Organism: Papaver armeniacum; assembly: GCA_023531295.1. Taxonomy (NCBI): domain Eukaryota; kingdom Viridiplantae; phylum Streptophyta; class Magnoliopsida; order Ranunculales; family Papaveraceae; genus Papaver; species Papaver armeniacum. The sequence continues at coordinate 69,934 of JAJJWW010004460.1, forward strand.
AAACTAATTCATTGAATCAAAAGCATGTTGAGAAATCAACTTTTATCCCATAACCAATAAGGTGTTTAGCTACTCATAGCTATGGAGTTCATCATCATCAATATTCAATAATAAACAAGGAAGAAGAAGAACAAAACCAAACCCTAGAAGTGTAAACAAAAGTGGCTCTCCAAAAGAATTCCCAAGAAAAAGATATGATATTTTATGTGTTGTAGAAAACCTCCCTTTTATAGCCTTCCTCTCCTTCCAAAATTAGGTTTAGCCTTCAAAGTCCATTAGGTGAGAGTCCACCAAGCCCACAAGAATGAGAAACCGTGTAGAAAATACGCCCGAAATCGGTCGCCGGAATCCTGGTATTATGGCCGGAATCGGCGGAAAGTCGTGGGAAATCGGCTCCGGTGACCGGCAAAAGTCCGCCGGCCACGGTCAACAGGTCGAAACGGGTCGATCTTTGAGTCGGATCGGTCAAACAAGGTCAGCTCGAAGTCGGGGAGAGTCGAGACGGTTCGAGCCTTTGAGTCGGGCGAGTCGACTAGCTAACTGTTGTTTTGGTCTTAGCTGAGCTACTTGCCGGAGCCGCAGTTGTTCTTTGTTGTGCACGGCCAAGATGGCTGCCTTCTGTTGCACTTTATGTCACGGCCATGAGGGCTTCTGTGCTTCTTGCAACTCAGTTACGGCCTAGATGACCCTGCATAATGAAACAACCTACTGCCATCTTCTCAGCAACTCCTGCGACTTGCAGTGCCTCACTTATCCCTGTCAAAAACGACCTATTCCACCACAAGCTATAACAATTCATCCACCAATGGCTTAGTCACGGCACCAACTCAAGCTGCACAAACCTAGCCACAAGTGCAACACACACACACAGACCAACATGACCCTGCTGCTCCATTCATCCAGCAGCACCAACAGCCACTTCCTGCTCTGTGCAACATCAGAGCCGCTGCAACTTGCTTGGCAAAGCACTTAACTGCCAGCCATAACCATTGCCTTTGCCTTAGCTTCCACTTCATCCAGCCCAAGCCATTACCTCCTCAAGCATAACCACTAGAATTGCCTAGCCATGATGGCCCTGCTGTAACTCTCCATCTCACCTGCAACACTTCACAAGCACTTGCTCCATAACCAAAAATTGCCAGCTTGCCCTGAGCCTTCTCTTGCCTGCAATTACGTCACACAAGGCCCCCTGTTCCAGCATGCCATCTCTCTAGCTTAAGCTCAGCCCCTTTAGCCCACTCAGTCCACCAGAAACATCCATTACCAGCTGGTTCAGTTCCCTGGCAAGCATTCCAACTCCATTGCTCATCTCCATCTCACCTGCAATCAGTTGCAGCTCCTGCCAGAGCCTTCCATTCCCAGGCCTGCAAACACACAAGCACATAACTCAAGCCAGACCCTTTAAATCCAGTAGCATCCTCTCCATGTGTACATCTTTCCTTGCACTAATACCAGCACATCAAGCCAACTCAGTCCAGCTAAACCTCAGCTGCATAATATGAGCAGCTCCATTTTTCCAGGCCAGCATCTCCCTGTCACCTGAAACCCAACCTGTCCCTCATGCTCACTGCCACATCCCAGCTCATGCCATTCCAGCCATAGCCTGCAGCTCACTATTAAAACATTCGCCAGTGACAACCTTGCACCACTTGCAATTCCCGACCTTCACCGAGTAACCCATGCCGCCCAACAAGATCATCACTCGGCTCGGGCCCTGCAAGATACACTCCCCGAGCATAGACCACGGCACTAATCTCTAACAAATTAGCTCCATACTGCAATAATTCCTACCACCTCATTCGCTAACTTTCTCTTGCTCAAGACACGGTCCATCAACACCTTCTTGCATCTTCACCAGCCGCAACTTGAGCGAAGACCAGCCCTGTTATTGGCAACACGGCCCCGTCACCGAATTCATACCACCTCCAACACTGCAATTCCATCCGAGCACAAACAACGAGATATTGGTTTGTGATCGCAATAGCAACAATGACCAAGCTACCAAATCATTCTCATCTCAGCTCACAAATCAAGTTCAATCACACAACATCTTCTCTAACCTCAGGACAAGCACCAGATAAACCCATTCATTAATTGAGCTCACATCCCCTCAATCCATCTAAACCTTGGCAGCAGCAAATCGAACCCTTCTCTATTCCTTCTCAGTTCTCATCAATTGACAGACCCAAGCTTCCTCATCCTCTCAATTTCAACCTCACTTCACAAGATTTGACTCAGTTCTGAGTTTAACTCAAACCCTAGCTTCAAATTCTACTCAAATTCATACTCTCAACACCAGCAGGTCCTTCTTCTCAATGAATCAAAACCACCAGATTCATGAGATCTCATCCTTCTTAGCTTCGAATCGGCAACTCGATCCACCAACAGCATCGCCTCTCTCCATTTCCCCTTGATCTCATTCCTCTCTGAACCATACCACTTCAATCTCCCCTGACTTCCTCACCTGAATCCTCTCTCAACTCAACAACGAC
>JAJJWW010004461.1:0-334317 GCA_023531295.1 Papaver armeniacum
AAACCTGCTACTACAAAACTTTGCCACCTGCAACTAGACCATGTTTATTCAAAGTTTATGAATCTCTTTCCATATTAGGATTTTTGCTCGCTCCTTCAACTAACGAACAAACGTATATATATATACTTTTCTTGAAAATCCTTCATAAATCATACGCATACATGCAACCATGGGGTTTTTTTGTTTTGTGACCAACTTATCAATCACGAAAACATACAAAGAAAAAAAAAAAAAAAGAACGGACGAACGAACTGGATTTATTCGCTGGGCGCCGACCGAATTTGGTCGATGCAGCATACAAAGCGATTCGAGAATTTTCCTGCTTTTTCCTCGTGAAGTGATGGAGAGGAGAAGAGTGGTCACCAATCAAAATACAAAAAGAATTTTAGGCTTTCTTCCCTTTATATCAAATTTATTTCCAAAAAAACCTAATAAAACACGGTTTCTTTTTGGACTTGGGCCCATGAATCCTAAAAACCATAACTAGGCTTCCGAACGCTCAAATCAGCAAAGGCCTTATCTTCTCGCATACGAGGTGACACTCTATCTTGCTATCGTGGTCCTCATCTCAGCGGCATTTGCTTCAGGCGCATGACATCATTGGGGTAAATCGAGCATTCTAAAACTACCTTTGTAGATCGAGTCGACCATCGATCTCCGCCGATCAAAATCATTTATGCTTTATCATGAACATGATCGCTCCTCACTAAGGTGGGACTTAATGTAGATGGTGGATTTTCAATAAAGGTTAAAACCGTAAAATCATGAGGCATGTTTTTGACACGCCAGCATGCACCATTCATATTTTACGGCCTTACGATGAATATGTTTTGAAAAGCCCTCCACTAGCCGAAGGCCGATCCTCGCATTTCGTCATGACCTCTATGCACACAACCATTTGCGGTTCTCCGAGATTGAGAACTTAACGCTCGTGACGCTTATGACACTTCACTGCACTCTCGACTATGTGGAGAGACTGTATAGATTCAAAGTTCTCCGTGAGATTGAGAGCACTAAACGCCTTCCCGTAAACAACACCGTGACTTTGACTATGCACCATTCAAAATAGACGTGACACTTTAATCGCTAATATCTTTCTCTGTAATAGATTAATTTCGCGACATTCACTACCATCAATTCTGTGAATCACCTATTATTGCTCCTATTCCATGGTCGGAACCAACGCCTGATCCCATGGAATGGCAATAAAATTGCTCCTATTCCATGGTCGAATCCACGGCCCATCCTTATGGAATGGAAATAACAATTGCTTTCATTCCGTGACCGACCACCGCTGATCTCATAGAATGGAAATAAAACTATATTATCTCATTATTCCGATTTCATGATCGATCCACGCTGATCTCATGAAATGGTGATAGATAATTTTAATTACTCCGATTTTATGGTCGCATCCATCATCCCATAGGATGGTAATGCTTGCTTTATTATTTCAATTCATAGTCGAACCACAAATGATCCTATGAATTAATAATAAATAACTATTCATTTTTATTACTCAGCTTTCATGAATTATTCTCCATCAATTTCATAAATTAGTAATAAATACCAATAACCGTGCATCCGGATCATCACCAGTAAGCTCCCACAAAATGGTGCAAGTGTATTCAACAATGATGTACGATCGAGCACCCTGATGCACGAACGAGCATCCAAAAAATATGAAACAATGAGAATCCTACGCAAAACAGAGAAAACAATAAATATTAATAAAATAATAAGAGGCCAGTATCGGCCCACCGCAAATGTGCTCTAGCCATGGTCGGTCCATGCCTCTTTCCATTATTTTCCTTATCTCATGAAAACTCCTTGGTTTTAGCAACTTTCCTTGTTTTTGCAAAAATCATGAATCCTCCATAACTTCATGGATTCATGAAATAATGTTATAAATAAGGAAAGGTAAAAGTGGACTGGCAACCTAACGGCCATGCCCCGGTCGATCCTACACCTCACAATCCTTAGCTTTTATAATTATTATTCCCTAATCTCATGAAACTTCATTGTTTCAACAAAACTCATGGATTTCTCCATAACTCCAAGGATTCTCCATAACTTCATTCGATTCATGAAAAATAATATTATAAAATAGGAAAGGTAAAAGCTGGACCTGAAAACATAGCCGATCAGCCATGCCCTAGCCGTGCCCGGTCCCACACCTTGCAATCCCTAGTCTTTTTATAATTATTATTTTCCTAAATTCATGAAACTCCTTGGTTTGAAAAAAATCATGATTTGGCCATAACTTCTCAAATTTTGCTCAAATCATGAAAACCAAAAGCCAACAGTCACACGACCCGCTAGCCTCTCACGGCAAATTTAAATGTTAAAATACACTTATTTTAATATTTACAAAATATTAATCAATTGAGCATACATCCTCATTCCAACAAAAAATCAAGAATTTCAACCAAGATGAAACTCTTCCAAAATTCACAACATTGCTCGAACGCACATCGTAAAAACATCAAACTCAAGACGGACACGGCACCACGTGAAACACGTGGATGCCTTCATGACCTACCAGAGTCATCCTTAGGGCTTGCACAAAGCCGGTCCCACACGTTTTCATAATTTCACCAATTTGCTCAATTGCTCAGATTGGCCCAAACTATCTCCAACCAACCTGGATTGCTCAAACGCCAACAATCGTCACGTGACCACCAAGAGCCAGTCCCATGCTCTCTGGTCGGTCCTCATATTTCATACCTAGGTTTTATCACCTCCACGTCGAACCCAACAAGATTTCAAAGAAATGATGAAACCAACATTTAATCATCATTCTTTCACCAATCCTCAACCGAGAACCGGTGCATGCTCACCGAAAGCACCGGCAAACCACATGGACGCCCATCATCCCATGTGGTCGGTCCTCTATCACTCATGACCTATTTTCAACATTCATCAACTATGATCTCAAATTAGGGTTTTGAACAAATGCTCCACTAATCATCACTTGAGCAGTACCATTCAAACACTAATGAATTTATGATGGATTCAACAATCAACATCCAATTAATCATATAATATTTGGTAGCTTACTAATATTTTAATATTTTATTGGGTCACGTCACCAATAAATGCCATTTTAATCGAAATAATACTTTCATCAGCTTGCTCAAATATTGATCCAGCCTATCAATATTTGGTAATTTATCGATTTGTCGAATTGAGCAATACTTGCTCAATTGCACGACAAATTATCAACATTCGTGACTTGCCGACCGAGCGATACTTGCTCAATTGTACGCCAAATCATCAACGCTCATTTTTTTGTCGAGTTGAGCAATACATTGCTCAATTGCTCGCCAAATTTCGATATTCATGATTTGTCGAATCGAGCAATACTTGCTCAGCTTGCTCAATATTGATCCAACTATCAATATTCAGACTTATCAAGATTTCGTTAATCGAGCAATACTTGCTCAAATAGCTTGCTCAATAATCCACATATATTCAAGAACTCATCAATATTCAACAACTCGTCGAATTTACAATATTTGCTGATACGACCAACCTTAACATTCATGAATCGCCGAGCATTTGTCAAACATGCTCGATTCAACAAAACCTAGACTCATTGTCTAATCACCAACAACCGACAAACTAAATACACGCTTCATCATGCATCTACGATTCGTGAGACATCAATCACGTCAAATTGGGGGATAACGCACTAGGTTTTGGTCCGCGGCTCTACAACAAAGTGGATTTCATCCATGACAGAAATGTGCGTAAGTTGGTAAACGTTGAAGGATTTATCAAAGTAGTGGGTGCACGATCCGTCAAGTCTCCACACGACATGGAACTGACTTTACCACGATCTTCCACTCGCCCACTCTTCTACTCATGAAACCGTCACACTTACAGGGATCAAGGTGTTCACAACTTTGACAATATAAATAAAGTCTTCGAATCCATGATTAAGACAAGAATGATCACTAGCTATCGTAATAATCGTCTACTGTAGAATTTCTGAGTAACTACTCTCAAGAATTCATCAATCTATCGTAACTTATTCGAACTCAATAGTTCACCAATTATTCCAAAGATTCAACACATCCACAATCTCGATCATCATTGATCCCACATAATTTCGCCTTCCCTCCTAGCGTATCAACCTATCTCCCTTTACACTGAAATTGACTTCCTAGAACGAATATTGACTTGGTTTAGCCGAGTCCCACGTGATTGATCTTCGAATATAAGCACCCTTTGCAAAGGCATCTATGTGAGGTTAAGTCGTTTGCCTTGGCCGAGGAGTCTCAACGACACGCCGACTCTTCACTTTCCTAAAAACAACAACCGTTTTTCCCCATCCACAACTAGGTAAAGATGAACTTGGTCAAAGCGAAAGCTTACCAACACATATTTCGAGAAATAGATGTTTGCGATAAACTCGGCTCGAAATAGCAATGTGTATAATCAAAGTCTATATAGCAAAAACGACTTTTGTCTCAAGATACAGACATAGAGATAGACTTTGAGTGATAGATAAGTTCAAGTCTCCACATACCTTTAGTCGATGAAGTTCCACCAGCCTTTGAGTAGTTCTTCGCCTTGTATGATGATCATGAAGTTCTGAGCTCAACTACACTTTCTATCCTAGTCCGAGACTTAGCTATAGTGAGACTAGAAATCAAGACTTATAGTTTTGATCACTAACATCATAAACATGCTTGAGATAGCAACGCATGCGAGTTCGACTGAGCAAAGGTTCTAACATAAACTTTACCCTATTTTGGATTTTATCTGGTAGAAGTACACCATTCTCCTCCAAAAGATTCAGCTCGCCTATTTTATCAGTCAACATCTTCTTATAGAATCGAATTCCTACAAACGCAAGCATTAGACGAAAAACTTCAGATTCTTCATTTTAAGAAAAAATACAGTGCTTGCACTTCCGCTGTAAATTTAGTTGTGTTTCTCAAATTTAAAACCTTTCATTCACATCGATAGAACTTCACGATATCTTTTATGTTTTCTTAATAAATACTCAAAAGTACTTAAACGACCGACCATAAAACATAAAAAAGAAAAGAAAACCGAAATGTTCCCCATTCCCTTTCAAATTCTCTTCTCTTCTTCTCGTCGGCTCCTCACTTTGAAAACGATTTATTTTTTTTTTTCACATTCTAGTGATGAAGCCCATACTGCATCGATGAAGACCACACCGGAAGTGATGAAGACCACACCGGAAATGATGAAGACCACGCCGGAAGTGATGAAGACGATGCCGGAAGTGATGAAGACCATGTCGGAAAATGATGAAGACCACGCCGGAAGTGATGAAGAACATTCCGGAAGTGATGAAGACCACGCCGGAAGTGATGAATACCATGCCGGAAATATATATTTTTTTTACATCGCCGGTAGTGATGAAGACCATGCCGGAATTTATGAATTCAATGCAGATGCTCTGATATAAATCTATCAATGCCTGAGAGTCATGTGAAAAAGATAATTTTCTCGATACTTTTTACATCATGTGCCGGCATAGAAATTTTAGCATCATACTATGTCGGCATAGGTACCCGGTGATGCTCGAGAATTAATCGATCTGATCAAAGAAGCTGACCGACTATGCCCCTTTGAGGGCAAACATTTACGAAAATTTCCAACTAATGCCTAAGATGGTTTTTTGCTGAATACTATGTCACACCGGTTTTTTTCACTGCAAAAAATGGTGGATTCAAAGAAAAAAAAATCAAATTTTCAACCTCTTAGCAACAATTCTCTCTTCACAATCATCTTCCATTTTCACAAAAAAATTTCAACTCAAAAATATTTTTCCCTCCTTCTACTCTCACCTCACACAAATTCAAATAAAGATACACACTAATCTATCCCCCAAATACTTAAGATTTTCCTAATTATTATTAACCACTAAACCTGATTAGTGAGGGCTAGATTAGGAATTAAAAAAAAATTACATAAGAGGTGACCCAGATTTGATATATGGATCCAGTTTTTGTCATGTAGTTATATCCCCAATTAGTTTTGATATCCCCCAAATTGTGGGTTCTTTTAAAACCAGTCATCTTAAAATCAAGCATATCATTAGTTTATATTCTGTTTTCACTCATAATTGGTTGTTGTTATATTACATTATTTTGCTTTCTAGTACAGAACTTGCTAATGAAAATATTGGCATGGAACACACAAGGGTGGTAAAAAAGACCAAAAAGATCTCGAACCACTTAGTAAATACTGAAAACCAGATGTTCTTTTTTTTTTTATCTAAAACCAAATCTCAAAGGTGCTTAATGAAGCATGTGCTTAATTTTTCCCAAATACCTACATTGTTGACCCGGATGGAATAGTTGGGCTAGCAATTGCTTGCAGATGGTTTTTATTTTGAAGTGGTTCAATGGAACCTTAACATGATTAATATCATTGTTAAAAACAATTTTCATTTAAATGAACTGCTTCTAACTTGTTTTTATGGTTCTCCGAAGCATGAATTTAAACTAGAAATTATGGGTTACTTAGAGAACATTGCTAATCAAATAAATTTGACTTCAATGCCATGGTTAGTGAATAGGAGACCAATATTATCTTCAACAAAGTTGATGAAAAAGAAGGAGGTCTTCCTTTCAATAGGAAAACTGAACTAATCTTGAATTTAATCCAAAGAACTCGGATTGGGAGGATATAGTTTTCAAAGGTAATATTTTTACCGGAATAACAAAAGAGAAGGGCATGCCAACATTAAGCAAAGGCTTGACAGGCTTAGCTAATGCAAAGAGTGGATTCTAGAATTCACAGATGCATCTCTTGAAAATTTGGTGGCAATAGGATCCGATCATAGTCCTATCCACCTTAATCTCGCTCTCCGTAGTTTAAATTTAGTTCCAACTTTTAAGTTCTATGACACTGCTAAAAGAACCTTCTTGTATAAAGGTCATAAAACAATCTTGGATTTTTTTTTTGATTCTCCGTCTTTGAATCTCATCCAAAATATAAATATTTTGGGTGAAAATTTGAATTTTTGGAAAAAAAAATTTGTTTGGAAAGCCGAATAAAAAATTAAGCATCTAGTCAAACAAATTGAGAATCTCTCAGCTAAAACATCTCAGAGGATTATTACTGAGCTAATAAACAAAAAAACTTTGGAATTAGAGGCTTTGTACGACACTCAAGAAAAAATAGCTAAACAACAATCTAGGAACAATACGACTAGTGGAAAATGGATTTTTAACCACTTATTGGTCTTCACTTAAAACAATCATGTAAAAGCTTGTACCTATAGGTGTCATGAGCCACAATCGCTTTAGTAAAACTAGTCTCGACACATTAGTTTCGTTAAGGGGTATTTTTAAAAACTGTGAGCCCCGATTAGGAGTTGAAAAACGTCTCGTGAGGCCTCTTCCTATGCACATGCCAAAACATGGTATTTGGCATATATGCACCCACCTGCGGGGTATGCCAAATCGCCAAACTCATATGCCAATATGTTATTTCGCATATAGGCATACACGACAGAGTTTCCAGCGAGCGATAGAGTCTTCATCGCCGATGGTCACACTGTCTGTTCGATGGTCATTCAATCGACAGGCCGACAGCTAAGTCGCCGCCGATACTTTGATAATCGCCATCGATCTTCATCCAACGGCTAATATTTCCCCCACCGGATTTCAACCACCCAACCCAACTTCAAATTCATTTCACCATGCATAGTGCATAAATCAAGTGGATTTGACACAGAGGAAATAACATGGATCATGATAGTTAAGGTGAATTCATCTTAAGGTAAATTTTCTTTTTTATTGGTCTAATTCGCTACTATGAAGGTGAATTTTTAATGAAATGTAACCGTTTTTAATCAATATTAATTTAAAATATAATTTCCATTAATCTAAAAACAAAATTACATTTCACATTTCAAACTAAAAGAAAACATTTTAACTACTCATTTCCTTGTCCGCTTCTCCTAACCAAAGATCCAATTGCCCGCATTTTTGGATCCATAGAGTTGTTCAACAAACTAGTTAAGGTGCCGGTTTGAGATCGACTTGGTGGTTGAGTTCCATCGTAATCACCATAACCTTGATAAGCAATGGGAGTACGGTATGGGAACATTATACAAATCTTGAAATACGGTGGTTGATATTGTTGCTGAATGGTTGGAAATGTCAAGGAGGTTGAGGCAATTGGAGTATACATATTTGTTTGCCTAACTACTTCCATGTTCACACCACCACCTGGAGTCAGTATGTCAGTTTGTGAATGACTAAACATACGTGAGAGAGAGAAAATTTTGTAATCCTCTCTCTTTATCTTTATCTTTATCTCATCTTTAACTTCGTTCGGCTGCCTTCCTTCACTTCTTCATTTACTTTTCTCTCAAGTTCATCATGTTTTAAAGGGGATTTTTTCTCAATCATAACAATAAGTCGCATGAATCAGATAGGTTTTGCTTCCTCTTCTTCTTCAAAGAGATTCGTTTAAAAATGAAATTTCATACATATCTTGGGAGAAGAAGTCTAGAGTTCTTTTTGTGAGGTTTGTTTTTTGTAATGGATAGATTTTACCTACGGTTTTATTTAATTTCTGTTTTTTGATTCTTAGATTTAGGTTTTTGAACAGTCTTTTGAGACTGAGCTTGTTTTGGGGTTTTTCAAAACCAGGGACGGTATTAGGGGGTGGCTTACCCAGGCTGAAGCCCACCCCAAAATTTCTAAAAAGATATTTTGTTAGTGTAATTTTTAACATTTGTAAAATTTTAATTTAAAAGTAAATTTTAATTAGCCCATTAATTGTTAAGATATGATTTTGCGTGAAGAAATCAAGATTTTGGAACCCTGCCCCGCATGGATTAATTTTTGAATAGCATCTCAAACTGCTCAAAGGTTATAGGAAAACAAGTATTCACGATGTTTCTAAAATCAGTATTGAATGGGCTCAATTGTTACGTGTCGCTTGATAAAATAAAAATCGTGTGTCAAATGGGGGTGTCTTGTCCTTAACTAAGCAAGCGTTTGTCCACCTTTAAAAAAGAAAAAAGCAAGTGTTTGTCCAAAAATTCATTTTTCTTCTATGAAGTGACTTAATTTTATGTATATCTATGTATAATCTAAAAATGCAAGGTATTCATGAGACAAAAATATAATATGTCATGACTATTATGCGTATATGTACAAACTCCAAATATTTTTGCATCCCTATAATAACCTTTTAAAACTAGAAAATTAAGTGCTTTCGTCCGCTAAATAAATCAATTATTATTTTCGATACGCAAATTATTCCTCCCTAATATTAGTTACAAGGTGAAAAATTGATTCAAAGCTTTATGCTCCAAGGAAAAGAGATCGTGGTATACCCATACTCAAATTTTTTAAGTATATTAACAAGTAGCTTGTCATTCTTGCAGTTGAGACAAATTAAGTTGAGAGTTCGAGAAAAAAAAAATTAGCCCACCCAAACATAAATTCCTGGATCCGTCGCTGTTCAAAACCCTAGAAATGAGAAATTTTTCTAACGAAATTGATGTGATTTTGGTATTTTGAGATTGATTTTGCTAGAGGATTTTTTTTTATGAAATTGATAATGATTTGGAATTTTGAAAGTTACATTTTGCAAGTGAAATTGATATGGGATTTTGAATTTATGAGATTGAATTTGTTTCGGGTTTTTCGGATCCCTAGAAATTGGAAGATTTTTCTATTTCTTATAGTATGTATAAAGTTTGAGTCTGATTTTGAATGTTTTGTAATGGTGTGCAGGGGTATGTTAGAATATACAAGCTCGATTGTCGATTTGGAATTTGAGCATATATCCATCTGAAGGCAAATGTATCTTGTGGTTGTACCTATCTTGTGTGAACTACTTAAGATTAGATTGTGCAATCAATACACCGTGTGTTTTAAGTTTGAAGTTTTTACCTTGTATGTGTACTTAATTACATGATTTACTTAAGATAAAAATTACGCATTCCATACATTGTATATATTGAGATTTATGCTCATTTGGATATCCAACTTGTATTCAACAAGCTTGTAGGTCTCTTATGCAGGTTACCACATGCAAGTTGTGGCGTCAAGTTGGAAGCTTAACCCTCCAAAGTAAGCAAATTCATGGGTACCAGATTTTAAAGTAAACTCCGTTCCTTTTTTTTTTTCCTTCTATCACGCGATAATGGCAATCAAAATTTACTGAAACAAATTTGCTTTTGCAGGACTTGTATTACTGTGCCTTGGACATTTGGAATTTTCTATGAGAAGGTACGTCTAATTTTCTTCTTACTCATACTTTTTGCATATAGGCAGTTTGCAGTGATAAACATATAAATGGATACTTTTTTTATGTGCCGCCACTGATTTGTGTTATTGTTGACCATTGGGTGTATTACCCCCTACAGATGTTTATGAACCATTGTTTTAGACACTGTGAATTCACTTGGAAGAAACTTGTTAATTGTCTGTCATTATATCAAGAAATAAGGAATTAATAAGTATTTGTTTTGTTTGTTTCCCTTTTAACCCTGTGGATATTACAAGGACATGATTCAACCCCTTTTATGCTTTTGATTGAACAAAGTTTTATTTGGATTAGCTATTTATTTTTGTATCTTCTTGTATCATTTTTGTTCACTAGGCTACTTTTGATTTAGTCTTGTTGGTACTTGAAGTTGAGTACATAGGTGCTATGGTGGTTGTATTTTGCTTTCTTTGTAATTTTAATGCAATTATTTGTTACCATTTCCATTAGAGTTCTCGCCCCTGAGATCATATCTTTCTCACCGAGGTTCCCCCGCTTATATCTAAAACCTCGATCTTCCACGAGTTTGAGTGGTTGAGCACTTACCCCACCTCGATACTAAAGTTGTTGTGTTCAATGGAAGTTTTAACATCAATATCCACAAAGAATTACTAAAAAAGAGTGCTTAGTGCAACTTCCCATCAATTTGCACCCATTCTCGAATGTCTCGAAGAAAGGTATGCATTCTCTTTTTTCTTAGATTTCATTTAATTACTTTGTACTTGTTACATTGATGTTTTTGCATGAAGGTGCAAGTGCCTAGTGAATCCGCTTAGTGATTTGGTTAATGTGCAAGTATATCATGTAATTTATTTTAAAATAATGGTTCAAATTATGTGGTCAAGTTTTAACAAATGTAACTAGATCTCGCTTTTACTATTGAAAATTAAATCACTAAGAAAACGAAGGCATTCCTCAAATTGGATTTTTTATTTATTTATAATTCATAGGTTGACTATCTATATTGGTTTCAAAGAGGGGCATTGAAGTATTCTTGTCACAATGGGATTTAGTTAGTAGAGGAATAGACATTGAACGCCAAAGATTGTGATCAATTATTTCGTTAGTATTCTAATCAAACTTACTTGCACATGGTTTGTTTCGAGCTCTTGTTTCTTCTTCAGCCTTTAAGTTTGTACTTAACATGGGTCTTTGCTTTACGACATTGTAGTACCGCATCACTCAATTAAACTTAGTAGTATTCTTTCTTTGCAAGTTTGGCAGAGCAGTCGATATGGTACTAAAGGGCTTGAAGTTTAATTTGTCACTTCATGTGTAGGTTCAAGAGAGGTTTGAGGTTCAGGAGATGTTTGAAGTAAAAGAATTACGCTCGATGTTAAAGAACAGGCAACTCATCGAAACTAAGCCACCCAATTAAAATATTTCAACCCCCCGCTGGTTTTCGTAATGCCTTTTTATTTTAAAATGTATTTTTTGGCAAATGGATTACCGATTTGCATTGTCTAAATTTAAAGATGGCCTTCTTACAAATGCAAAGTGAAATGACCGTTGGTTCCTAGCCGCATACCAACGGAATTGCTGTGTTATTTGATCTACTTAGAATATCCTATCCTTGTTGGAGTGAAACTTCCTTGTTGTTTAAATGTTGAGTTAAACAATATCCTGAACTCGAATGGAGAGTAGTTGCAGTGGAGGAAGAAGGATGTTGCATTTCATAGAAAGTCGCAAACATCTTTGAACAAACACTAATTCAAAGATAAGTTTTTGTTTCTCTTTTCAACCCTATATGAAAACTTATGCATTTGAGCTCGACAAGAACTCGTGTGGATTAACTTAAATTTTGATATCTCAGGCATTTTTATTTAGCTTTATTATAACTTGCACAAGCATTAGCATCTAACCGTATTACATCCTCGTGAGTTTTGATCTTTCTCCATGAACCGATATAGCTCATAAGCATGTATCTTTGATTAGCTCATAAACATGTATCTATGAACATTAACCTTGAAGCATTTAATCTCGAATTGTGTTTGTTATTTGTCAATATTAAGTCGAATATGTGTAGGTCCCGAACATTTGCTTCAATCGAACCGAGTGGTGGAGTTGCAACAAATTAAGAGAACAATAGAATTGGTACAACAACCAAATCTTGTCGCAAGACAAGCTAAGAATTGGGTTTAAGCATCTTGGAAGTTTTTCAGACTTGTAATATGAATAGTGTTAGAAGTTTTTCGACTGGAAGATGCAAAATTTTTTTGTTAGTTGAATGTAAACCGAATACACTTTTCAATACAAATTGAGTTTTAAAGTCATTATCAATTCGCCTTTGCTAAATTCATTTTAGAAGTCATTATTAATTTCACCGTGATTCAACTTTATTTTTTGATTCAATTGATTCAACCAATCAATATCAATTTTTTATAATATATCATCAATAAAAACTACTGTGTCTATCAAGATTTATCTGGTCTATCTGTTGATGAAAGTGGTTTTTTAAAAGAATTCAACTTTGCCGACACATTCTTTGGAAAAACCACTTCTAGATTAGTGTCGATGGACACAGCTGCTTTTAGTGATATAACTTCTGTCCCGACAAAGGGTTTAACTTCTATTTTCCACTAGTGTACAATTGCCTTAGGAGAACGAAACACAAAAATTTCATGTCACAACTTTAAAAAGAAGAAAAAGGAATAATATAGATTGCATTCAGATAGAGATGATAAAGTGGTTACTTCTAGTCATGAAATTGAAGATGTTCTCACATCTTACTTTTCCGATCTTTTTTCTCAAAAACTTGCTAACACAGAGGATGAAATTTTTAAGCATATTAAGCCATGCATCTCTTTTTGAAGAAAATCTAGCTTTAACTACTATCCCAACTTTAAAAAAATTTGGGATGTAGTGAAAAAGCTTAAGTCTAACAAAGCACTGTTTTATGGCTTCCTGCTGAGCTTCTTCAAACATAAATGGGAAATCGTAGGAACACAATTGATAGCAGAGTACAAGATTTTTCAAAAATAAACAGCTACATGTTGATCTAAATAAGACTTTCTCGCTTTTAATTCCAAAGATTAAAAATCCCAAATCCTCGCAGATTTTAGGGCCAATTGGACTTTGTAACACTCCTTACAAAGTCATAGCTAAATTAATGGCTAACAGTTCAAAAAAATCTTTAGAAAATCATATCTCCCTCCACCGTCTTCTCTTTTCTAGACAAATCTCAGACAACATTATTGTTGCTCATGAGATTGTCCACTCAATGAAGAAAAGTAAAAAGAAAACAGGAAACATAGGAGCAAAAATTGACATGTCTAAGGCATTTGATAGAGTTAATTGGAACTTCTTGATAAAAACTCTAAAGGCCTTTGGTTTCTCCATCCATTAGAGTGAAGTGATTTATCAATGTATCTCAACTTCCTCCATATCTGTTTTACTAAATGGGAACCCCTTAAGGAGTTTAAGCCAACTAGGTGAATAAGACAGGGGGATCCTTTATCTCCATATTTATCCATCCTGTATATGGAGGTTCTTTCTAGACTCCTCTGTCATTTGGAATCAGTGAAACATGTAATAGGTATCAAACTCACCCCAAAATCAACACCTATTTCTCATTTATTCTTTGTAGATGACATTTTGCTTTTCACTAGAGTAGGTTTAGGAAGCTGTAAAAATCTTCTAGAAGCTATTAATCTTTTTAGTAAAGCCTCTGGGCAAGTAATAAATTTTGCAAAATATGGTTTGTTTTTTAGTAAAAAAGTTCATAATAAACACCAAGGTATTATTTCTAGGTTAATGAAAATCAAAAAAAATAAATATCAGAGATACCCATTTAGGAGTACCTTTATTCATAGACAGATCAAAACTTAAGTCCTTTGATAGCATTATACAAAAAATGGAACAGAGAGTTAAGAATGTTAGCAAAAAAATCTTATCCCAATCAAGTAAGATTGTTCTAAATAAATCTGTTCTTTCTAGTATGCCAATGTTTTGCATGGGATGTTTTGTTTTGCCTAAAAAAATTACCAAAAGAATAAATGATATTCAGAGAGATTTTTGGTGGGGAAAACATACTAATTCTAAAGGTATTTATATTAAATCTTTTGATTTCTTATGTAGGCCAATTGACCAGGCTATGATTAGTAGGATAGCCTGGAAATTGGTGAGTAGTCCTGATGATTTGTGGGCTCAAATTTTAAAAGGAAAATACTTTAAAAAAACAGGAGCTCTCCAATACAAAAAGAAATCAACCGCTTCTTGGATTTGGAAATGCATTTTACAAGGTATTGAGCATATCAAAAAGTATAGTGTTTGGGAGGTAGGAAATGGATTCTCTATAAATATTTGGGATGATAAATGGTTACCAAATAGGGAACAAATTCTATCTAGTTTTGTCCCTAGAAACTCTAATATAACACTTGTGTCTGATTTGATAAATCATGACACAAAGAAGTGGAATGAGTCTTTGTTACTTTCAACTTTTGATAGATCTTTGGTCGGTGAAATAATGAACATAAATTATACACACAAAGGGATGGAAAATTGAAAAAAGATAAATTGAGATGGTTACTTACTAGAAACGGTGATTTTTCTGTTAAATCTTTATATGCAAAGTTACTGAATCCATCTACACCATCCCTGACAAAACAAAGAAGTTTTGGAAAGGATTATGGAGCATGGATACTTCGCAGAGAATCAAATTGTTTATTTGGAAATGCTTGCAAGATGCATTACCTACCAAACAAAAGTTGAAATCATGGACAAAAATGCATTTTTTTAAGATTGGGTGTGGGAATCTACTTTTCACCTGTTCTTTGACCGTGACTATGCTAAAGATGCGTGGAATCTACAACCAATGGCAGTCAGGGAGTACCTCACAACTCAGCTTCTGTTAATAATACTATCTTGCATAAATATAATGAATGGTTAGCAGGAGATTTGAATTCCATTTCAATGGCACTAGCTGCAACCAAGTGATGGTTTATTTGGAAAGAAATGTGTCTTAAAATATTTCAAGATAAATCTAGAACACCAATTCAAGCTTAGCACTAGATATATCAAGACACTATGAGTACTGGCATCCAATGACTTTGAATAGTTTGAATCAAACACAAGACAACTATCAAACCAATACCACATTGACCTTCCCAATCACAAATACTTTCAAACTAAATTGTGATGCTTCTTGGTTGTCCAAAAAAACTAATGTGTGCTTTGGTTTTGTTCTTTGTAATTGGACATGAACCTTCAAAGGAGCAGAATTAGGCATCTTCAGGTCTTCCACTGCTGAAGAAGCAGAAGCTCTAGTTCTCCTTTAAGCAGCTACATGGGCCAAACAACATAACATACAACCTCTGGTCATAGAAGGAGATAACAGAGCAACAATTAGGTATTTACAAGGAAATGAATCAACTATCCAGTGGAAAATTATTGCAATTCTAGATGAGCTTAAGAAGATAGTACAACAAGTTGTCTCTTTTTGGGCTTCAAAGACGAGACGACGAGCAAACAAAGTGGCATCAGCTTGGCAAAGAAAGGAAGAAAAGTACCACCGCAATTTCTTAGTTAGGACCAAGCTCCCTTATTTTTAATTCCATCAATTGCTTTTGACACTCACAAAGCTTATGAATCTTGTAATATAAGTACAAACCTTGTTTCAGTTAAAGAGGAGGCTAATCTTACAGATTCAGTCATCAGCAGGAAAACTCTATCTGAGATCGCTCCTAATGAGACTGAATTAAATGGTTAGCATCTCTGTTTCCAGTAATATATTTCTATTTTCAAAAAAAAAATAATCACATCAAGTCATTTCACTAACTAATTTAATCATATTATTTTGAACTTTAAGCCTACATTATGTCAAGTTGTTCTGTCTTGACTCGATTTAGAGTTTGGTGAAGTGGTCAATCGTAAGCTTTGACCCAGTCTTATTAGGAATAAGGTGGTTTTTTACTTCTTTTTGGTTGCAAAAACCTAGCTAGATGCTAGGAGATACTGATTTCAAATATAAATCACATTGAAGGTATTCTTCTATAGCCATGGGAAGAAAAATATTTTGACAACTCTTAGAATAATGTCTTTGGGGGTAACATGTGTTCGAATGATCCTATACTCAGGCCCAAGAAAGAAACTTAGAGTGTGTTTGTGCTAACACGGGATTTGGATCTGACTTGCCCCCTGACTCGGCCGAGTCATTTGACTTGCAATCTGAGTCAGACCTAACTCCTGACTCGGACCCGTTTGGGTCAGGTAATAAAATACCCCTGACTCATGGGAACAAACCACTGACTCATATTTTTGAGTCAGATCTGACTAAAAAAACAAACATATTGAGTCAGATCCAGATGAGTCAGGTGATTTCAGTCAGATCCAGATGAGTCAGGTGAGTTAGGATAAAACAAACACACTCTTATTTCTCAGGCCTAGAACTTAATAGCAGTATGTAGCCATTTGAGCAAAATATTCCTTGTGTTTTAATGAATATTTCTCAATTTGCACTAATTTCACTGGTAAGAGTAAGCGCGATTCTAAGCAAAATACGGAAGATGAGCTTTACCCTAAACATTCATTAAAACCACATGAACTTATTGCATGGGGTGAAAACTACAATGTAATATCATGCAACAGCCCCAGGACTTCGTCCATACGTGTAAAAGTTTCTCATTTCATCCCGTATTCAAAGAATCACACACATGGCCTAAACTTATAGGGAGTCCAAATTTATTCTCACTCCTCTAAAGAGCGTATATTTAACATATTATTCTGATTTGTTAATTAGTTAACTGAATAATATTTATTAAAGCAATTCTGAATAACGTTTTTCGTCTTTTAGGACGCTAAAAAGAATAACATTATCTTTGGATCCCACACACCATTCCATAAAACCATATCACATGGCTTGGAAAAAGTGTGGATGACACCAACTTAGAATCCATTATACTTGACATTCCACACTTTTTCCAAACTTGGAATATGTTGGATTCCACCATAAGACTTGTTTTTAAACAAAAGACAATTAAATCCGAGGACTAACAATCTGTAGTAATTGTCCGAAAATAACTTTGAACATAAACCAGAAGATCAATTAAAAGCAGATTACCAGGAGGTAGACAGTTTTCGTTTGGACAATACTCATTTCAAGTTTTTTTTAGACATGTAAAAGTTTCTCATTTCATTCAGCTCTCATAAAATCACACATCCAAACATGGCCTAAACTTATAGGAGTAATAATACCTTAGAGCAACCGCAAAATTATGAGAGCAAACCAAAGAGTAAAGACTAAAAAAACCAAATTAATTTGGTTTACTCCGTATGCATACTACTAGTGCAGACTAAAACTCATCAAACTACGCCCCATTTTTTTTTTTTTATTATGGGGCGTAACTTTGAGTTACGCCCCATCATCAGGCGCAATCCCCGCACCCCGCTCCATCAGCGCAATCAGGCACGACACCCCCTTTTTTTTTTTGTTATGGGGCGTAACTCAAAGTTACGCCCATCATCAGCGCAATCCCAACACCCGCCTCCATCGTGCGTAACTTTAAATTACGCCCGTCTAAAGACCAGACTAAAGACTAAATATGGTCCGGGTTTTGGTTATAGTCTCGGTGTTTGGTCTTTAATCCTTCTCCATCGTGTCCTGCTTTTTTACCAAAAAATTTGGTTATACTCTGCGACTATGGATGCTCTTAACAGAGTAATATCATCATTAACATGGATACACTGGCGAGTTGATTACAAGTTTCTTGTGTTGATAATCATATGAACTTTAAAGTTTGAAGGACGTACGCCTCCAGTGAAAAGCACTGTTGGCATATACGGCACAAAAAGGTAAAGTTGAAAAGGAAGGCCCGGCCAAAAATAATAAATAAATTGGGAAGTACTCTACCGATTAAGATGGAACACCGAGCATTTCAATTCTAAAACAAAAGATAATTGAATCCCTGGACCCTAGTTAGCTATTCGGAATTCGGAAAACGATTGAACGCAAACGCATTTAAGTATTATACGGTTTCAGAAAAATTCAGATTCTGGCCCAAGATTCGGTCAACGGGACGTGATTCACAAGAATCTGAACGTGATAATGATGTGTATAATTCGATTATAAATGTGAGTTCGCTCAAAATTCTAAGATCTATATATACTAAATAATTTATATTTATAAGGTCATGTACCAATTTTATGATATGTGTGAGCTTATTTAAAGAAAAAAATAAAATTAATACGATGATATCAATAATATATACAACATTAGCTATCCAAGAGGACGCAGATAGTGGTTTAGATGTTTAATGCCGCTGAGTTTGAGATCTCTCTCACCTTCACCTTCGTTTTTTCAATATTTTTATTTCATAAAAATTACAACAACGCCTAATATTGGGTCGTATGATTCTGGAGGCAAGAAACACCAAAAAGTGGGGCCTTTAAAAACGTAAAAGCTCCAAAAGAATTTATGACGCAATTGTTTGCGCATATCATTCTAGATTCGGATACGTAAAATTCGTGAACGATTCTTAATAATCCGGAATGCCACATAATACGCGGGACTTTGGCTTTTCTGGAAATGCAAACGTACGCGAATAAAACGGTAAAATTCGTGATACGGAAAAATTCGCGAATGATTCGCGAATCATTCGCGAACTTACTAACTAGGCCCTGGACAGACAGACTGTAGTAATTGTCCAGAAAACAAATAACTTTGAACGTAAACCAGCAGATCAAGAAAACACGTTTCTACCATGGAGTCATGGACGTCATTTGCTTGAAAAGATTCAACATTCTATGATTACTTTTTGCTTAGAAGAATCAAATACAAGAACGATAATGCTAAGTTTATCCGGTGGAGAATCCCATAAGAACTACGGGCACTCACAGCCACCTGGACCCACATGTGGGTACACAGCACCCCAACAAAACCTCCAGGTGGGCCCAGGGCTGTGTGACTTGGGAACTTTCACGGGATTTTTCCCTGTCAACGTAGCATCATTCATACAAGAATTAAATTGTTATCCATCCTCACTTGTACATATCATGTCAAGATTTTTTGGTGGGCCGCCACCACGTAATCCACAGTTCACTTGTTTTGAATATGGCAAAAATAAAATTCAGGTATCTGATTCTATGCGAGGATGTGAAAGAAAGCATTCAAACCCGAAGAATAGTCGCAATCACTGTTTCGGTTGGCTTGTTACTTCCTGACTCTGATGGGTCAGGATAAACATTGATGTGGGCATGGCCACCTGATTCTCATTAATTCCATTTGGGATTTAAACACTTTTCCTATTATGCTTAAAAAATTCAAAAAGCTGCTCTCAGAAGAATTAAATGTCTTCTGAATCCTGCTGTCTAAGTTTTCCGGATTGGTGGGCAGCAACCACGTAATCCATGGTTCATAAGTTGCTTTCAAAGGGGCCAGGGCCATTCTGTTTATTTAAGGATGTGAAAGAAAGAAATGAATATTGCATCACTAAGAGCATCCACGGTCGTGGAGTATAACCAAATTTTTTTGGTAAAAAACAGACGCAGCTTTATATTTGAAGAATAATTCAAAGACACCGACTATAACCAAAACCCAGATCATATTTGGGCTTTTTACCACATTTTGGGCCGGCACTGTGATACATGTTACGCCCTAACAGGCCAATGTAAAACTCCGCCTCACACTAAAAGACAAAAAAAATGGGGCGCAACTTAAAGTTATTTCGAATGCAAAGTAGCTCAAACTTACGCCCCATTAAAAAAAAAAATTTCAAAGCGTGAACCTCAAAGTTACGCTCGATGACAATGGGGGCGTAACTTCCTTCACGCCCGATTCAGCGTAACTTCCTCTTACGCTCGACCAAATTTAGTTCTCCCATCAAGGTTGCAAACACGGACTAAACCCAAATTTTCAAATTTTTTTGCTCTTTGATCTTTGGTATATGATCGCACCACTGCAGTTGCTCTAAGATAGTATAGCATTTTAAATCGGCAGTCAACTCAAGAATTTCTTTAAAAGATATCACTCACATCCAACTCCAAGTCATTTCACCAACTAATTTAATCATATTATTTTTAACAAGATAAAGTTGTTTGGTCTTGACTCTGTTCTCTGTTTTTTTTTTTTTTTTTTTCTTTTTTTCTTAGAAGAGAAAGGTTATATTCACAACAACCTAAACTCAACCTAGACTGTAATAAAAAAAGGAAAAAAAAAATCAACGTCTGTAACTAAAGAAATTTAACTACAATAGAGATGCCAACTGATCGTAGATTAATTGGGCCCCAAAAAATAATTAGCGGCCTGACCAAATTTATACTCACACTAAAAACATAAGGAGCTTCCAAATGGTGGTACAAATACTATTTTGCCCTTCTCTAATAACTAATCTTTCTGTAGTAAGGATTTGTGGGCAGCAACCAGGTAATGCATGGTTCATCTGTTGCTTTCAGAAAGGGCCAAAAAAAAATATTCAGACAATTTTAATTATTGAGGGATGTGAAAGAAAGAAAGAAATTTTAAAGATGTGAAAGAAAGAAAGAAATGAATATTGCACTCACTCCCTTACGTTACTAATAGTAAAGCATTTTAAATCGGCAGTCAGTTAAAAAATTTCTTTGAAAGTGATTATCACTATCACATCCAAAGTCATTTCACTAACTAATTTAATCATATTATATTTAACTTTAAGCCCACGTTATGTCAAGTTGTTCTGTCTTGACTCGGTTTAGAGTTTGGTCAAGTAGTCAATCCTAAACTTTGTGATCTGGTTTATTATACAGTGGTTTTTTTGCCTTCTTTTTGTTTGCAAGAAATCTAATTGTTTCCACCAACCAGCTAGATGCTAGTCATTGATGGTATCTACTATCTAGCTCCAGGAAATATTTTGACAACTCTTAAAATTTCTACCTTAGGATTTCTCTTTGTTTCCAACTTGCTTCACTTACTTATTTTGACAAGCCTTAGCTTTACACTGCAGATCAGAGAGTACACTGATCTCAGTGAGCAAAATTCTCCACTGTTCGGCATATGCATTGAACATGCGGTGGAATGATTCCTGGAGTCAGGCCCAAAAAAGAAAGGACTTAATTCTCAGGCCCAGAGTTATAAAAGAGGATGCATGCTTCTTTGTGCAACCATGTTTCTTAATGGGAATCTCTTCTAGAAGCAGCAGATGATTTAGTTAAGAACGTTCTTAGTTAAATCTTGTTCTAGTTTTTTGGGTTTTCGGTTCATTCATATAACTGAAATGAAGTATCTGACACTCTTGCAAAAAAAGGGCAAAGACATTTAGTTGTAATTTTGATTGGTAAGGCACAGCCCCCATTTGCATTACCGGACAACTTTCGGTAGATAAATCTAATATTAGGAGACCTTACTCTATATTAGATGGCTCTACTATTGATGTAACTCCAGCTCCGGACATTTTCTAGTTTTATTAATGAAATCTTATTCGAAAAAAAGAAAAGAAACACCTTACCTTCAACAGCATATACTTAGAAATCCCTTAACTAAAGGAACTTGTTGCATGCAACGAAATATTACAATGTGATCTGCAACTACAGTCTACAATGCGGGGTGTGAGATGCAGCAAATTTTTACAAACTGGGAGATAGAAAACAACTGGAAGTGTAGGCAACTGGAGACGCAAAAGAGACTAAAATTGAAAACTTCCCAACTTATTCTCTAGTCTTGTAAGCCTATAAATGGCGCAGTACCTATAAACATTCTATGTACACCGACATGGCCTAGTACGATAAGAAACAGACCCAAATCTGCATAGAACCTTAAAAGAGCGGATGATTGGAGGACAACTTACTTGATCTCTTAGCTTAATCTTAGACTGCTCGTGAATTGGTCTTCCAGTGACCAGTGGTGTTTCCTTCTCATGCTATTGTTCTTCTTGATGTGAATCAGTTTGTCATAAACACACCAAGGGAAACTAAGGAAATGTTCCCGACTCTTCTCCTGATGGTAGCATCCGAAGTAATTCGGATGATACGTCACGTGATACCACGCTGAAGCCTTTGCATAGATATCGTCATCCTGAGAACCCGAGTTAGAAATACCCTTTTTATCGAACCACGTCCTTGCTTCTTTTTTTAAAGCTCTAACTGCCAGACTAATCGATTCTGCATCTCTCCTCATATTAAATGATTTGGACAATTTCATTACACTCCCACCAAGGATCTCAGCCTCCGTTTTGATCCCATAATAATCCATCAGGTTAGCCAACTTGTAATCAAATTCTCCTTTGTGGAAGCAAGCATCATCTAAGTAATCCTCGAACCCATCAACTTCCATATCTGTATCATATAATTTCCTTGCCACCTCCAAAGTGAAGGATTTTATATGGCTGGTGTGGGGAGCAATATCTTTGACCTGCCTAAAGAGTTTGCCTATCACTCGCTTTGACTCATAAGTCGGCCTGTCAAGCTTTTCCATGAAGTCTGGGTATTCTTTGACACGTAAATGAGGAGGAATTTCTGCGGGTACACCTGTCTTAGGGAAGTCGACAGCAATTGAGAATAGCTTTGCGAGTTCTATGCATTGCTTACTCTCTGCCTTCAGCTGCTCCTTATCAGCAAAGGCGGTGTGGGTATTGGCGATGACTCCTAAGCTGTCATTTATCATGTAATTTGCAAAGTACTCCTCCACTTCCTGTAACAACACATCAACAACCGTCTATACATAAATCTGGCAATTCAAAAAAATGAAAGTTTTCATAAAAACAGAATTATGGTGAATGTCTTCACATTGAAGCGCCAACTTCTACATACTATAGAGGGTAAAAGAGAAACAACTGTGGTTTCTTTTATAAAATTTGCCCTTTTCTGTCGAGAAAAACTGTTATTTGTTGTCAGACAAAATACATTTTTGTCCTTCGGAAACAAGAATGAGTATGACCAAATCTAAATGTGCAACAAGATTGTTTACAAAAATCAAATAGTGAATAACCCATACCTCAATCTGAACATCGTGAAATAATTCAATAGCAGGTGATGCATCATAGTCCATGGGCTCGACTTGACGAAGGGGAATAAGTTCTTGATCCCAGCAGACAAAATATACATCACCATCCAAATCACTCCCGGAACACTCATTTGGATGGGGTCTACATCAAAATGTCAACTGATATCAGCAAACCTTTAAATGGAACTGTGAAAGGATTTCATGAATGTATAAAATACAAAACAAATTAGTTACTGGTATGCTCTCACCTTTGCCCTTTTTGAGGAAATACAACACAATCCACCATATGGTGCAATGCCGGCACATTGACAGCCTGCAAGACACGCATATCACCAGGGTGCAGGCATGGATTTTAGCAACGACTACCTTTCCAAGTACAAGAATAGTTTCTGCTGGTCCATTCCCATTAAGCATAGAGAAGGAATCCCCACAAAGTTTATTGCGATTAATGCGAGAAACCTGGACAAATACTTGTCCATACTCCAAGGTTGCTGTTTCATCTAGACATCCCATCATTGATCTTCCCTTTGGAACAAATATCCTTGTCCTAGTCCGCAACTCTAACAGCTTCGCCGCGAAATGTTTGAAGCATCATTGAAAGGAATGGCTCTTGATCAGATTGTAACCACACAAAAGCATTTCCTTGAGGATATTTGTGGTTTCTGATGGGGACATGATCTCAAGTGCTTCGTACGCCTTTAACGGGTCGGTTAAAATTGAATCCAGTTGATCGACTGCTTCTTTTTGCTTCTTTTCAAATACGTAATCACTGACGCCAGAGTAGACAAAAGGCTGATTACCTGACGATTGAGGAAACACGGTTGGAACTTGCTCCACGACAGAACATCTAGTTTGGTTACCTTTGACTTGAACTTACGCATGCTTGGTCTCAAATATAACTTTTTCAGTGATCTTGGATCTACAGCGACAACACCTTTGTATCCACCATACCTAATTTGAAAGGCAGACGGCGTACATTTCAAACCACACTTACTCGCCACCTTATGTGCAAATTCAGAAGAAATCTTTCCAATCCCATCAGAAAATGTGTATACAGTTCCATTACTTTCAATCTCGACATCATCAATCTTTTCAATTTCATCCCTAGAAACACTTAATGTTTCTGTTGAGGAACCAAAAAGATTGTCCTAGTCTGGCTGCATATTTCGCCACATTTCTAATCTTGCGAAAATCACCCATCCAGTCCCTGATACTAGCTGCTGTTAGCGAACCTTTTGAAGCAAACATCCATGCAGAATTATCACGTAGCTGACTTGCTGAGAAGGCAAGAAATTCAAACTTCTTATCACCAATAACTACGCCATTATGCAAAGTAGAGAGTATCCTTTCATAAAGCAAAGTTTGCTTTTTCTCGTCATTCATTGTTGCGCGCGCAGATAAATCAGTTGAACGGATTTTTTCTGAGTCTTCATCAACAAAGAAATACGGATAAAATTATCGATATGTTCACGATAATAGCGTAAAACTCTATTGGAAACATTAATTTCTGGACCCAGGAAGTATACTTTCAAGGGTGTTACTTGCACCCTGCGAACATATACCAGCCCGTCAGACAAGGAAATCGAAGTTGATCTAGGAGGTTTTGCTGATAAGCTGTACTCCAAGTACTGCTTAGAAAGCCAGTTAACAGGTTCATAACAACAGTCTTTCAAATGAAACAGTTTCTCCAGGGCACATATTATATAGTTGACAGAGTGAGAGAAAGGGTCAACCATATGGAAAAAATTTTGCGTCAAGCGTTGGCCCAGAAAGGCAGCCAGACTGAACCAAGGAATTAACCTTAAACAGAATATCATATCGCAGCTTATGTCCGTCAGAGGCTCAACAAAAGGAACTAGATCCAAGCTTCGAGAAACTGTCGAACTGGGCTGCATTGTGAACCAACCCTCATCTTCCGTATAATAATGGAAATTTTCACGGAAGTTTGGAAGTTTACAGCCATATGGAATTTCCAAACACATTGCGGAGGACTGCCCAATAGAAAACAATTCAGTGAAATCAGTAGTTCTTACCCACTGATCATCCAATGTATGCATAAAATATTGTAAATCCCTGCCTGGATTTCCTAACGAGGAGAGTGGTTCCACATAAACTCTAGGAGCAGCACTCATCTGCAAACATTAATCTTTATTAAATAAGTGGTATAGTGATGAAAAGTACTGTTTTAAATGCCAATATTTATACATAAAGGACCAGATAGAGTCTCGATTATCATCTGACATTGTATGAAGTAAAAACATTGTTTGCATCTCATTCAGGCAGGATAACTACCACTGAGATTTAAAGTAACCACCAAAAATATTAACCAGTATGTCAGTATATTGGGTGTCAAATTTGTATCTAAATTCATAAAGAATTTGTGAATCTTTCATGCTTATCTATTAAGAGAAAATGTTTTAGCACAATGAGAAAATGAAAACATGCTAACATAACTATCTGCTGAAGGAATGAAAGGAGGACGGCATTAACAAGCATTATGGAAGAACGAACTTATTTAAAGAACTCAAACCTGAATTATGAGAAATTGTGAGTTTAAGTTCTTCGGTCGGCGCAACTGGATTTCCCAAATGCTCTCATAAGAAAGTTCAAGCTTATAGTTCACAGGATTTATCTTCAAGGGATCTTTATAAGACAAGAGAAAGCACAATTTACGGAATCCAAACCCAAAATCCACTGAAACGTCCTTAGTCTTGCAAAGAGTATAAAACAATCATTTGAAACCTGGCATCCAAAATGCAGAGTTGGAACCTTGAGATGGAACATCGAGACCCTAGGCTTGGGAATGATATCCCGATCCCTGTCAAAAACTTTGAGATATGATGTTCCGTAGTATAGGCGTTGGGGTCGATTAATCAACAAAGACATATAATCAGCATTCTGGGTAGTTGTGAACTGTATATCTGCATATGCTCTGGGATTTGGCCCCTTATTTTTTGGTATCGTAACTTGTAGAGCATACACAGTTCCCTTTGCCGGTGTAATCCTCTAGGAAGTCCTTGATGAGTTCCGCTGTCGCATAAGCAGGAAATCCATTAATATGAATTGTCCTTCCCATATTGGTGGTGTCTCCTGTTGCATAACATAAAGCAAATTATCATGAGGAGGATATATTTCCACTTCTCAAACAATGTACTATGTATGTAATATACTTAAACAAAATTTTATGCAGGCCGTGATAGAGAATTTCAAAGAAGAGTAGAATTTCGACCCTTTCCAAATAGCAGCAAAGTAAATTGTTATTTCAGTTGAAAATTGAAACTCCTAGTACAACAACCTGCTTTTCCATGATTGTCTAGTAAATACATGACTGTCTTTAAATTGATCACCCTGACAATTGGCAAAAGATATTGAGCTTGGACTAGACAAGAAACTCCACTGAACGAGACTCGATACCCGACAAACATTTTTCTAAGCCTTATCTATATATCAAATTTGATTTCCCAAAATTGAGACTTAGAACATAAATTAGTGCTCCTTAACTTGTAAGATGAAGTAAGTACATCCTTAGGAAAATTTCAAAGAATAGTAGAGAGTTCAGACCCTTACCTTCGAATCAAACTTTTTTATCTGTTAGAACTAAACTATTTCAACCAATTGTGTTATTTCAATGAAAAATTGAAACTCCTAGAACAAGAACTTGCTTTTCCATGTTTTGACATTCAACAATGATTGTTTATAAGTTGATCACCCTGACAATTAACGCCTAATAGACTTCAACAACTAGACTAAGAAACTCCACTTGAAGAGAATTGATACCATGACCTATTAGGTCAGCAAGGATTATATTTCCAGACCCACATATCTACCTATCAAAGTTGGTTTCCCCATAAACTGAGGCTTGATCAAAGTTTTTAACTAACTAGGAAGGAAATTTCAAAAGAAAAAATCAAGGTTTGAAAAACGGGTCACAGGTCGGGTCACGTCCATGGGGCGTGACCGTCATAACGTGTTTTGACGGGTGTGAGCACGTTTCGAGCAAAAAACACGTTGTTTAGGAAAAAAGCGTTTATTTGATGTTTTATGAAATAACGGGTGATAACGGTTAAATAGAAAAAAATAAATAAATTATAATCTGAATTTCCTATCTAATGGTTTTAACATGCGTGAAAACGGTTATATCAGGTCTAAATAACACCATTTTTTACTATTTATCGATGTTAGACAAGCGTATCGGTGACCCTCACGGACACACTACGTAGGGCGGAGCGTTTTAACGGTCGTTTTCCTCAGTAAAAACGCTCACGCCTGGCTGTAGTGTGTCCGTGAGGGTCATTACGCTTGTTCAACATCGATAAATAGTAAAAATGAAGATGCTATTCGATACCGGCCACGCATAAACATAGATAGGAACAGATGGCGATTTTTCATTTAAATCGCTATCAATTCTCGTTATTCATGCAATAAACGCTTTTCCTAACAACGTGTTGCTGAAAAATCACACTCGTCAAAACATGCGCGGCGACGGTCACGCCCCATGGACGTGACCGTCATAACGTGTTTTGACGGGTGAGCACGTTTCGAGCAAAAACACGTTGTTTAGGAAAAAGCGTTTATTTGATGTTTTTATGAAATAACGGGTGCGATAACGGTTAAATAGAAAATAAATAAATTATAATCTGAATTTCCTATCTAATGGTTTTAACATGCGAAAACGGTTATATCAGGTCTAAATAACACCATTTTACTATTTATCGATGTTAGACAAGCGTATCGGTGACCACGGACACCACCACGTAATAGGCGTGAGCAGTTTAACTGTCGTTTTTACCGAGAAACGCTGTTGCGGCGTCATGCCCAGCGTAGTGTGTCCGCGAGGTCAGCCGATGCTTGAAACTAACACGATGTTGCAAAAAATGGTGTTGTTTAGACCGATATGTCGCGTTGCACCATTAGATAGGTCACCACTTATTTATTTTTTCTATTTGGCCTCAGTTATCATTATTCAAAGAAAGCAAAACATCAAACGCTTTTTTCCTAAATGCAAAAGTTTTTTTGCCGAAATGCCACACCTCGTCAAAACACGCGCTATGACGGTCACGTCCATGGGGCGTGACCGTCATAACGTGTTTTGACGGGTGTGAGCACGTTTCGAGCAAAAAACACGTTGTTTAGGGAAAAAAAGCGTTTATTTGATGTTTTTTATGAAATAACGGGTGTGATAACGGTTAAATAGAAAAAATAAATAAATTATAATCTGAATTTCCTATCTAATGGTTTTAACATGCGTGAAAACGGTTATATCAGGTCTAAATAACACCATTTTTTACTATTTATCGATGTTAGACAAGCGTATCGGTGACCCTCACGGACACACTACGTAGGCGTGAGCGTTTTAACGGCCGTTTTCTCAGTAAAAACGACCGTTTTTCAACAATAAACCAACAGAAAAAGAAAACAAAAAGAAACACAAAAATTGAAACTAGTACAAGAACTTGTTTTCCAACATTCAACAATGAATTGGAAATACACAGTTGTCTATAAGCTGATCATCCTGACAATTAACGTCTAAATAGACTAAGAAACTCCACTCGAAGAAAATCGATACCCTGACCTAATAGGTCGGAAATGATCCTACATATTTCCAAGATCTATCTATCAAAGTTGGTTTTCCATAAACTGAGGCTTGATCATAGATTTCTCTAACTAGTAAGGAAATTTCAAAAGACAAAATCAATCAATAAACCCAAAAAAATAGAAATAGAATCATAGATAGATTGTATTTTACCTAATTCCTGTTACTCCTCAGATAGAAAGAATCCTCCCAATAGCTTCAGTGCAACCTTTAAAAAAAAAAACTTCAGTGCAAAGATATACACAGTGATAGTAATCCAACTTTATAGTACTGAAAAAAGGGACCAACGAGGAATCTTAGCAAATTACTTTTTGCTTTTTTCTCTGATTGGCTTGTGAACTATTCATTGTCATCATCTTGTCGTCTAGACAGTCAAGTAGAAGTCAATAAATAATAGTTTCCGGATGAAATGGGACCAATCATGTTTCAGCTCGGGTGCAGCTTTTGGCCCATGCATTTCCCAATGGGAGCCCGTCACGTGTTTGGTATCATCGTCATAAAAAACTTTTAGTACAATTATTGAAGGCAAGATGTTCCCCATAAGCGTCACTGTTTTGTGGTGGCCAAATTCTGTAACACACCCTATCATTCTGAACCATGAATTAATGAATAAAGGAGAGAAACTGATAGTAGCAGAAGGGTGACACTGCATCCTAAAAACATAGGCGAATTTCTCTGCTCAACCTCAACCCATGACATTTTTCAAGTCTATGTATACCTTTGAATTTTAATTGAGTCTTGCCTTCTAGGGTGGATTCCCATCTCATTCCCCCGGAAAGATGAGGGAGTTCGACTCTCCCTCACCCAATTCATGTTGCAACTTGTAATAGTATTGAATCAAAAGTAAAAGAAAAATGTTATTTACAACCATCAGCACTTGGCCATAAAATATAAAAAAATAAATACAAATTTTTTAACCATGGACCTAAATTAAAGAACAAAATTAGACTACACTACCTTTATCAATATAAAAATTGATTGCTTAAAAAAAAAAAAAAATATATATATATATATATATATATATATACATATATAAAAATTGACTAAGTAAATTTGAAAAAAGAAAAAGAAAAAAAGAGCCAAGAGCCAATATTACAGTCCAGTCCAGTCCAGAGAAGCTAAATAGATAAAGTCAAATGTTAATGGGGTAGGCATCCTATGCTCAAATCCATAGATGCAACACGGGTTTACCTTGGAGTTATCCTTAGATTTGGATCACAAATGAAGTAATGAACCCATAAGGTGATACAAATTTTCCACATCACAATTATGTTTTCTCAAGTACTTACAATACGGTGAAGATAAAACCAATTATATTCCCATGTCAATCAATTTAAGGTGATCAAATACTTGCAAGGAAATGAAAGACGTTAGACGTACCAGTAAGAAATAATTGCAGGCTGATCCACAATGCTCTCACATCCTCCAAAGGAAAGGGCAATGTATGGGATTTTTAGTGCATCAATGAATGTCTTGGTAGTTTCTGAATCTCCATCAATCTGCAGAAGTTGCATGTTGTGATCAGGTAAGTAAACCTGGAAACCACTGTATTGCAAATGCAAATAGCTCAGACAAACATCCAGCTCATAAATTTTAGCACTCACCTCAAAACTGACGACTCCTCCAAACCCTGTCATTTGCTTCATGGCAATTTTGTGTTCCGCGTGACTTGGCAGACTGGTATAATGAACACGTTTCAGCTGAAGATCAGATCAAGTTAGCATCCTACAAGATGAGCCGGCTTGAAAGCGAAATTATTGTTCTCATTTATCTGTTCTATAGATTTTTCAAATTTGATCAGACAAGGATGTGCCTCTAAAATCTCGGCCATCCTCAATCCTGTTATGTGTTGCTGCTGTGCACGAAGATGCAGTGTCTTCATGCCTCAGATGACTAAATAAGCGGCATTCTGATAACATAGAGCATGCATTAGTATCATTCTCAATCAAGTCTTCTTTGCAAACTAAATAAACATGGGAGGTCAAATTAACAGTCTAGTATGATCCTCAATTAGACAATTACGCTTTATTTGCAAACTTAATAAACATGAAAAGGTCAAACTAACTGTTTAAAAACAAAGAAGCTCATTTCCAAATTCTGGACTACAACAAAATAACGAACTGATGAATTTTTGTGGGTATTGGTTTCTGAACCATGCGCTGTTATTGCAAAAGCATGTAACAAATTGCTCACCGGATTCAGAGTACCACCCAAAACGTGATGCAACTAGTGAATCTTAGAAGTCACTTCCTCAGAACCACTTATGCAACCCGTGAGAACCTGAAAACAGAAATTCATTTGTCACTCACTAATTCTTCTTATAGTTTAAAAGAAACAGAAGGCAACTAAATGTCAAAACTTACAAGGTTTAATCAGAACTTTTCATGGCGGAGTGCAGAACAAGGTCTGCACCATGGGCAAGTGCATTTTGGTTCAAGGGTGTGGCAAAAGTACCATCAACACAAACCAGTGTGCCTTTGCTGTGGCAAAGCTTTGAAACCAACTCAATGTCACACATCAGAGGTAAGGCTTAGTTGGCAATTCTGTACAGAGAAGTGTTACCTGCACATAAATTACGCCAGCAAGTATCAAACGCTGATGTCCCCCAAGTTAGCCAAAACAAGAAAATTTTGAACAACAATCTCTTATTTGAGTACTCACATTATTCTTATCCAGTGCAGATTCCAGGCCATCCATATCGGCAGGGTCAATGACATGGACCTGCATTAGGGAAATGATAAATTTAGATACTTCGTGGAAACATAAAAAATAAGTCTGGAACCAAACGCCAAATTGACATGAAGGTCTAATACGGCAAGTAGCTGAAAATCCATATCTTGTCTACAGCCAAATCCACTGACACGATTAATTAAATCCAATGAAGAAGCACAAAGTTTGTTAAGGACTATCACGATCAATTTATGAACCATATAGTCTCTAACTGCATCAGCACAAGCAGGATCCAAAAGAAAATAAAAAAAAGGGAAAGCATACCGTTATATTCATGTTGGGAACAAGAAAATCGTCACTGAAAATTCTCGTCTTCCTATAGCAATCCGTAGTTGTTATAATATCCCCACCCTTCTTCACTAATGCAAACATCATGACCATACTAGCACACATGCCAGACGACATCAAAATAGTTGATTCTGCCCCCTCAAGTGCACTGCCCCAAGTAAATTGAACATCACACAGACAAACCTTATTTTGTTTTCTGCAACTATAGTGGTTGGGTTCCCATAGCGCCCATACTCAAAACTTGCATGGCATCCCTCCTATCAAGAGAACAACAAGTTAATCAACCAAAATTCCACGAAAAACCTAGCTGACCTACAAAAAAAAAAAGATCACTCAGTTATGTTGGTAAAAGGTGCTAATATGGCTGTGATTGACTTCCAAGCATTCTACACACTGACAATTGACAATTGCGTAAACCTCAGATTGAAAATTAAACTGAAATGAAATATGAGGAACCGGAGATTTATGAAGCCGCATTAAAGATTTAAATTCTTTAAATTCCACTAATTAGCAGCTAATTGATGAATCAGGTATTCCACCCATGAACAAGGCACAAATGGTATGATTTAATTCAAACATAACCTCTGATTCTTCGCAATACAACAAAATAGAAAACTAATCTAATCAGCAACATCAAGTTGCTAGCAGCTCAATCAATCAAACCACATGTATAAATTTAACCAGGAGAAGTCTTGCATAACAATAAAGTGCAAAAATAAAAAGGGAAAGGCCTTCAAAAAAGAAGACTAAGAGTGCAGTAGAGACCTTGAAATCGATGAGTTCATTGGAGTTCTTGAACCAGTAGGCAGAAGTATTGATTTCATCTGTAGCAATTCCACGACCTATCAGAAGACATACTTTTTTTTTTAACCTCATAGATTTTTAAGTGGAGAAACGAAGAATTTCATGAGAAAACTATTGGTGGTTGTCTTGAATTAATTGAATTAATGGACGGCGAAGAAGATGAAGAAGGGATTGATGGGTTTTGAAGCAATTTCATGAAATTAATTTAGGCATTTTAAAAGAAGGGAATTAGAGCAAGTCTTATGGTGGAATCCAAGCTATTCCAAGTGTGGAAAAATCCATTAATGTCGTTTCACAACGGCAAGTTGGGGGTTTTCCACGAAAATACAAACCCAACCTTCCATGGTTTCGTGGAAGGGCTCGTGGAATCCATAAAAACGCCAATAACAATAACGCCGAATGCCAATAAAAATGGCGCGGTAGAGGACAAGGAACGCCAATATGAATGGCGGCCAACGCTAATCAAAATAGCGTAAGTCAAGCGCTATTAACATTGGCGCGAGCGCCATTAACATTAGCGTTTTGCGCTCATTTCCTTTCCTTCTTTTCGGCTCTTTTTTAATTTTAAATTTACCGTCTATGAAACCTTCTCACCACTCAAATGTAACCCAAGTCCTTTCCTCAATCCGTAACTCTATATCTTAACCAATCAAGTTCCAAAGTATTCCTTATCGGACAGCCAAAACGAATAACACAAACTTCATACGGATCCTTAATCTAACGGAAGTTATCAAACTAAACAAATCACAAATTCCTCAATCCGTAACTCCTTATCTAAACCAATCACGTTCGATAATTTCTAATCTAACGATCAAAAAAGAAACACAACCTTCATGTGGATCGGCTTCCAATCTAACAGACATAATCAATACCAAAATGTCTCACTGGTAGTAGAATTTAGTGAGCGCTAATAACATTGGCGTTGAGTGCTATTAACATTGGCGTTCAACGCCAATAAGAATAGCATTTGACCACTGACTTTAGTCAAGCGCTATTATTAATAGCGTTTTCAAATGTTATTATTATCGTTTCGCTATTCTTATTAGCGTTTTCTGTCTTCCACCATTAGACTTGCACTTCCATCCACAGTTCCAAGTGCTGAGGTGGCATGGAAGATGGAAGATGGATGGATTCCACCATAAGACTTGCTCTTAAAAGTGTCTATGTTAATTACAAAAGTGTATATGAAATTCCAAAATTAACCTCGAATTAATCTCAAATCTTGAATAAGAATCATCTCGAGAAAGATCGACGATTTTGGATTAGACACGTGTGATCCATCTCTAGAATGATCTAACGACTATTAACTCGGACACGTGTGATCGTACGGTTTAGGGTTTGGATATATTAAGAAAAATGAAACCCTAAAATCATAACATCTCCGCTCACTTGACGCTCTCTTTTTTCTGCGATTTTCTTCCCCCTCTTCTTATGTTCAAGGTTTGTTGATGAAGAACTGATTTTGTGTACTCGATTGAAGTGAAGATGAGTGGTGATGAAAGTGATTCTAGCAACGGGAGGTAAGAAGTTCTTCAAGTTTTTTTGATTCTCAAAAGGATTCTGTAGTTTTAGGGTTTATGTTAATCTCTCGAACCGATTTTGTAGTTTTACGGATTATGTTTTGCTTGAATAACTTATGTATTCAAAGTGTAGTGATAGGGTTTTCATGTTTGTCGAATTGTTCCTGTAGTTTTAGGGTTTATGCTTTTTTTGTTTGATTCGATCAAAAATATTTCTGTATTGGGGGTTTGATCCATGAAATGAGTATGATGAAATCTATTTAACCCTTATCTGATTATTAATTTTCATTTTTGAAGCCCTAATTTTGAAATTTGGGGATTTTTTAATTTCTCGATTTATGGCTGTTGTTGAATGGTAAAAATGATCAATATGGTTTCTGTGTATATATTATGAACTTAGTAATTGAATTGTTTGGATGGTTTGTGCTTGTTGTATGTGCAGAAGAAGATTTGTTAGGTACCCTAAAAGGAGCTTTAGGGTTGAATTATTCACCACAAATAAATGGACTGTTTACCATGATTTGGATGTGAAGTATGTTGGTCTTGACATGTTGACTGATATGATTATGTGGGAGATGAAAATTAGTGAAGCCAAGAAACTTAATTTGTTTTGGTTTACTCCAGATAACATACCAGAACTGATTACCAATGCTAAGGAGTTCTTTACAATGTGGAACAGGGCTGAATATCAAGATGATGGTTATGTGCATCTTTACTTCGGTCTCAGTAACAAGGTTTTGAGGTCTGGTGATGAATGCCCATCATCTTCAGGTGACACATGAAGATGACTTTGTGTTTTCTTCACCTAAGAAGAAGGTTGTTAGCAATTCACCAATAGTTTCTCCTGCTTCTAGGAAAAGTTCAAGGTTGGTTTGTAAGTCAATTGATGCTCAATTAAATGGTGCATTTAGGAGGTTACTTTTGAATGATGAGGATGTGTGTCATCCAGATGATAATGTGGATGTAGAGTACGAGAACATTCAACTAGATAATGTGGAAGAGGATGTGTGCCATCCAGTTGATGATGATAGAAGTCTACCATGCTCTGATGATGAGGAAAATGATATTGACATATCTGATGTCAGAGATTTTGTCAACAACTACTTTGATGATGACTTTTGGCAGAACTTTAGAAAGAAAGGTAATATTGCAGTACTTTTGATTGTGTACTTTATATTAAGCTATGTAATGTGTTATGATGACTAACAATACTTTTGGCAGACTTTTTAGGTTCACTAGGAGATGATGCACCTGAAGGGGAGAAAGGAAAAAGTATTGCAGTGCCTTTAGTGCCTAGTGATGATGACAACAGCCTTGGTAACTCACATTATCATTCTGACTCTGAAGATGAGAAGCCTTACTCTGAAGATGAGAAGAATAAAGCAGAGGCCCTTCAAACAATTTACCAAGAATGGGGTCCACATATTGCAGATATGGATGAAGACTTCTTTCCTGTTGATGATGGTCCTGTAGTGTATGAACCTGATTTAATGGAGGTGGGTATGCAGTTTGAAGACAGGATACAATTTAAGAAGTATCTCAGGAGTTATGCAGTGATAAAGAAGTTTGTATATTTGAAGCCTTGTGACAATAGAAGGATAAGAGTGAAATGTATGTATCATAAGTCTGAAGGTTGTAAGTTTCAAATTTTTGCCTCAAATACAAAGGGGAAGAAGACTTTCATTGTTAGAAGTATGAATCTGGAGCATACTTGTGTTGGAGATCCACTTAGCGTAAATAAGTCGCCCAATGCGCAGTTTGTTGCTCGCATTCATTTGAGAAGTCAAGACGGTGGATTCCTTCAGCAGCCATGGGAAATTGCAGATGAATTCTACACTTCTCATAACGTTACTCTGCCATATCATTTTGCTTGGAAAGCTAGGACCATGTGCTTGAAAAAAATGCATGGTAGTTATGAAGAGTCTTATAAAATGGTCCCATCCTTTGTAGACATGGTGGCAAGGACTAATCCTGGTTCTGCAGCAAATTACAGTTTTGGAAGGTAACTTGTTAATTATACCTTTGTTTATTTTTTTTGTTCAGTATTCTTTGTTAAAGATAATAACTAAAATTATTTGTATCATGTTTATGTAATGTTTCAGGGAGGATAATTTCTTTGAGTCAATGATGATTGCATTTCATGCTCCAATTCATGGATGGAGAAATGGTTGCAGAAAAGTGGTTGGTTTAGATGCATGTCACCATACTGGAAAGTTGGGAGGTTGTCTTATGGCTGCAATCTGGTTTAGATGCACAAAACCGAGGTTGTACCATTAGCCATACAAGTGGTCGAAATGAGTGTTTTGAGAATTGGTACTGTTTTTGCGCGCTTAAAGCCCCTGATTGAATCGGATGAAAGAATTACTTTCATTTCGATAGGCAAAAATGTTTGATTGAGGCTATTCTTGTTTTATTTCGTGAAGCCCACACATATATTGTTTTAGGTATGTTCACTATTTTTACCATATTTACAGCTTCTTTAACCATTATGTGATCTTTGTGTTTTACCTTCTAATACATGTTTTGCTGACTTTGCAGACACATGTTCAAGAATGTGAAGACTCACTATAAGGGGTCAAAGATACATAGCCTTATCTGGAATGCTGCCAAAGCCTATAAGTTCACCCAATGGAAGGTAATAAAATTAATGTTTTATTGACTGTGTACTTTATATACTAAATATGTCATGGAATGTTATGTTTTATGTTATAAATTGTTAATAACCTTAATGTTTCTGTTGGTCCAGTTCCATATGGATGCTTTGGTTATGGAAAATGCTGATGCTACTCAATATATGATGAATGAGGATCCTACCCAGTGGTCTAGAGCATTCTTTGACCCCTCTTCTTGCTATGAACATATGGACAATAATTTCTCTGAGTCTTTCAATAATATGATTAGGAAACTTAGAGACAAGCCTATTTGTACTTTGGGCTTAATGTATGGACAGTTAATAATGGGCTTATGGTATAGGAGAAAGCAGTTGTCTTTGAACTGGCAAAATGGACAATTAGTACCCGAAGCTTTGAAGTTGATTGAGAAGATGAAAGAATGCACTGGTCAGTTTAGGATTAGTGGTGCTTTATATGGTCAGAGTTATCAAGTTACATCAATTCACAACTCTGTGTTCCAAATTGATCTGATTAACAAGACTTGTAGTTGTGTCAAATGGCAACTGAGGGGCTTTCCCTGTCAGCATGTTGTCCGTGTTTTGAAGACTTTAAGACCTAATTGGGCAGAGTAAGTTTTGTTTCCATGCATTAATGTATGTTTATTGAATGTACTGAACTATTTTCATTTCTTATTTACTCATCTTTTAGTTTTTGTCTGTTTTGTAGTTATTGTAGTCCATACTACACAATGGATGCAAACAAAGCCACTTATGCCACTCAAATGAAATTACTAAGAG
Organism: Papaver armeniacum; assembly: GCA_023531295.1. NCBI lineage: Eukaryota > Viridiplantae > Streptophyta > Magnoliopsida > Ranunculales > Papaveraceae > Papaver > Papaver armeniacum. The sequence goes on from JAJJWW010004461.1 coordinate 37,530, forward strand.
GGAGAGAAGATTTGGAAGATGTGACATCATAATTTACTTTACTGTTTTTTTTTGTTTTGTTTATCCTTTGTCCTTTTCTTAGTTGTTGGGGAATCTTATCTTGTTCCCTTTCTTCATTATATTTTTACAAGTTCATTTAGGGTTACTTTGTGTCTTGAGTTTGTCTATAAATATCTAGGTCTAACTTCTTATTTTCTTCTGTGTTCCTTCTTTTGTTTGTAGCCTCAAGAACCTTTTGTCAAACCACCTATAGATATGAGGAAACCAAGAAGACCTGCTAAGAAGAGAAAGTTGGGGCATGATGAGCATGTGAGTAAGAAGAGACAGAGGACATGTAAGAGATGCAATCGGGTAGGCCACAACAGAAAAACTTGTGCTGGTGGTGAGGTTGGTTCTAATCTTAAAGGAAGGAGGCCAAGAGCCATGGTATATGGAGGAACCCAAGCAACTACTTACCCAGATCCAGCTGAGTGCAGTTCCAGCAGGAGCAGGACTATGAGAGGCAGAGGTTCTAGGGGAGGCAGAGGTAGAGGATCTGCATCAACTTCTGCTGATGCATCAACCTCAGCATCAACATCTCAAACCGCACCATCAACATCTTCTGCACCTGCATCTAGAGGAAGAGGTGGAAGGGGTGGTAGAGGAGCATAAGTTGGAAGAGGAGTTGTGCAACAGACTTTTATACAATCTGTCAATGGTGCTGGTTGGTTCAGCCAGACTTTGAGCCAAACTTTTCAAGCACCAAAGCCACAAAAGAAGGGAACATATGCAACTCAGTAGAGTTTGCTTGTTGTTTTTTTTATGTTTCTTTCCAAGACTATTTGGGTTATGATCTTTGGATCAGTTTATTGTAAGGCCTATTCCTATGCACATGCCAAAACATGATATTTGGCATATATGCACCCACTATGGGTATGCCAAACTGCCAAACTCATATACCAATATGTTTTTCCTGGCATATAGGAATACACGACAGAGTTTCCATCGAGCGATAGAGTCTCGATAGCTCAATGGTCAATTAATCTCTCGATGGTCATTAAACCGACAGCGACAGTCAAGTTGTCGCTCGCTTTTATGATAGTCACTTATCAGCTCTTCATCCAACGGCTACGATTTCCCCTATAAATACCGATTTCAATCCCATTTTAACTCACACCAATTTCTAAATCTCTCTAGAATTTCTCAATCTCCATTTCTTTTTCGATCTTCTAATTCTTCATAGAGCATGGCTGATATTGCGAGCATGGCTTATTTCATAGCAAACCAACATGCTGCGAAAAATCAAAGAGTTCAAATTAGGAGAAGAGTACCAAAATTTACAATTGCGGAAGATGAATGTATTTGCAGAAGTTATGTTCATTGTATTGAGACTTTATTCGCGAGTAAGAATCTCGTCAAGTTATTTTTTGGGATAGGGTTTTGAGGAGATTTAAAGAACAAACAATGAACCCCAACCAACATGATGTTAAAGGGTTCAATAATCGCTTTACTATAATCAGTCGTGATGTTACTAAGTATCTTGTTTTACTTCAGCAATAAGGTCCAAATCTAAGGAGTGGTGAAACCTATTTGGAACTTAAACAAAGGTGTCGTGCAGAATATCGTCGCATCTACGAACATGACTTCGAATATGGAAGTTGTTTCGAGATTTTAAGTTGCTTGCCCAGATATTGTCCAATTTATATGTGGTAAAAGTTATTTGTAAAATATCTTAATCATGTCCTAAAAGTTTTGATATTTTAACTCTAATTAAAGTTCAAGATTAGATTACGAATAGAATTAAGCTTAATTTTCAACAATACTCAAATTTTCAAATTCAAAATTCAAAATTCAAAATTCAAAATTCAAAATTCAAACTTCAAATTCAAATTTCTTAATAGTAAGTTTTACAAGACATAAAAACTAGACTTTAAAAATAAAAATTGGGGACAATGTTCTTCATCTTGTTAATCTTCTTCATTTCACCAAATTTCCAATCAATGCGCTCATGAACAGAGTCTCCTTTGTTTATCTTCTTCTTTGGCTTCAAATTTGTTTTCCTTGTTTTTCCTTGCCTATAACCTTTCTTTGCCTTCTCTTAGTTGCGGTTTTGACTTGGTTGATATCCAAAACTTGGAGACTTATTTGCTTCTTACTTATTTCTTTAAATTTATCACATATCTTCTCAACGGCACCTTCAAGCACTACTCCAGAAAAATCAAGTTGGGTTGCCGTATCAAGTTGGGTTAATTGTGCCATTTGGAGAAAATAGAAGAAATAAATTAGATTGAGAAATAGAGAATAGATTGAGAAGAAGAGAAATTTTTTGTGTAAAAAATTTGGGGTAAGTTTTGAGTTTGAAAGTTACAAATTTATTAGCGATGAAGAACTAGCCGTTGGCGCTAGAGTTAATAGCGCTGGCAATATAATTATTATCTCTGGCGATAAAGTCATTATCGCCAGCGATATTGTGAATATCGCTCGCTAGAAAGTCCGTCGCTTATTGGTTTTCCCATAGTGGAGCAAATGGTTTGCCATGCCACCTGGCATGCTAAACACCATTTTTTTGGCATGTGCATAGGAATAGGCCTAAGGATAATGGTGTTCAACACTTTCTTTTGGATCAGTTATATATATAAGTAGTAGATTATATTAACTTACTTTTACATCTTGTTCTTTTCATTACAATTGTAGATTGCTTTGTAATTGCTTACACATGTCAGCCATCTTCAACTTAGCAGATCTTTCCTTGGATTTGGCAGCAAGGAAAACAACATCAGAGACCCACTGGAACTCTTGACATTGGATGTTGTTGCATTGCAGGTAACATAAATGGTGGTTGTGTTTATTTCTACAAACTTTTAGCATGTATTTTCCACTGCATTTCTTCTTACAAGGTTGGTTTTGGAATGGACAGGCATTGAACTGGTGGTTTATGTCACCAAAAGCAAAGCAACACTTATTGGCAGGAAGCTGAACATCCAAAGCTTTAACGACATCTATTGCATCTACAAACCATTCAAAATAGTTGGAGATGAAGCAATTGAAGAACTTCTCACCAGGATGCTCAGGAGTTTGAGACAGTAGCATTCTCCTAACACCATTGCAAGGTACATTCTTGCAACTAGAGTAGATCCATGGACACTGAATTGGTGGATGATTATATATTTTACACATTGAACATACACTGTTAGAACTGCTACTGCTAGATACCTCCACCATGCTACTCATATTGAACTTTTGCATAATTCCATCCATAGTAGAGATTTTTTAGATTTTTATGGGATTTTTATCTGCTGCAGATAAATGGATGGTGGTTTTATAGCAGACAAAACATAATATGACTGTTCAACGGTCATGTTTGGGATGAACGGTCATATTTGGGTGACAGTGATGATGTGTACAACTTGCTACGTCATGGTAATCTGCCAGGTGGAAGTTGCAAAGATGACATGGACATGTTGCCACTTGTACAAGATGCCACGTAAGCTAGTGTAGTTAACTACCTAGAGTTAGATGTCAAGGGCAGGTTTGTCTACTTTTGGGTGTAAATACATGTGACGTGGCACGTTTTTTTTCACTTGTAAATTTCGGATGGAAATTCTTGTCAGAGGAACATATTTGTAATTATGTTTGAATGAGAAACATATTTGTAATTAAAATTATTAAGAGGTACATATAGTCATAAAACCCAAAGAAATAGGATCAAAACGTGATGGTTACGAACAAAATTTGATTTTAATCCCCGATAATGAACTTCACCACCACACCTTTTCATTCGGGAGTAAAAATCTTTCGAGTCAATTTTTTAAGTCCATAGTAACCTTGATTAATGTAAGTGGACAACACTAACGTGAGTTGTGATGATTGATGATCACTAATAGTAAAGCATTTTAAATCCTGGCATCATTAGGGGCTACCCTGAAAGAATTAGGGGCGACACAAAAAGACAAAAAAGTTCCAAGCGTAAATCTAAGCTACCCCTTATCTCCGATTTTTCGAAATGGCAATTTTACCCTCCATAATCGGTAGATAAAACAACAATCGGTAGTTTAATTTATTAATCGGTAGATGTTAGGAAAATCGGAGGGTAATATGTACATATGCAGTTTTAAAGTTTTGTTATTTTGAAATAACCTACAATCGGAGGGTATTTATTTACCATGTCTCCCGATTATGAAGTTGCCCCAAAATTGAAATTTGAAAAAAATCTCAAATATTTCGAGTTTGGGAACTACCATAATCGGTATACAATACTACCATAATCGGTAGTTTAGTTTGATGTATGTTGGTTTGTGTTACGAAAATTATAATCGGTAGTTAAAATGGTAGTCTCGTGATGTTCTTTATCTACCGATTGTGGTTGTAGCCCCAAATTCAAAAATTTCAAAAACCAATGGAATTTTGACAATCGGTAGACTCGTGATGTTTATTACCCTACCGATTATACAATCGGTATTCTCGTGATGTTCATTATCTACCGATTGTGCCAGTAGTCCCAAATTCGAAATTTTCAAAAACCAATGGAATTTTGAGTTTCTCTATTTTCACAATCGGTAGACTCGTGATGTTTATTACCCTACCGATTATACAATCGGTAGTCTCGTGATGTTTATTATCTACCGATTTTGCTAGTAGTACCAAATTCGAAAATTTCAAAAACCAATGGAATTTTGAGTTTCTCTATTTTCACAATCGGTAGACGCGTGATGTTTATTACCCTACCGATTATACAATCGGTAGTCTCGTGATGTTCATTATCTACCGATTGTGCTAGTAGTCCTAAATTCGAAAATTTTAAAAACCAATGGAATTTTGAGTTTCTCTATTTTCACAATCGGTAGACGCGTGATGTTTATTATCTACCGATTATACAATCGGTAGTCTCTTTTTTTTTTCTTCGAAAAAGAGGCAAGCCTCAAGTACTATATTGATAATCCGATTCAACATCGGCAGAAAATACAGAGGTTTCAACAATTACATGACGGACCCGAAATTTTCCAACAATTACATAGGTTTCAAACAGACAATAAAGATATTCATCACACACAACATAGTAACACGACCAAGTCTGGAAAAGAATTCCTACCATTCCCAACCGATTCCAAGGTAACGGGACTAGTTTAAATGGTTTTGGTTGGATTGAAGGTAACACATCCAAACCATATAAAAAAACTACATTTAGTAGAGATGTTAGGATCAATATATCCAACTTTCTCAAGTTTTTTTCTAAACTCATAATGAAACAGGTGACATAGGTATAAAAGGATCCATACATCCAACCATTTTTCAATGATTTTTTGATAGTAACAGTAACATAGGTAACCGACATAACTTAACTCGGTTTTCATAGAACGGAATCGTCCGGGATCGGTTTGGGTCTTTATCTGCATCGGTCTGGAAATCTTTGTTGTTGGTGCTTTTTGTGTCATTGTAGTGGCTTGTGTCTGTGTCTGTGTCTTTGGAAACCTTGTTGTTGCCGGTATATGAATTGAAATAAGAGTCATGGAGACTGATGAAGCTACTGCTGGAACTTTGAAAATTTAAATATGATGTTGGTCGAGAGTATGCTGAAGTTGTTTATTTTACTTTGACGAGATAAGCCTGTACTAGTGGATTGAAAAATCAATAGAAACTTTAAACAAACCCTAGTCAGTAAACACAATGAACAAATCACTTGCAGGATTTAAAACACAGTTGAAAATGAAAGTTCCCAAATATCAGAAACTAAGAGTAAAACAAGTAAAGAAACCTCAACTAAAAAAATTAAAACGATAGAGGAATACAATGATTAACTGATAGATATCAAGATCAGAACCCAAATCTAAATGCTATTAAGTAAACTTATAAAGAGAAAGAGAACCAGAGAGAGTTAAGATAGATTCAAATCTAAAAAGACATCGTAAAAATTCGATTAAAAGATATCATAGAGAAATTAAGACGAAGAAAAGGATTGGGTTGAGATTTTTCTGCTCGGATCCGCTCCAAAGGAGCAGATCTGAGCAAAAAAACTCAAAACGACTAGGGTGTGGTTGGGGTTTTTTCTGGTTTCTGGAGAGAGAGTGTATTTCTGAAGAGACAGTGCTATCTCGTGATGTTCATTATCTACCGATTGTGCTAGTAGTCCCAAATTCGAAACTTTCAAAAACCAATGGAATTTTGAATTTTTCTATTTTCACAATCGGTTGTTTCGTGATGTTATTTATCTACCGATTGTGGTGGTAGCCCAAAATTCAAATTTTTCAAAACCAATGGAATTTTGAATTTCTCAAATAAGAGAAGAACATAGTTACAATCGGTAGATAAAAAAATACTAAACTACCGATTATGAAGGGACATATAAGTATTTTTAACCTATTTTGTCTTATTCGAGTCGCCCTATTTCTTTCGTGGTCGCCCCCTAATGACGTGCAGGTTTTAAATCGGCAGTCAATTAAAGAATTTCTTTGAAAGAGATCACTCACATCCAACTCCAAGTCATTTCACCAACTAACTTAATCATACAAAGTTTTTTTTTTTTTTTTTTTTTTTTTGCCGGAAGAGAAAGGTTATATTAATAGAAAAACAAAAGACAATTCAGTACAATCACAACAACCTGAAACTGTAATAGAAAAAGGAAAAACAAAATCAACGTCTGTGACTAAAGAAATTTAACTACAATAGAGACACCAACTGAACTGCATTGAACCACACGGTTCTAAATTCATCTCAACGTCTGCGACTCACAACAAAATTATTGAGAATAGCTAAGCAAGCAGTGAACTGAAATGAGCTAAGGCTGAGTGTAGTGGATTAAAACATGGGAATGAAAGCGACAAGTCTCAGTTGCTAAAGACTTTAAAAATAAACGTTCCCTTTCTCTCTGGTCGAAAGCAGGGAAGGGTAGCGGAGATTTCAAAATAGGCGAGGATTCAATCCTCAGCTCAAAAAAGGTGAAAAACGAGAAGACCATCCTCGCTTCCTCTTTTATTATAATAAAAAGTATAATAAAATATATAAATATTATATTTTGGGCCCACCTTATATAAAACACTCTTGGGCGAGGAAGCAATCCTCGCTCATATTCTAATTACCTCCCTCGCCACTACACTAAGACCTTTCCCCTACATGATGTTTTGACACTGTACAAGTACCCTCTTATCTCCTTCACTACACTCAACCTAAGAACTCTGCAACTCACTGCAGGACATTAGGGGAGAAACAGCGGCAGTCTGTAACAAGTTGGCAGGTAAGGCAGGCATGCAAAAACCACCCCCTTTATCCTAAGAATGAATGGATGTTTCCCAGTTATGAAGAATCATAGATCTGTCCATGAATTTGAAGGTGTCCAGGTCGCAGCACCAAATGACGACAGTTTGCATGACCAAAGCAGTAATCTCATACACCGATCTATGTCTTGATTCAATCATAAGCATTGTGATCTGCTCTTATTAGCTAGGAATAGAGTGGTTTTCGACTTCTTTTCGTTTGCAACAAACCTGATTGTTTACACCTACCTAGTTAGATACTACATGATGTGGGAAATTGGGTACCAAAGGATGAAAAGTCTTAGAACGAATAAAAATATTGTATCACTGACTTCAAGACCTTGCGATTTTTTTCAACAATTATTTCGACCCTTTCAAAAAATTGGTGAGTGCAACTGGTCAATGAAATATTGTTTTCAAGATACAACAAAGTCCTAAGAACTTGTTGGATTCAAGATTTCTACTCGACCCAACAAAGAACACATAGTATGAGATTCTGATGATGCTTAGAGAGAAGAGAAAACAAAGATTTTTTTATGTGTTGAAGTGGAAGAAAACCTTCGCTATTTTTGGAGGACATGTCTTTTGGAGATGTCTCTTCATCTCCAACAGACGCTTTCAAAAGGCATCCATTAATGGGAAGAGATGCGTCTATAGAAAATTGTGGAAAAACAAATTAGGTATTTAAATTCAAAACCAGAAAAAAAATTTTATGAGACGCGTTGTCTCGCACTCTTCTAGGGGGCTCTTCCCTCTACACCCCAGCGACTTGACATGTCAGGTCGAACACATCCAACATATGATATGGATTTCAAAAATATTACATAAATGGTATCTTATCTAGCCCCCGGGAGATATTTTGAGAACTCGTAAAATTACCTACCTTACAATTTCTATTTGTTTTCGTAGGCAAACACCCCCAAGCTATTCTTCCCGGTTCGCTTGCTTCACTTATTTATTTAATTTTTTGATCGGTCAATAGGAAAATTCTTTGAGAAAATGTACTTAAGGGGTACCTTAGCCCAATAAATACATCCAAAACAAAAAGAAAACCGTAACATGGGATTCGGTCACCCAAAGATAAGAAAATGAACAAGGCCCAAGATAAAGGATCTAAAACCCTTCACACTTTACTTCAGAAGTCAATTCCAATAGAATGATAAAGATTCGTATACCATGAAACTATCACCATGTTGGCAGTTAGTGTTTAACTCCGCCCAAAACTATGCTTGAATCTTTATATCTCTAATCATGTTTGCTAATTCTTTCTTTTTGTCGTGAAAGATCCTTGTATTCCTTTCACTAATCTGGCATTCCTTTCAACTCTTAGATATTAGATGATATTGATTTCAAATAAATCACGTTGATGGTATCTTCTCTAGCCCCGAGTGATATTTTGACTATTTGTTGAATTTCCCACCTTATAATTTCTCTTTGTTTTAATAGGCCGACACCCAAACATTATTCTTCCTGGTTTCTGCTTATTTTTGTTATTCATCTGGCAGTACAATACCTTGCCAACACAACCCCAAATGTTTGATATAAATCCAAACATATCCATAACTTTCCACATCAGGCCAGAAAATAATAATCTCGACGAGCATACACATTCGTATTGGCAAAATTCCATTGGGGTTTTGGCATATATATACAATGATATCTTTCGGTATAAAATGTGGTGGAATGATTTTGAACTTACGCCAACAAAAGCAACTTAATTTTCAGGTCCAAAACTATAAAAGAGGATGCATGCTTCATTGTGCAATCATCTTTAGTAGTTATTTATTTTTTGGTGGCATAGAACAGTGGACCCTAGATTACTTCCCAAATATTTGTTTAGGATTATTTAGATAATTTTTTTTTAATTTTTATAAAATATAAGAGAGACCCAAAACTACTTCCTAAACTTTAATTTTTTTTAATTTTTTTCTTCCATTTATCAATTAAAACCACTTGATAATTTTCTTTTTCTTTTTTGCAACGGGTTCAAACCCCAACCTCTCCTATGCAAGGTAGCATGAGAACCATCAGACCAGCAGATGACTCTCTAAAAAAGAATTTACTAGAAACATGGATTGAACATATGACCTTGTGGTTAACAGCCACACGCTCTAACCAGCTGAGCTATTCCAGCTTTGTTAAAAGATCAATATAACTATCAAATGTGAATGTGCATTCTTAAAAGCGTATAACAATATGTATCCATTGGAAGTGAATGCACGTTGCATATGCATCCAATTTTGTATATGCGTTCCTTGAATAAAGGATGGATTAGGATGCATGCTTTATATGCGTCCTCTGTATATATAGTTGCACACATAAAAATAGAGGAAAGCGTTTCTTTTTTTCTTGGCATGGTGTGTGTATCATCTAAACAACAAATTTTGAGGTTGATTTTATGGCAACTTCTGTCAAAATTTCTCAATTTGCTCTAATTTCACTGGTAAAAGTAAGCACAATTTTGAGTAAAATACAATAGAAAAACTTTAGCCTACTTTGGATTTTTAGCTCTTGTTGATCTTGTATAAGTACATTATTCTCCTCCAAAAGACTCAACTCACCTATTTTATCAGTCAAGATCTTCTAATCTCATATAATAGAATAGAATTCCTGTAAAACCCAGGCATTGATAAAAAATTTCAGATTTTTTAGTTTAAAAAAAAAATACAGTACTTGCACTTCCACTGTAATATTTAAACTAATTATGTTTTTTTTTTGTCTGGGAATATTTTATCGTCATTGACGAGAACTTCATGATCTTTTATGTTTTCTCAATAAACTTTTCAAAAATACTTCAAAGATCGGCCATAAAATATTTAAAAAAAAAAACTGAAAAACACAAAATAACCAGTCTTAAAGATAAGAGTCAGGCCCACGAGACCACCAGCGAAATATGTGAGAGTCAATTTTTTCTTCTTATTTTGAGGATTTTATCCAAGGCTTTGTTTAGAGAGACCGCAAAATTTTGTCTTCTTTTCTTCTAGATTCTTTTTAAACATATAGACATATAAAAGTTTGTCAATTGTTTTGATACCAGATGATATTGATTTCAAATATATCACAGTGATGGTATCTTCTCTAGCTCCGATGGATATTTTGACAATTTGTAGAATTTCCTACCTTACAATTTCCTTGTTATAGTAGTTCGACTCACCATACTTGATTCACTTATCATCTGACAGTATAGGACCATGGCAACACAACCCAAATGTTTGATATAAATCCAACCATATCCATATCTTTCAACTGCAGACCGGAAAATAATGATCTCGACGAGCATACGCATGCATATTGGCAAAATTCCATTGGTGTTTAGGTATATACAATGATATATTTCGGTGTAACATGTGGTGGGATGGTTTCAAACTCAGGCCAACAAAAACAACTTAATTTTCAGGTCCAAAACTATAAAAGAGGATGCATGCTTCATTGTTCATCCATCTGTAGTAGTTATTCCCTCTGTTCCGTTATTATATGAACTACTTGTCAAAAAAATCTGTCCTACATAGTTGACCTATCTCATTAAACAAGGGGATATTTCTAAAACTACCATTTTGATTATCGTTAGTATACGAAATATGTATAATTTGATATCCATGTTCATATTTGTTACGTAGGTGTTTTAAAATGCTTTTCCATGATATAAAGTTTACAAAATATCCGTGGTATAGTTTGAGAGATAAATCATTTCTAAATTTCACAAATTATTATCTATAAGGGTATAATTGTACAAAAATACTTTAAAATGCTCTTTTCCCTTCCTTGTCTTAAAAATTGTGCAAACTTGAACTAGGCCAGCTAATAGTGGGACGGAGGGAGTTTTTTATGGTAGCATATAACAATGGCCCCTAGATTACTTCCCAAATCTTTCGTTTAGGAATTTTTCAATAGTTTCTTTTTTATAAAATAGAAGAGGGCCGCTAGACTAGGGAGCATGAGAACCATCAGACCATCTAATGTCTCTCTAAATTTTTTGTTTTTGCTAGAGACAGGGATTGAACCTGTGACCTTGTCCTTGTGGTTAACAGCCACACGCTCTAACCAACTGAGTTATTCCAGCTTTGTTAAAAGCTTAACATAACTATCAAACGTGAATGTGTATTCGTGAAAGCGTATAACAATACGTAACCTAAAGAAAACTTATGACTGGGATGCTGATTGTATCCTGAGATGTGTAAACAATAGATTGTCTTTCATGACTACTTCAAAGATTTGTTATGATCAGTTCGTGGAAGAAAAGTTTTTATTTTTGGGTAACTCAAAAATCTCTATCAGACAATGGAGATTGGAGGATGCTTATATTAATAAAGCTTTTTGCATAGAAGAAGAACATTAGATAGGAATACGAGGATTACCATTTCATTTATGGGTTTCTTCTTCTTTTAAATCAATATGTGGTTCTGGGGTACTTTTTTAGAATCACATTCTTCTTCACAGGATCTTTCAAAACTAAATAGTTGCAAAATCAAGGTAAAGGAACATCTAAAAAGTACCTGCAGCTGTTTGTTTTCAAGGTAAATGGTTAAGCATTAAATGGATTCAAGAATCATTGATTCATCAATCAAATCATAAACCTAAAATCAAATCAGTGATTGTGGATCTTTCCAAAAATAGTCAATCAAATCTTTCCGTTTCTGATGCTACAATTCCGGTGTTTCGGTCAACAAAATCTTATTCTAATCTGGTAAATCAGTGCTCCAATATTTCCAGCTTAAGTATTTCAAATTCAAATTCTGCCGCGTAAACTTCGGCGCTATCAAAGCTGAATAAATTCTGGAGAAGGGTAGCTGAGCATTAGTTAAAGGGTAACCCAATTACTAAGGGTTCACCAGAAGTGACATCTATGGTATGAAACTGAGGCAGAGGTTATAATTCCATGGGTCACGGTTAGGACAAAAAAACCTATGTCGGGTCGAGATATGGACCAGACGGGGAGAGTGGTATCCTATGATCTGAATAGTGAAATGGATATCGGCTCTACACTAGTTAAGAGTGGAACTCCTGTCCATGACCCGACACAGAATTTGGAACATAATATGAGCCAGCTGGGGGGAGTGGTATCGTTGGGCGCGGATTTAAGCTCACATATCAGCTCTACATCATTGGATGGAACTCCTGCTCATGTCCCAATTTCTGAACGGTTAGATTCATCAAAAAAATTTAAATTTCTCTAAAGAACCGTTGGTGCAGTCTGAGCAGCTTTTTGTTCCTGACAAGGATACAAAAGGCGTGGATAATAATACTTCTAAAGTAGATACTCAAATCGATTTTAACAAGAGATTGGGTTTATCCACAAACCATCCAGCCATGATGGATATATGCAAAGAATAGGTTCTAAGAGATAATACATTTTGTGTAGATATGGAGGTGCCCCTTTCTAAAGATGATGATGGTTTGGTTGGCTATGATTCTGATGAGATATTCAAAGAATCCGGAGGATGAAGCTCAAATTGATCTTGATAAAATGCTCTTATGAAGAGGAAAATATGGATGAAGAAGCTGGTTTTAATCCAATTGCTTCTAGGGTTGAAACTTTTGCTTAATGGAACACAAAATTTTAAGATAAAATATTAGGGGTTTAGGACAAGATCCTAAAGTGGTTGCAATCAGAAGTGCGATTAGAAAAAATAATCCTACTATTGTCACCATCCAAGAATCAAAAAGGTAGATGGTGGATAATGCTCTTATTAGATCTCTATGGGGAAGTGAAATTGCATTTATATCTATTTAGGTTCTGAAGGAGCTTCTGGTGGCATTATTGTGATGTGGAAGGAAGGTGTAGTAATTATGGAAGATCATCTGCTTAGTGCTTTTTCTGTCTCAATAAAATTCAGGAATGTTATGGATGATTTTACTTGGCTCTTCACTATTGTTTATGTGGCTTCTGATTCAGGTTATTACAATCAGTTTTGGCAAGAATTGAAGGACATAAGATTAATTTTTGATGATCCATGGCTGTTGGTGGAGATTTTAATGCAACTCTTAGTCCAGATGAAAGGAATTTGCCTGGTGGAGGTACTATTAACATGAAAACTTTCAAATCCTTTGTCAGTAAATTTTCTCTCATTGATTTACCTTTGTCTGGAGGAAGATTCACTTGGAAAAATTGTTAGCAACCCCCATTGTTGGTTATATTAGACATTTTGGTCTCCATAGACTTTCAAACTCACTGTCCAGCTATCTTACAAATGAGGTTGAAGAGGCCAATCTCAGACCATGCTCCAATTTTGCTTTGCTGTAATTCTGGAGATAAGTTAAAATCTCCATTCAGGTTTGATAATTACATTCTTTATCATCCAGATTTTTTTGAGTAATCTTAGAAATTGGTGGAATGAGCTTATTTTCTATGGCAAACCAAGTAACATTTTTGTTAAAAAGCTTCAAGCTCTTAAAGCTATTATTAAAAACTGGCAGAAAGCTACTTTTGGGAATTTACGGGCAAAATTGGATAATTTAGAGTTGACAATAGATGTGACTGATAATTTAGAAGAAATTCAGCTCTTATCTAACGATGATATTGTTGCTAGGGAGGAAGCTAAAGTGCAGCATGCTTCATTATCTTTAAATCTAGCTAGAAGAATTAGTCAAATAGCTAAAGAAAAGTGGATTAAAGATGGTGAAAGAAATTCTTCTTATTTGCATCAATTGGCTTCTTTCAAGTACAAGAATAACAGTATCAATTGCTTATATATTGATGGTGTTTTGACTTATGATAAACAAAAAATTGCTGAGGAAACAAACAAATTCTATTCTGCTTTGTTCACTGAAAAATATAAGTCAAGACCTTCTTTTGAGCAGTTGGAGATGCCTTCTATTTCAGTCATGGAAAGTATTAATGTTGAGAAGCCTTTCACTGAAGATGAAGTTAAAAGTGTGATTGAACACTTTGGTGCAAATAAAAGTTCTGGTCCAGATGGCTTCACCATGGAATTCTATAAGCATGCTTGGGACATTATCAAAGAGGATGTAATGGCAGTAGTAAAAGAATTTGAGATGACTAGCTGTCTAGATTGGAGAATCAATTGTACCAACATCACTTAAATTCCAAAATGCAATGGGGCAGTTTCTTTACAAAACTTTAGACCTATCAGTCTAATTATTAGTGTATATAAGATAATCTCAAAATTGTTGGCTGAAAGGATGAAGATTGTGTTGCCTTCCATTATCTCAGAATTTCAGGGAGCTTTTGTTCATGGCAGACAAATCCAAGATGGGATTTTGATAGCTTCTGAGCTTATTGATTCAAGATTAAAGGAGAAACAAATTGGTATTATTTGTAAAATGGATTTTGAGAAGGCCTTTGATAATATCAATTGGAACTGTATTGATATTACTTTGGATGGATTTGTCTTTGGTTGTAAATGGAGAAATTGGATTAAATGGTGCATAACTACTCCAAGATTTGCTGTTTTGCTGAAATGTGAAGCAACAAATTTGTTTAGAAGTCAAAAAGGGATTAGGAAGGGGGACCCAATCTCTCAATTTCTATTCATTTTAGTAACTGAAGTCCTTTCTCAAATGTTCAAAGTAGCAGCTGCTCATAATTTGATCTCTAGCTTCAAAGTCACAAGCCAAGGTACTGTCATAACTCAACTTCATTTTGCAGATGATCTGATTGTTTTTATGGATGACAATGAAGATCAGGTTCAAACTTTAAAAAACATTCTTTGGGCTTTTGAGGCTATTTCTAGTTTAAAAGTTAATTTCAGGAAAAGCACCATTGTTGGTCTTGGTCAATTGCATAATGGTGAAAATCTGTGCATAAATATTTGGTTGCAGTATGTATTAGTTGCCTATGAATTATCTGGGCATCAAGTTGGGAAGTAAATCTAAATGCAAAGAGGTATGGTCTGACATCATTCATAAGCTTCATCAAAAATTAGCTGGATGGAAGAAAAATTATCTTTCAAAGGGCCAAAGATTAATTTTGATTCAGAGTGTAATGGCTAGTTTACCTGTATACTACATGTCTATGTTTCAAATGCCAGTTAGTGTAGCTAAGGAAATAAAAAGGCTCATGAGAAATTTCTTGTGGGGTTCTGGTGTTAACAATAAGAAAAGGAGTTGGGTGGCTTGGTCTTCAGCGAATATACCTAAATGCAGAGGTGGAATTGGTTTAAAAAAACTCCAGTTGGTAAACAAAGCTCTTCATGCCAAATGGGTATGGAGATATGGCTCTGAGAAACAAGCTTTGTGGAGAAGATTTGTCAACCAAAAATTTGGTGGTTCTACAACAACTTTGTTTCCAAAACAGACAAACAAGTCAGTTTGTTATAATTTATGAGATGGAATTTTGAAAGCAAAAGAGTTTGTGGTGTCTAGTTCTGCTGTGGTTATTGGTGATGATACTGATACTTCTTTCTGGGATGATATTTGGATAGTCAATCAATCTTTATGCTTGATCTTTCCAAGATTATTCAAGCTTTTAAGAAATAAAGATGCTCTGGTCAGTGAAATGGTTTTTGCTCATGGTGCTTGGGATCTTCAATTCTCCAGAGCTCTTAATGAAAGTGATATTTTAGATATGGTTCAGTTATTGCAAATTATTGGTGATCCAAGTAATGTTATCTCTCAGGCAGATAATGAATGACATTGGAGATATGGTAATGGCAAAGGATTCTCTGTAGCTAGTGCTTATTCTGCTTTAGAAACTGAGGGATTTCTTATTTTCCCTGATAAGCAACTTTGGAATCCTAAAATTCCATTGAAAGTGTCTTTCTTGGTGTGGAAATTATGTTACAATGGAGCTCCAACATTGGATTATCTGTTTAATGCTGGTATTGTTCAGGATAATGGTTGTTTACTATATAGCCAACATGAGGAGACAAACTCACATTTGTTCTTACACTGTAAAGTGACTTATGAGCTCTGGTCTTACTTCTTGAACAATTTTGGAATCAGGTGGGTTTTCTCAAGTGATGTTAAAAGAACCCATTGGGAATGGAGTAACAAGAAAAGTAAAAACAGGCTCAAGCGCATTTGGGGTTATCTCCCTTTTGCAATCTGGTGGAGTGTTTGGAGAGAAAGGAATGATAGGCTTTATAAAAATGTCTCTAGAAATCTGAAATAGTTAATTGTAGAAGTGAAATTTCTGTTGATCAATTGGACTTTAAACACAGATATCTTCACAGGTTTTAGTCTTTCTACACCTATTTGTAACTGGGATGCTGTGACACGCTCATTTATGTAACTGTTTTGGTTACTTTGTCACTTCTTTGGTGACTAAGTAACTTTCTTAATGAATTTGCCTTTTGTCAAAAAAAATAAAAATGCATGCTTTATATGTGTCCTCTGTAAATATAGTTGCACACATAAAAACAAGAAGAAAGCGTATATTTTTTTCTTGGCATGGTGTGTATATCATCTAAACAACAAATTTTGAGGTTGATTTTATGGCAACTTCTTTTAAAATTTCTAAATTTGCTCAAATTTTATTGGTAAAAATAAATGCAGTTTCGAGAAAAATATAGTAGGAAAACTGAAAAAGCGGGGGTACAACAACCATACCCAATATTTCGCTTAGCAATCGATATGGACTAACTACAATATACTTTTAAGAGAATCAACTAGACAGTCAGACTCAATCTTAAGAAAAGTATATCAAAGAGTTATATCTCTTTCTTGATTCAATACTTACTCAAGCAAATAAAAATCTGCGAGTCTAGTTGAATACAAGAGAAAACACTTGAACGGTACCAAAGACCAATGTTCAAGGATCAATCAATGTCAATCAACAACCAAAGGTTGGATTTCCTAATTGATCGATTCAAACGCACAACATGTGATATTTCAATTATATAACAAAATATAATGCGGAAAAGAAAAAATACAGACACCAAAACTTTTTGTTAACGAGGAAAACGCAAATGCGGAAAAACCCCGGGACCTAGTCCAGATTAAACACACACTGTATTAAGCCGCTACAGACACTAGCCTACTACAAACTAACTTCGGTCTGGACTATAGTTGAACCCCAATCAATATCACACTGATCCAAGGTACAGTTGCATTCCTTACGTCTCTCGATCCCAAAGGATAATACGCACTTGATTCCCTTAGTGATCTCACCCACAAGTAAGAGTTGCTACGACCCAAAGTCGAAGATTTTAATAAACAAATTTGTATCACACGTGAAAAGTCTATGGTAATAGATAAATTTGTCTCCCACAGAAATACCTACGATTTTTGTTCCTTCTTTTGATAAATCAAGGTGAACATGAACCAATTGATAACCCGGACTTATATTCCCGAAGAACATCCTAGTATTATTAATCACCTCACAATAATCTTAATCGACGTGGTGAAAGAAGATATTATGGAATCACAAACGATGAGACGAAGGTGTTTGTGATTACTTTTATATCTTGCCTATAATAGATATCAATCTCAAGTTAATCGTTACGATGGTACATACGATAGAAACAGCAAGATCAGATCACACAACTACAAGAAAGTAGTATCGGTCTGGCTTCACAATCCCAATGAAGTCTTCAAGTCGTTAACCTACTGGGTCTCGATAGAAACCTAAGGTTAAAAAAGAATCGACTCTAGCTTAAACAACTAGTATCACATAGGAGGTGTGGGGATTAGGTTTCCCAGTTGCTAGAGTTTTCCTTTATATAGTCTTTCAAATCAGGGTTTGCAATCAATGTTAGCTTAGTAACAAAGCATTCAATATTCACCGTTAGATGAAAACCTGATTAGATTCAAGCTATATCTTTCAACCGTTAGATCGAAAACTTAGCTTGTTACATACAAATGAAATGCACGTTTTTAGGTTTGTGTAACCGTACCCAAACATGTACATTTTTTGGTTCAAAAGTAGTTAAACAAATGGTTATCCATATGATAACTTTCATATTAACCATATTCTTCTTCACCATAACTTTTTCAAATGAATAAAATGAACTAGTTAGAGAGTTGTTCAATTGCTTAGATCTCATAGAAGTATACAAGACATAATCGAAGCAAAAACGATTTGATTCACTCGAATTGATTCATGAACTTTATAGCCACGGTTTGCAAACTTGCATTCCTTAGTTAATATAAGTATAATTCACGAATAATCGTTTTTAGATAATAACCAACCAAAGTACACGGACTTAAGTACCCGGAATAAGTTTTTAACAAGTATACAAACTCCAGCAGATTTTCTCGGGAAGAGAACCTCCGACAGTACGGGACTGGGTTCGCGGACTCTTGTTCCGGTTTCCTAAGCAGCAAAGTACACAGACTTCGGTTCAAGGAATAAGGACTTATACATGTATGCGTTTCCACACAATGCTTATATCCAACAATGGTTATATAATCTAAACTCTCATTTCAATCATTGAAACATTCTTAGAGGACGTTATATAGTTGTTATTCACAAACTATTTTTCGTCAAAGCCATTTTCAAGTAATTGAAGCATAACATGCTTTCGTCACTAGGTAAATATGAACTTGGTCAAATCGAAAGCTTACCAACACATATTTCGAGAAATAGTTAAGCGAGATAAACTCGGCTCGAAATAGCAAATGTGTATAATCAAAGTCTGTATGGCAAAACGACTTTTGTCTCAAGATAGGAGATATAGTAGATAGACTTTTGAGTGATAGATAAGTTCAAGTCTCCACATACCTTTTAGTCGATGAAGTTCCACCAGTTCCTTGAGTAGTTCTTCGTCTTGTATGATGATCGTCATGGAGTTCTTGAGCTCAATTACACTTTCTATCCTAGTCCGAGACTTAGCTATAGTAGACTAGAAATCAAAACTTATAGTTTTGATCACTAACATTGACAAACATGCTTGAGATAGCAACGCATGCGAGTTCGACTAACAATCTCCCCTTTTGTCAATTTTAGTGACAAAACTATCAATACATATGGAATACAAAAATAGATAAATAAACTTTTGTAGCTCTTCTTCCACATGCCTAATCTTCAACATTACTCGAAATCTTCGTCACTTCCAAGTACTCCAATGATCCCAAAGGTTGTAAGTTTAGCATCATCGTTGTTGAAAATCCGTAGCTATAGCAATGAGAAAACAAGAATTCTCAATCATTGTTATTGTAGTAGCAGGTTTTCCCACACTACACCCCTCACTATATTTCGATTAATTAGTCCATTGAAAGTTGCATAATTGAGAATGTTTATTGATTAATTTCATGAATTCTCACAGGAAAAGTTGAATTACACTTAGCAAGTAAAACACTCTTAAACTTTCTCTCTCCTAATGACTTGCCTAACACTTCTAAAAGATCCTCCCCTTACATGAGACTCACTCGACCCTTTATATAGGGTAATACATAGTGGATGACAGCCTAAGCTATCCATTATTTTCGGGAATGTCTCGCGAAGTGTCGCGGTGTACAACTATTCAATCTCGCGACACTTCTTAACCCTCGCCGATCTCACGTCTCCTTTATGTCTCGCCTGTCGTTATTCTTTGCGTCGTTTATTTTAGCCCTCTGCGACTGCCTCGCGACATCGTTGTTTATTAACCCCGCAAGTCCTATACGTTGCGATATTATGGTCCTACATCTTGCCTCTTTTTCCTTGAATATTGCTTGAAGAGCGATTTTGAAGGAAAATCATTGTTGTAATAATCTTTGGTCTTGATGATGAAGGAACGAGCGAAAGAATACTTGGACTTGAAAAGTACGTACTTGCCTCTATTCTTTTGCGAAATTAGAAGCTCCTATATTCGAAGTGTCATTTCTTGCCTCATGTGTTACTGAGAGAATAATCGGTTTCGCAATCTCTTCTCGCCTATTAGGAAATATGCCATATATTTGAATTCTGCTAAATTTCTTTTCGTCAAGTTTCCTTGGATTTGGGTAATGACCGTTAACACGTGTCTATATTTGCCTCTTTTACCGGCGCACTTAATGTTATCCGGTTGTAATATCTTTTTCTCATCTATTTATAGAAGTGTTCTTTGTGAAGAAATTTCTTTTTCCCTTTCATCTTCTTCATCGTCTGCAAGCTTTCCTCTTCTTCATCGTCCTGCAATCATTCTGCAAGTATTTGCCTGCTGTTTTCCTTCTTCATCTTCTTCTTTTCTTCTCAGTTGTCATTCTCATGGCATCCAGGTTTGTTAATCTTGCCATATCTAATTTGATCTTGTGGTTAATTGCTTTGAAGTTAGTTTTTCTTGTCGAAATCACACTGGTATGCTTAACTTTATAGTTCTTTTTCTGCCATTGTTGTTTAGCAAGAACCAACCCAAAACTAGATTTCATGTGAAGGACCCTTTTCTTTCTTTGGGCTCGCCATCTAACCCTCTTCGCAACAAGAATCTCCTACGCAGCCAAAGCCTACTTCGCGAACAAAATCTATAGTTCATAAAAGAAAGCCTGCGAGTGACAAGGTATTTAAGAAATATTTCTTTTTTATGAGCAATACATTGTTGCCTCTGTTTCTTACTTAACTTGTTACTCGCAGATGATGGAAATACCGTGAGAACTCCTAAAAGGCTTCGCCAACCCAAGCCTGTTACTCCCGAGTGTTCCATTTCCTTCTTTCAAACCTTCTTCTCCTTCGCGAAATCTTCGCAGGATAGTTTCATGCCTCTTTCTTCTGATATCATTACTTGCGACAATGCTTCTATGCCTCAACTCCGCATAGACCAAGTTCCTCATAATTCCCCTACTACAGACGATCCCATACCTCCTCCTATTTACCAATGTCCTTGCCATTCCTCTTCCCGAAACTTCCTCTTCTCACGAGATTCCTTTGACAAAGGACGACTCATCTTCTTTGTTTGAACAAATTCCTCTAACTGCGAGAAAATTTGGAGGGGATAGATGTGGCCTTTAAGGTTCTTTCGATCTCGTGAGTGATGCCAAACAGATTTCTCGCTGATCCTATCAAATCTCATGTTTGCCAGATTTTAAGTAAGCACCTTGGTCCCGAGAACCTCGCAAGCTTCTTTGATTCAAGAAGTTAATAAGTTGAAGGATGATCTCCAAGTTATGACTGCGAAGTGTAATAATCTTCACCTTGAAAATCAAAAATTTCACAACATCTCGCTAGATCGTGATAACCTTCGCAAGAAGAATGAAGAATTAAAAGGTATGTTCTCGCCACTCTTTTTCTTTTTTTTTTTTTTTTTTTTTTTTTTTTTTTTTTTTTTACAACTCAAACTCCTGTTCGTTCTCCAAGCATTAAACCAGAAACGAATAATGGAGATATATCAGATGGAGTCCATTGTTGAAGAAGTTCGAGTTGAGAGAGATGGTTGGATGGAGCAATATAGTCTCTTAGATAATCTTCACACTTATGCGGTGATCAAATAAATAACTTGTCGAAAGAAAACTTTAATTTATCGCAAAAGCAAGACTTGTTAAGTAATGATTTATCTCGCCTCTCTTATGCTTTGACTAAATCGATTTGGAGTTGCAAACTTTATCAGATGAGAATCGAACTCTTTCACAAGAGAAACGTTCTCTGTTGAATAAGGTGGCGAGCTACTCGCAGCAGTATGATGTTTGCCAAAAATTATGTGAAGACCAAGAGCAAGCCAATCATTCTTTGAAAAACCAACTGGAAGTAATTATCGCGAGAGAGATAAACTTATTCAAGGTAGAATAACTTTGAGTGTAAAAGCGAAGCAATTCCAAGAACAATGTGTCCATTTAGAAAAATCCAACTCTACTTTGGCGAACGAAAACTCCATACTTGTTTCCAATGAAAAGAATTTGCGTTCTCGATTGAAAGGTTTAGTGGGAGATTCATTTGATGATGTCATGGACACTCGGGGGAATAATTTCGCAGACTTTAATTCAACATCTTTCTTCTCAAAAGGAAGGTAGTCAATTTATTTGACTATCTTAGTTCATATGTTTATTCCATGAATGCTTTACTACCCTGAAAATGTCGATAATGTTCGATAAGAATTTTCTCTGATTTTGTGTATTTGTTATGCGATTCTGAGAGAAAGCTTCGCTCCACTATTTCCACCCTCAGGTCTGATTATTCCAAAATTCGCAAGGAAAATGGACTACTCTCTTCGCATCTTGCTCGATTCGTGACCGTGCAGAGCGAAGACTTGATTATATGTCTCATTGTAAGGACATTGATAGTAAGAATCGTCAAAAGGAATTACTTCGCCAGTTCCCTCTAAAGGCGGAAGTTCTTGTGAATAACATTTTTCTTTGTCGAAGTCTCTTGATCCTATTCACGTCGCTCCTTTGGAAGTAAGTGATGATGAAGTTCCCGATGCTCCGGATAGTGATTATGGCTATGAAAGGCGAAGACGTCGCTAATATTGAAGTTATCAACAAAGATCCGACCAGAAAAGTCCATCGATGAGAATAAAGATGCTGAAAATATCTCGAAGAACGTCCATTGGTCGGCGAAGGTGAAGCGAGAAAGTAATTGGTGAAGACGATAAAATTGATGTAGAGAATTAACTGTTTGATAACTCTTGCTACAATTATCTGTTTGTTTTGAAAGATTAAATCCCTTGTTGGATAATCCTCTTATTTTCTTCTTCTTATTTATAACTATAATTTCGCAAGCTTATTCGCTTACATTTTGATGAAATGATTTTTACTTAGTCATCATCATCTTTGCATTGTATTCTTCGCTGATGTCGAATTTTGTATTGCGACAAGGTCGCAGGCATCTCCATGAGGGAAGAAACCTACTTTTCTCGTTTTATCATTTTGGTAGTCTTTATTTTATCTCTTCTTGTGGCGACAAGATCGCAGACCGCCTTTACATTTTCATGCAATGGCTCATTGACCTTGCCTTATCAATTTTGTGTGGTCTTCCGAGTTAGACCTCCCTAATTAGAGGTCTTCCCCGCCACCTTTTATGGCGACAAAATCGCGGGACGTCCGTACACTTGCATGTAAAGACCCATTGATCTTGTCTTATCATTTTTCAAGTATTTTTGCCTCTCGGGATGTTTTAGTTGCGACAATATGACAGGCCTAGATATCCTTGCGAACATAAAGTCCCATGACATTGCCGTCGTGCGACGAAATCGCGGGACGTCCGTACACTTTCGTATAAAGACCCATTGATCTCGCCTTACCCTCGCGTTAGTATTATTGCCTCTGCGAGGATCATTGCACAAATATGACAAGCCTAAGTCTCCTTGCGAAAACAAAGCCTCATGACATTTGCGTCTGTTTTGGCACTCCCCCTAATGGAGAGCACCGCCCTTATCATCTCCCCGTTGCCCCTTCAAGGAGGCGAAACATCGGCCATACAAGACTAGCTCCTCCCATCCGGTCTTAACAACAACCAGTTGTTTTCGCAGCCTCTTATCCCTTATACCTATATGGTTTATGGTTACGAGACTGCACCCTAAGTGGAGTTTTCTTGGGCGAGTGCAAAGACATGCCAAGACTTGCCAAGAATGGCGGGGTAGGTTCATCCATCCCGGGCACTCGGCTCAACCGTGTACCTCGGCGCCTTGTGCATCCACCGACTCCTTGGAAGAGACCCTCGGTCGCCCAACCAGGGTATAACCTACATATATAGTTGGGAATCCAAGGTATCTCCCAGGATAGGCTTTCATGGGCCCCAAATCTGCATGACCCGGGTTTCGGGAGCGGTGTAACCTTCCACCCGAGCCATGTTAAGAGATACCCCCTTATATGACGCACTTTAGGTCTTACATTTGCCTCTTACGAAATATAATTCGCGAACTAGGGTGTACGCCATAAAGGTTCGTCCCATTCATTCATTCTTTTTAGTCAATCATTCTTCATCATTTGCTATTTTGTTCATGCGAGATATTCGCCGATTCATTCATTTAATCATTCCTTATCTCTTGTTGTTTTGTTAAGCTATTCATGACTTTTTGTTATTCTTATCGCGATCTCTTCGCGGATTCTCCCTGCATTTTATTGAATGTCGCAAATATCTGGCGAAGGAGTACTTCATCTTAATTCATTTTGTCATCTTTCGTTATCACGGATAATATTTCTTTAGATATATCCTATTCCATGGTCTATCCAATTTTTGCCCCACATCTCTTCCTTCTCGGGGTCCATCAATCTATATGCCCCCGTACCGACTACCTCTTTGATGATATAAGGTCCATCCCATTTTCTTGCCAGCTTGCCTCCGTTTTCACGTTGATATATTGGGGTTTCTCGCAACACCAAGTCGCTGGTTGGAACTCACGTATTTTTACACGCTTGTTATATTCTCTAGCTAGCCTTCGCCGATAATTCTCCATGTGTCGCAAGGCTTTTTCTCGTTTTTTCTTCCAATTCATCCAACTTGATTAGAATATTGCTGCGCTAAGATTCTTCTCCCGGACCTCTTTTTGGTTGTCGGAATCACGACCTCGTTGGGAGTACTTGCTTCAACTCCATAAGTTAAGCAAAAGGGGACATTCCCGTGGCTTCTCTTCTAGTTGTATTATAGGCCCATCTTTTGCATTGGGTACTTGTTCGCACCATCCTTTGTTGTGTCCTTCCAATTTTTTCTTCAATATATCGGCAATTGTTTTGTTTGTTGCCTCCGCTTGGCCATTAGCTTGTGGATATAATGGAGTCGATTTTCCACATCTTATCTCGAAATGCATTGAGCAAACAACTCTATATTTTGCCCTTCAAACCGCTTCCCATTATCGGATACCAATTGCGTGAGGATCCCAAATCTGCATATGATATTTTCGAATATGAAAGTAAAAACATCCTTATCACGAATGTGCTGGACCGCTTTCACCTCTCGCCCATTTTGTGAAATAATCCGTTGCGACAATTAGGTATCTCCTTTGTCCAGTTCCTGGTAAAAATGGTCCCACAATATCTAAACCCCATTTTCCAAAAGGCCACACATTTTTTGAAGAATTTAACTGTGCTCCTGGTGCATGTATCTTCTTCCCATGTCTTTGACAATCTTCGCAGCGTCTGGCTATTGCTCTCGCGTCCTCATGCATATATGGCCAATAATATCCTTGCGTCTTTGCTTTATATGCCAAAGATCTTCCGCCGCTATGATTTAGGCATCTCCACTATGCAGCATCTTCAATATGGTTTCTCCTTCTTTCCTTGTTAGGCATCGAAGCGAAGGTCCATCAAAAGAACGCCGATAAAGCACGCCATCTCGCAATTCATAATTTGTTGCTCGGCTCTTTAACTTGTGTGCTTCCAATCTATTTCTTGGTACCTCGCCTTTCATTAAGTACGCGTGAAGTTCTACTCTCCAATCTTCCTCGCAGCCTTGCATCTCATCTACCACCATCATTATATCTGCTTCTTGTTCCTCTTCTTTATTAATTGATGGCGCCAGTAGCGTCTGTATTTTGATATTCCTCGCAGTTGGGTCTGTCATCATACTTGATATAAAGGCAAAGCGTCTGCGAGTCTGTTATCTCTTCTTGATATGTGCCTCCATTTTATTTTCGGTATCTGTGCTGACAACACTTCTACAAGCTTCCTGTATTTCTGTAGGGATGGATCATTTGTAGCATACTTTTCTGTTATCTGACGAATTGCCAATTGCGAGTCATTTGGTAATTCTCACACTCTCCAGTTTCATTTCTATTGCGAATCGTAAAGCATGTATTATGGCTTCGTATTCCGTTTCATTATTGGTAGACTCAAATTCCAATCTAAAAGCAAAAGCTAACTTATTGCCTTCTGGCGAAATCATAACAATTCCCACTCCTTTACCTTCTCCATTTGATGATCCATCCACTAATATTTCCCACCGGTTTGGCTCAGTTAACAAATCTTTTGGGTCTCCATGTTCTTCCTCTACATCCATCATTTCATCCTCTGCTTCATCTTCTTCCAAGGGAAATTCTGTAGAAAGTCTGCGACGACCGTGACTTGGTTGAAGATAATATTTCATATTTGAGTTTGCAATGACTTATTTGAGCATTCCATCTTTCGATTCTTCCCGATCTTTTGAATTTTTCATTCTCGACTCAATTGGTACCTTTGTTACCACCCTAACAAGATGTGTGCCGAAAATATATGCGAAGTTTAAATGACGCATAGACTAACGCTAGGATTAATTTTTCAATCTTTGAATAATTTCTTTTGCGGCATTAAAAGTTTTCCGATATAATAGATTGGTTTCTCTACTCCTGCGTCCGTTCGCAATAAAAGCGCACTTAAGGCGTGCGAAGTAGTCGCGAGATATATTAATAATTCCTCCTGTGTTACGCTTTCGCATAATGGATATATCCATTAAATGCTCTTTAATTCCTTGTAAAGCCCTTTCACATTCGTCCGTCCATTCGAATTTCGACCCCTTTTTAGAACACCGAAAAAATGTTTACATTTATCGACGACCGCGAGATGAACCTTCCTAGTGATGCTAACAATCCATTTAGTTTTTGAACATCTTTTATCGTCGCGGCGTCGGCATGTCGCGAATCTTTTACTTTCTCCGGGTCAACGTGTATTCCTTCCTTTGATACAATGTAACCCAAGAATTTCCCGACGCAACTCCGAAGGTACATTTTTTTCGGGTTGACTTTGATGTTGAAACGCCTCATTTGCTCAAAAATTTCTTTCAGTCTCGCACGTGATCTTCGCCTTCTTACTTTTTACTAGCATGTCATCTACATAGACTTCCAGTGTTTTATGTATCCACTCTGCGAATACCTCTTCTACCATCCTTTGATACGTCGCTCCAAAGATTTCGCAAACCGAATGGCATTTTAGTATAGCAAGTATAATCCTCTTGGAGCGAAGAAAGCAAAGTATGCTCTTGATCTTCTTTGGCGAGTGGGATTTGGTTGTAACCTTTGTATCCATCCAATGAGGATACCCTTTCATTCCCCGCCGCCGATTCGACCAAATTGGGGAATATCTGGCAATGGAAAACTGTCTTTTGGGCAGG
Source organism: Papaver armeniacum (assembly GCA_023531295.1). NCBI lineage: Eukaryota > Viridiplantae > Streptophyta > Magnoliopsida > Ranunculales > Papaveraceae > Papaver > Papaver armeniacum. The sequence goes on from JAJJWW010004461.1 coordinate 64,563, forward strand.
CTTTATTTAAATCAGTGAAATCAATGCAAATCCTTATTCCTTTGTTCTTCTTTGGAACTATAACCATATTCGCTATCCATTCGGGATATTTTGCTTGTCTAATGATTCCTGCGTCCAACATCTTCTGCAACTCTTCTTCTATCTGAGGGTGATATGTTGTTGCTATCTTTCTAATTCTTTGCTTGAATGGCTTTATATTTTTATCAATTTCCAACTTGTGACAAGCTACCGATGGATCTATACCAGGCATTTCATCCATATCCCATGCGAAGATATCTTTATAATCTCGCAACAGACCGACAGTTCTTTCTTCTTCATCCGCTCCCATGTTAGTTCCAATCTTTAGCATCTTGGGTTCTTCCTTAGTTCCAACATTCACTTCTTTAGTTTGCTCTGCCGCGACGTAACTGGCCTTCGGTTCTCCCATAGGGGTTGGTCCTTTCGGTTCCTTCGCGGGATTATTTTCCTCTCCCAAGGTCTCGCTGGGTATGCCTTTTCCTTCCTTCGCTTTGATCATGTAAACTCGAACTCTTCTTCTTTCTTAGCCTCCCTCACCATCTTTTGCGGTATTTTGATATGTCCTTTCGCTTGTTTATTTGTTCCTCGCAACATTTTACTTCATTTTGATAATACATTCTTCCTTTGGTAGCGTCCCCTCTGATCTCGCTGATTCCGGTTGGTGTAGGGAATTTGATACGTTGATGAAGCGTCGACGCGTGCCTTTTATTGCATGTACCCATGGTCTTCCTAGCAACATGTTATATGGTGATTCCATATCCACCACACTCAATGTCACCTGTGTTTCAATTCCTCCTAACGGAATACGTATTTTTATCTCCCCTTTAACTTTTGTTATGGATTTACCAAAACCTTGAATATTGTATGCCGCGAAAATCATATCTTCATCTTTATAGCCCATCTTTTTGTAAGCGTGATAGAACATGATGTTTACCAGACTCCCGTATCGATTAAAACTCCATTCATTACCCATGTTTTCATCGTATTCTCCGGTTTCTCTCCTTCCTTATACACGTTTATTGCAATCACCAGTGGAAACATGTGATCCGAGTTTTCTTTTGATATTTCCTCCGCCGTGAATGTTATCTCTTGCTTTTCCCAATCTTTCAAAGGTGACGTTATTTCTCGATCCGTAATCTTCTTTCCTTCAAAATCTCGTTTGTGTATCCTTCCTCTCGATATTCTCGTGAAATTCGTTAACCATTACTCTCATACATCTTGTATACCATATCTTTTTCTCCCGCTTCATCCGATCTAAGAGTTTCCTTTCTCATTTTCTTGATCTAAACAACTTTAATTGCAATTTTCTTTCCTAAACCAACAAGATTAGGTCCCTGTTTCTAGCGCATATGTAGTAGCGGGTTTTCCCACACTACACCCCTCACTATATTTCGATTAATTAGTCCATTGAAAGTTGCATAATTGAGAATGTTTATTGATTAATTTCATGAATTCTCATGGGAAAAGTTGAATTACACTTAGCAAGTAAAACACTCTTAAACTTTCTCTCTCCTAATGACTTGCCTAACACTTCTAAAAGATCCTCCCCTTACAACGAGACTCACTCGACCCTTTATATAGGGTAATACATAGTGGATGACAGCTAAGCTATCCATTATTTTCGGGGAATGTCTCGCGAAGTGTCGCCAGTGTACAACTATTCAATCTCGCGACACTTCTTAACCCTCGCCAGATCTCACGTCTCCTTTATGTCTCGCCTGTCGTTATTCTTTGCGTCGTTTATTTTAGCCCTCTGCGATCGCCTCGCGACATCGTTGTTTATTAACCCCGCAAGTCCTATACGTTGCGATATTATGGTCCTACAGTTATATAGTGTCATAGTATTATTACACATCATCAAAGTTCAATTGTATCACAACTTCGACAACAATACTATGCTGATGTATCACTCCCCCTTAGTCAATACTCCATCTCACATGGAAACCACTCCCTCTTACATAATGATCCAAAAACCATATGTATTTGTAGTGTGAACTACACATTAATTCTCTCCCTTTTTGTCAATAAAATTGGCAAAGGTACGAAAACGGGATCCTAATGAACTTTCCAAAGAGACATTTCATGACCAAAGGTAAGCACATATCAACTTATTTAGATGCAATCATATAGCCGGAGCTAAATGCTTTCATCAAGGAGTTTATAAAGATACAAGATAACCCCTATAATATTCCACAGCTGCACTCCCCACAAAGATTTGGCAATTAAGCACAAGTTCAATTAACAACTCTCCCCCATAATATGTCATTCCCGAAAGAACAACAAGAACGACCTTAATTTCATAAGAAATGAAGGATTTCTTTTGAACATAACAAATCACATACGAATATGAATTTGAATCCAAAAATAATTAACCAAATTAACCACAAGAAAACCCATGATTAATTTAATCGGAAATGCTCAACATAAGAGAGCTTACGGAGCCGCATAGTATAAGTTAGAACAGGTATTTTGGGTTAATTCTTCCACACCTAACTGGTGGAGATGCCTTTCTTATTTATACTATGAGATTGAATCTCAAGTAGTTACACAGATAAATGTTGTTGAACATAACAACTTTGAATAACATGAAAATAGCTAACTTATAAGGAACTAGTTGAACGCCTACAATGATGTTCCGTTACAATCTTCACTTGACTGAGAGTCTTTAGGAAGACTCTCTGCTGTATGCTTAACACCTCCCCTCAAGTTGTACCTGAGTTGACGAATGTGCAACTTGGATCGTAATAGATGAAACCGCGGCGAGATAGACCCTTGGTAAAGATATCGGCCAACTGATCCTTCGAACTGATGAAACGCACTTGCAGCTGTTTCCTTGCAACCCTTTCCCGCACAAAATGGTAATCAATTTCTATGTGCTTGGTGCGTGCATGGAAAACTGGATTAGCCGTAAGGTAAGTTGCCCCTATGTTGTCACACCATAGAAAGGGTGTTGGTATGTTGACTCCAAGTTCTTGAAGCAAGGACTGTATCCAGATAATCTCAGAGGTAGCAATCGCCACTCCTCGATATTCAGCCTCCGTACTCGACTTAGAAACCGTCTTCTGCTTCCTAGCGCTCCATGAAATCAGATTCCCTCCAAAATATATACAATAGCCACTCGTCGAACGACGATCATCCAGACTGCCAGCCCAGTCAGCATCTGAGTACGCATGGAGAGAGTAATCACGAGAGGCACCCAGATGAAGACCATAGTCCACTGTTGTTTTTAGATACCTGATAATCCTTTTGAAAAGCTCCCAATGTTCAATAAAAGGGTCATGCATATATTGGCATACCTTGTTAACATCAATGGATATATCAGGTCTGGTGAGATGTAAGTATTGTAACGCACCGACAACACTTCGATATAGTGAAGGATCCTTGAATATTTCAGAACCATCCTTTCGAATTTTCTCATTTGCAGCAAGGGGAGTGGACACAGGCTTCACACCATCCATTTTAGTACGCTTCAAAATATCAGTTACATATTTCCGTTGAGTGAGAACAAGTGCTTTGTCTTGTCTAATAACCTCAACACCCAAGAAGAAGGATAAATCTCCCATATCCATTAATGCAAACTCTGAACCAAGAGACTCTATGAGCTTTTGAATATGTGCAACATTAGAACCCGTGACAATTATGTCATCGACATATATCAGAACATATGTGATAGAGGCTTTAGTTTTTAAGATAAAAAAAGAACTATCAGATATAGAACCTGTGAATCCAAGCTGAACCAGATAATTGCTTAGCCTTGAAAACCAAGCACGCAGAGCCTGTTTGAGGCCATACAAGGATTTATGTAGCTTACAAACATGATGTGGATAGTTAGGATCAACATACCCAGCAGGTTGCTTCATGTACACCTCCTCCTCCAAGTTGCCATGCAAGAATGCATTCTCAACGTCCAATTGCTTTAATGGCCAATTGTTCATGACAGCAATAGATAACACAAGGCGAATAGTACACGGTTTTATGACAGGGCTAAATATCTCTCCATAATCAACTCCTTCTTGCTGATTGAAGCCTTTAGCAACCAAGCGTGCTTTGGGATTGATCCGCCATCCGGATTTTGTTTGACGCGGAAGACCCATTTTGAACCTACAACATTCATTCCTTCCTCATATGGCACCAATGAGTATGTACTATTTCGAATAAGTGCATTAATCTAGACATCCATAGCTTTTCTCCATTTGGGATTTTTGCAGGCCACAGAGAAGCAGGTTGGTTCCATAAAGTCTGACTCCAAGAGTGGATGCTTTGTGGCTGTTAAACACAATTTTTGAATGGGTTTTGTAATACCAGATTGTGCACGAGTCCTCATAGGATGAACTACAGCTGCTGGTTGAACTGGTTGCTCAGGAGGAAGACTTGTTGATGATGCTGCAGGATTAGAAGAATGAGATGCAGTGACTGAATCAAGTTCTGGTGCATCTAACATTGGTGCAGGAGCGTCATTGAGATCTGGAGAAGCTGGAGTAGGCGGCACAGCTGGTGATGCTGGTATATTGTCTCTTTGATTCTGCCCTGAAGGACTTTGACAAGTAGCTTCCTGATTTACTTGTGAGTTACAGTGTAAAAATGGAGGTGATAGTAAAATACTAGTACTTGATGGTACAATACCTGGAGTCTGGTGCTGCTGAGAAGACTGGAATGGGAATGAATTTTCTTCAAACCGTACATGGCGTGATATATACAGCATGTTGGTTTCTCGGTGGAAGCACATGTAACCCTTGTGTGCAGTACTATATCCTATGAAAATACAGGGAAGAGATCTAGGTTTAAGCTTATTTGCATTATATGGCCTTAGGCAAGGATAAGCTAGACACCCAAAACCTCGTAAGAAAGAGTAATCTGGAGATTTCTGGAAAAGAAGTTCAAGTGGAGTTTTTGATTCTGTATTGGATTTAGGTAGCCTGTTGATCAAATAACCGGCTGTTGTAAAAGCATCAGCCCAAAAGGAGCGTGACATATGAGCATGGAACAAGAGAGCTAAACCAGACTCGGTTACATGACGAATTCTACGTTCTGCCAGGCCATTCTGAGGTGATGTGTGTGGACATGAGAATCTATGTTGTATACATGATTCATTGAGATATGATGTGAACTTCTTATATTCTAAGGCATTATCTGACTGAAAAACTTTGATTTTATGATTTGTTAGATTCTCAACTTGTTTGTGAAATAGAACAAAAGTTTTAAGAGCATCAGACCTTTGAACAAGCAGAAATACCCAAGTATAATGCGAAAAGACATCCATTATCAAAAGGTAATATCGAAAACCAGATCTAGATAAATGTGGTGAGACCCAAATATCCGAGACAACCAAGCTCAGTGGCTTGTCATAAACAGTAGTACTAAGAGAGAAAGACAACTTCTTGCTCTTACTGATGTGGCAAGAGTGACAATAATCAAAGTTTTTATTACTAACAGGAAGGGAAAATTGATGACAGATTCTAGAGACTGTACGCAGCATGGGATGGCCTAATCGTTGGTGCCAAAGTAGTAAACTATAAGCAACATGGGCCTGTGGTTTTGTTGGACGATCTAGCACATCAACTCCATCAAAAACGTACAATCCATTCCTTTCAAGTCCTCTCAGCAGTGGCAGCCCCGTGACCTTGTCCTTCACAACAAAATAAGAAGTGTGAAATTCGAAGAATACTGCATTGTCTTTACAGAATTGAGACACTGACAGCAAATTACACTTAATTGCAGGCACATGGTAAACATTATTTAAGCAAAAATGTCTTGAATTTTTTGTAAAATAACTATTACCAATATGAGCAATATTCAATGCAGTACATTACCCACTTGCACTTGTTCAGTGCCATCATATTCATGAGGAATAGTTAAATTCCTCATATCTGCTGTCAAATGATGCGTAGCTACGGTATCGGTAACCCATTGGTTTTCAAGTTGTCCTCCTGGTAGAGCTATGCAAGCAGCTGGTTGTCTCTACTGATTATTATTGGGTTTGTCATATCTGAACCAACACCTATCTGCAAGATGATTTCTTTTCTTGCAAATCTGACACTTTGGTCCTGTCTCATTCTGTGGTTGCTGCTGATTATTGCGCTGGAAGGAATTGTTGTTGCCTCTCTTGAATGTCTGATTTATGTTTTGCTGGAACTGTGTGTTTTGCTGATATTGTGAACCTTGACCAATAAATCTTCTTTGGTGTGGCATGTTGCTAGATGCTGATGTGGTAGTCATTGCTACATTGGCTAATGGGGGCTGCAACAAGGCTAGATGTTGCTCTTGCCTCATATCAAAGGTTAAAAGATGAGAATAAAGGTATCTATGTCCATACCCTCGACTGTAGTGAGTGCAGTTACAATCGGATCATAGCTTTGATTTAAGCCATTGCAGATGGCTTGCTTCCGTTCATCAGCTGAGACTGTGTATCCCGATTCTGCTAATTGAGCAAACAAAGCTTTAGCATCAGTCAAATAAGATTTCAAGGTCTTATTACCTTTGGTTAGGCTGTGAAGCTGCTTCTTTAGGTTCATTTGGTGAATAAAGATTTTGGGTGCATACTCTGTCTCCAATTTATCCCAGATTTCTTTAGCTGTGTCGAGTCTTGCTACCGTGCTCAAGACTTCAGGTGTTAAGGTTGAATTCAACCATCCAACTATCAGTGAATCTTGAGATTCATACGCAGTAAAAGCTGGATTTATTGCTTCACTATCTGGAAGTGTTCTTGCTGGTTTTGGTTTTGATCCATCTATGAAACCTGTGAGATCATAACCTTTAAGAATAGGTTTAAACTGAGCCTTCCAGAGCAAATGATTTGTTTCTGTATGCTTCAAGGTTACTAGATGGTGAATTTGCACTTGGCGAAGGGTGTTTGTAATATCTGCCATTTTTTTGATGGATCAAATTTTTTTTGTGGTTTGTTTTTGATTTGCGGAAGGTGGCTTGGATCAAAAAGCTGATACCAAGTTAGAACAGGTATTTTGGTTTAATTCTTCCACACCTAACTGGTGGAGATGCCTTTCTTATTTATACTATGAGATTGAATCTCAAGTAGTTACACAGATAAATGTTGTTGAACATAACAACTTTGAATAACATGAAAATAGCTAACTTATAAGGAACTAGTTGAACGCCTACAATGATGTTCCGTTACAGTCTTCACTTGACTGAGAGTCTTTAGGAAGACTCTCTGATGTATGCTTAACAGTATATACATAAAAATATGGATCAGGGAAGATTAATACTGCGGATTAAACAAGGATTCATTCTATTTTCCATCACCATTTGCACAATGAAATATAATAGACTTAATCCCTGTAAACAAAAGCTTTATCCTTTCTTCCATCAAAACAATGATATAAAAGTCTTCAACTATTGTAAGATCAAAATTTCATTCTATTTTCTATCAATACTTTCATACCGACATAATAGAGATAACTTTTGAACAAGTATGGGACAATCACAGGTTCACGTACGTAAACAACATATCCCATAACAATTTGCAATATATAAAATCATAAAGATTAAAATTGCAAAAATTAATATTTGTCCTTAGAAGGTAGAATCAATCTTTTTCGCATGAATTTACACCAAGAATAGCTACCAAAGGCTATAAAAAGATTTTCTTAACAAATAAGAACATACAAAGTCATTAACGACCATGCACCATAGTTCACATAAGATGGTTGTGAACATTCAAGAATCCCATAGCAATGCGTGCTACTTCCCATTCTTGAAATTACTTCTTTGTGATTCACCAACAACATTCTTGTAAAGCTACAAATGAGCTTAGAAGAGAGGTACTCCAAGATTCCAACTTCCCAAGTCCAAGAGAAATGGAACAAGTGCGACGAAACTGAGCAAAACACTCAAAAACAAGAGACAGGACAAGGACCATTCTTAACTCATCCAAATTCAGAAATTCTCATCTTTATTTTGAAGAGAATTTAAAGAAGAAGAGAATGAAAAAAGAATGAGATCATTCCGAGTTCGGACGAAGAAGTTACGGCCAAAACAAATTTACCGAATATCGACGTTAAGTATGCATACGGGTTTGCAAACGAATTTTCATGACCTGGGGAAGTATGTAAATGGGTATGCGTACTTAAACCCCTGGATTTTGATATTAAATGATGTTATGCATACCTGGTAGGTGTACCATGAAGTCCAAACATCCCAAACTACAATTTTCAAACCTAAACGTTTAAGAACCTTAAACACGGATCAAGTTAGGTAGAAATGAACAATAAGCAAGGTACATGGATCATTATAAAATCACAAATCTTGCTCAGGTTTATATACATACCTTTTTAGAAGAATCCAATCGAATTCTACAGCCTTACCGAACATAACCTGTGTGCCCCAATTCTCGTGCTTCCCTCACCGTATACATAACATGGCATTCCTTGGTGAGGATGCACTTACAACACAGTCAAGTTGTGTTGGGGTGAACAATGTTTTGCTCACCACAAGTGACCTTTGGATTATCATGAAAGAGATCGCGTTTAGAACCTTTCACATCCAATTCCATTTTTCCAAAAAACTTGTTAAGTTCCAACATCATGGATACTGCCTTCTCCATAGTCATGGAATTTTCTGGAAGATCATTCCTTTTCACACTCAAAGCATCATTGGCTTTCTTTGGTACCCACTTCTGAGTGCGTTTAGGAACAACCGGAACCTTCTTCCCATTACTCTCTTCTAGAATTCTCGGAAGAGAATTAGATTGACTATTCTTTTGCAAGTTAGTCTTTCTCTAATTGGGAGCATTGAACCTTGTCTTAGTCTTTATGAAGTTATCCTTTTGATAACCATTACGATTGTAAAAAGGATTCGTATGACATTTATAGGCAAAACTAAGATTATTACAACACTGATTCCTTTGCCTAAAGGTTGGATAGTTACAACCTGTAACGTTAAGGGGATTAGTCTTAACATATGATCTTGGTTTCACAACTTCTTGTGATGCCCAAACAAGAACATCATGAAGTTTCTCATTCCTTATACGAAAATGACTTCTCCTTTCTAGGTGACCTTTATTTCCGCAATAGTGGTAAACATAAGGAATGTTCTTACCTCGATCTGTGTGTGCTGACTTTGGAGGTTGATATACTTTGCTCTTTCGAACTTTAACTTCCGGTGAAGGTATTTCACTTTTGCTATCAGTGGAAACCTTTTGTTGAGAAGAATCACTAGCCTTGACAAATTTTACCTCTTGGATAATACTTGGAGCATCTATTCCCTTATAGTCCAATCCTCGTGTATCACAATGATTTTTAATTGCTCCTAGCATAGTGGTTAATTTGCTTGAACTAGTATTGAACTTTTTCAAGTCATCTTCCAACACCTTGATTTTATCAATAACAACAACTAAATCAGCCTCAAGGCGTTTTTCTTGAGTGAGTTAAGCGCTTTCTCTGTCATCAAAACTTGCTTCCTGAGAGTTAATCCTTGCTTCAGTTTCTGCAAGTTTCTCTTCCAACAAAAAGTACTTTTGATAAATATTATCACATTCAAGTGACTTCATACGTAGGTTTTCCTCAGAATCTTTGAGGATCGATTCGTTAGAACGATTCAAAACATAAACACATGCGTAACATCTTCTCAATTTCTTATTTGTACGACAGAGATTAGTCAGAAAAGGTGTGACATGAGAAGTTGTCATCTTTTTCTTTTCCAACGAATTCAAAAGCTTAACATACTCTGAGACTTCCTCATCAACATCTCTATCAATATCTGAATCACCTTCATCAGAAAGTTCATCTAACTGTTCTTCTAGGCGTGTTTCCCGGACTTCAACAGGTTCTACATTAAGAGAATGTTTAGATACTGACCTAGATGTAACAGTTTTCTCAGGTGAATCCAAGCTTTAAAAAACATATGGTAATTTATGAACTGGTACGTTATTAGAGATAGACTCGTCCATAATCAGATCGCTACAAACACAGACTTATAAGGTCTTTAATGTGTTTGCCTGCTATGATACCAATTGAAAAAGCAGGGGTACAACAAGCACACCCAATATTTCGCTTAGAAATCCATATAGACTAACTCCAATATACTTTTAAGAGAATCAACTAGATGTTAAGTGCATATTTTGCACATATTTAGTATTGAATCCATGCTAGTAATTGCTTATATTCTTGCGAATTATTGTATATTATGTTTGTTTTTCTCTATTTGCGTTTTATTAGGTGAATTATCCAAAAGAAGAGAATTGGCACTTATTTGTGCAATAAAAGAAGCTAGCTAGAAGTGGAGAAAGGCCCAAGACCAATTGGAACTCGTTCAAATACAAGATTTCTACTTTTCATTGTGTAGAGGACGAGAAGATGAAGACAATGGCGAAAGAACGGAGTCATTCGAGTTTGTATGAAGAAGTTATGAGCAAAACAAGAACTCGGGAAGCATAAAGGGCAAAATGGTCATTTTACAGACAAGTGCTATTGACACCCCACCGTAAGTTAAGGGGCAGTCATTCGATAAGGGGTGAACTGTTTCAAAGGGACTGCTAAAGAGAGTCCGGTCTTTTACTTAGGGGAGGTTGGAATTCAAATTATGTTAACGGCAGACTGGCCTAATTACACAAGGTCGCCATCTTCTTCTTCACCTCCAAACAACCACCGGTTCAAGAAGAGATGGCTGTTATCGTCGATGCCGCTGGTGATCGTCATCCGTGATGAGGACCTGCTAGTGGTTTGCTACCATTGATGAAAGGTAGTATCGATGTTGGTTATGCGAGGTTGGCGGTGGTGTGACGATGAAGCGGTGACGATGATGAAGGTTGGCCGGGCCGGCAACGATGAAGATGGGAGATCGAATGATGGTCATTGGGAGCCGCGAAGATGGAGACGGAATGTTGCATCCATGATGTCGTGAGTTCTGGAGTTTGGTCGAGCGGGAAGAAGAACAGAGGACGCCGGTGACGTTAGCGACCATTGATGGGTTAATGAGAATGGAGAAAGCATTGAAGGTAAGTGATCGTTTGAGTTGGGTTTGTTGTTGTTGCTCGAGCTGGTAGCTCGCATTGTTTTAACGTAGTCGGGGTTGGCAGAAGAAGAAGAATGATCAATGTCAGAACTTGAGCATGGCGAAAAGAAACAAGCAGAGATCGAGTTGGAGTTGGTAACGAATAGAGAATGGCAAGTAATACCTCGGTGATGGTGGCAAAGATCAAGAGAGTTTAATGATGAAGTTTTGCCAGAATTTATGTTGTTGCAAGATGTCGATGGAATGATCTCAGATCGATGGATGATTGCTAGGAAGTGACGATAAAGAAGAGAGCCGGAGTAAGCTACTTCAATTATTGGCGGATGGGAAGGACGGAAGGTTGAGAATGTCGGTAAAGGTGAAGGCCGAATATAGCAGCCGGGTTCGGTTGTAGAGCTCGTGGTGATGCTGATAATTAAGAACAAGAGAAGGAGAAGAACTCGAGCTTGAGATGAGCAACGGATGGAATACGCCGATGAAGTTGAGACGGTGGAGCTCGATTCTGTAGAAAATAACTCGAGCTAGGATTAAAACCGGTTGAGACTCGAGTGTTTTTGCGCCATTATTTTCTCATTTCTCGTGGGTCCGTCTTGTACTCGTGAATTCTTCCGAGCCAAGTGCAATTAGCCAACCGCCAGAAACTAGTGCATATGAAGTATATGATACGGTTGGAGGCTAACTCGGTCATGTTATATCCATGAAAACAGGGAAGAACCTAGTTGTGCAATGTGATTGGAGTGGACTTTGGGGAAGATTTAAGAGAAGATTTTACGCGTCTTGGATAAACTAGGATCATGGGTACGCGGGTTGTAGAGATTGGGTCATCATTGGATTGAAGACTTGAGCGACAATTCAGTCGAAGGAGAAGTTTTGGATTGATATTGCAATTTGGAAAACAGTGCCACCAAGTGACCCCTATCCGTTGAATTTTAAGATGAACGGTGGTGGATTGATACGAGATTAGGGTTTAGGTCGGTTTACTAGCCTTGGGTGTTTATCAGATTCGAATTTGGAGGAGCAAACATATATAAATAGAGGGTCGAATAACCAGAGAAAGGGACCTCCAAAACCCGAGTTCATACACACAACCTGTTCGACAGAATTCCTGAAAGAGAAAAGAGGTGTTTTACATCAAAAGAAGAGAAGAAGCTAGGAGCAAGGAATTAGGGTTTACCCCTTGGGGGAAACCTTGGTATTTTGTAACGTATTTTCTTCTAATATTTCATATATTTTTCATGGGTTTTAGTAAACTCATGTGTAACTAATTTCTATTGATTGAGGATGAATTCAATGTTCTAACATGAAGCTTTATTAGTTATATAAATCTATTCGAAGTTTTATCATCTCATCGATTGTCTTTTCTATAACTAGGTTTATGATTGATTATTAGATTGTTCAAGTGTACAATTGGATTATTCTATTGATCATTCTACTGCTAATAGAGAGATGGAGCGATCCGTAATTGTCGTGCTCCTACACATGTAGAGAACGTGAGACCTTGCAGAGGGATTCTGTGAAGCAATCATGTGTGAAGACAACACCAAGAAGTGAACCGAGCGCATCGAGTTTAATCATTGGATCAAACCTAAATTCACAAAGCCTAAACGTTCGATTGAGTTACAACTTGTAAGCGTACCTCAAGGAGGCTCAGTTGGATAGAATCCGGTGGCTAAGCGTACTTGTTATCCGGTGATACTAGGAGTTTTGGGGATAGCTAAGCGTACTTGCAATCCTACGGTTGGTGATGAATGGTTCTAATGAAGATAGATAAGTATACTAATCCAGTTATCGCTTGGTAACGGCGAAGGATTCCTTGATCATCTCTTTCTTTTATTTGTTATTCTCTCTATTTTACTTTAATCAAACAATCCCCATTGTCTTTTATTATTTTGCTGAACTAAATAACCTATCAATTACACAGCTCTCTGTGGGAACGATCCTTACTACCGCTATATTATTTATTTAATTAGTGGGAAACATATTGATTAATTTGTTGCACTTACGACTCGCATCACTAGATAATCAGACTCAATCTTAATAAAAGTATATCAAAGAGTTATATCTCTCTTTCTCGATTAAATACTTACTCAAGAAAATGGAAATCTGCGAGTCTAATTGAATACAAGAGAAAACACTTGAATGGTACCAAAGACCAATGTTCAAGGATCAATCAATTTCAATCAACAACCAAAGGTTGGATTTCCCAATTGATCGATTCAAACGCACAACCTGTGATATTTCAATTATATAACAAAATATAATGCGGAAAAGAAATAACACAGACACCAGAAGTTTTTGTTAACGAGGAAACCGCAAATGCAAAAAAACCCCGGGACCTAGTCCAAATTGAACACACATTGTATTAAGCCGCTACAGACACTAGCCTACTACAAACTAACTTCGGTATGGACTGTACTTGAACCCCAATCAATCTCACACTGATCCAAGGTACAGTTACGCTCCTTACGTCTCTGATCCCAGCAGAATACTACGCCCTTGATTCCTAAGCTGATCTCACCCACAACTAAGAGTTGCTACGACCCAAAGTCGAAGACTTTAATAAACAAATCTGTATCACACAGAAAAGTCTACGGTAATAGATAAATCATGTCTCCCACGTAAATACCTACGAGTTTTGTTCCGTCTTTTGATAAATCAAGGTGAACAGGAACCAGTTGATAACCCGGACTATATTCCCGAAGAACAGCCTAATATTATCAATCACCTCATAATAATCTTAATTGACGCGGCGAAAGAAGATATTTGGTAGGCCTGGAAAGGGGTTGATTTTATGGCCTACTTGTTATAACCGCAAGTGCACGGTGTCTGCTATGAAGCACATGGCAAATACGGGTCGATCCCACAAGGACTTGTGGTGCTATAGTTGATTTCTAGGCTTACTTACTGAATTCTAAGAAGTGTGTAACATAAATTGAGGTTTGTCGATGCGACTAGGTTGAAATGTGACACTAAACTAAGGTAACATTTAAATTGTAACAAATTGGAAAGTATCAGGGTGAAGATTCCTCCTCCAATCTCATGCTCAGGCCATATATCTTTGGCTATGATCTTGTGCCTTCCTATGAAGGTCTACAGTGGATGTTTGTTAACTAAGTGTGCTAATTCACCCCTAGTATGAGTGGTCTTCTTACAGTACCACTCATCACAGGCTTATAAACTCACTAGTCAATTACTAACCCTAATCATAATATACACAACAAGAATCATACCAAGGCAGACATGCTTCACATGAAAATCAGGGGTTTCATCAAACACCCTGAGAAATTAAATTAACACATAATTAAAAAGATAATTAAACTACAAATTGAATTACAGTGGTGCTCTGGCTAGCCCAGGCATCCCCATTAACAATCACAGACACCTCCTATTTATACATGCACAGAATTCCCCAAACTTCAAACCCTAATTTACTTTAAAATAGAAATTAAATGAAAACCTCTCACCCACGTCGCTCAATCCTCTGAATCAGTGTCAGCTCTGTTCAATCGCCTCTGAGAACGCCATGCATCAACTGTGGTACAAACCCTATATTTCAATCATCTCAACCCTAGCTTCTAGGTTATGAGAGAAGCTAAAGGTGGAGATGGGTGAACCTAGGGTGGAGGAGAAGGTGGTTATGGTTGTGTTGTTGTCAGGGAAAAAGGATGGTGGTGGTGAAGTTACTGTTGGTCGGGTGAAGGAGGTATGGGAGAGGAGATGGGCTCAGAATCGTCGGTATGGAGAAGAAAGAGACGATGGAAGAAGAGAATAGGGTTTGATCGAAGGGTATAGGGTAGGTGATTTTTGTTGTGAAGCAGGTGCATCAGGGGAAGATGAGGAGGCCGTAGCGACCGTTGGATGTGGGAAGGTGGAAGATCTCTCGGCTCAGGATACAGGTGGTTTTGGTGTTGAGCGGGAGTACAAAAGATGATGTGTTGGAGCTGGAGCGAGCGTTGGATGTGGTGATAGCGATCTCAATGGCTCGGGGGTGAACGGGCTCGGATCCGGCTATGGGTCGGGTCTTGGATAGCTTGGGCCCAAGTCTTGTAGATGAGTTGCTACTTGTTGGGTTGCAACTGTTGCGCGCGCGGGCTTTGGCTTTCTGCTCCATAGATGCTCGACTCCAATTCTTCGCTCTTTTGGCTCCTCCGAATCTCCAGACTTTATTTCTTACCTAAAAACACAAAATTAATTAATACAAATATTTATTCTTGAAAACAAAGAAAATACAAAATTTGGGATAATATCTGATTTCTAAGCACAAAAGATGAGTAAAATGCCAATAAAAAGGTGTATAAATATGCAATATTTGGCACTCATCAAATACCCCCAAACCTGAATTTTACTTGTCCTCAAGTGAAACAGAAATGAAGAAATCCTAACTATACCCCCGTCGCAGTCTCTCGAATGCATTTAGCGTATGCACTAAGCCTTTAAACCCCTAGGTGTCCCTAGTGGACGAGTTGTAGTCTCGTGAGGGTTTACCAAAGGTGTACCCACAAAACCTTCTCCAACTTCAGAGTGTAAAAGAGTCTCAAGCCTCCAAGAAGCTATGAGGACATAGAGTTTCTGCATGCTAGTAACACGAAGTTAGAACTACCAAAGAACGCCTTCTCATCCTTAAGTCCGAGCGAGAAATAACCATACCATATGAAAGAATTCGGATTCGATTGTGATCATAAGCCTTGACTCGCCGCCTCACCATTAGGGTTTTATGATAATTGCACTCAAAAAGATCGCTTTTTAGTCTCTCATGTGTGCAGCAGGAATAAAGAGATAAATCCCGCACACGTTGTAGGTAAGAAGGATAACCTTCCGAAATAATTTCTCGGAGACTCCACAAGAGTGTGGACAAAAAGAATCTTTTTCTGATGATCTCTAAGAAAGGAAATCAACCATTAGCAAGGGTGGGAGTACTCACTACCTTCTCACCCGATCGGCAATTAACATCATACTCTCATAGGAACTATAGAAACGTCTTCAATCTTCGGTCTTCAACTGTTGATGACGAACTTCTGAACTTTACAAAAACTTGACAATTTTTTTTTTTTTTTTTTTTTTTTTTTAAAAAATAAGAAGGAAAACAAAAAGACTAAAAACTCTACATGCAAATCACACCCCCAAACCTAAATCAAACATTGTCCTCAATGTGTCGATGAGATAGAAAAATTTAAACAATCACATACCAAGAGAACTATGTTGAGTAGAGAAAAAGGGAAGAGATTAGGATGTCGGCATGGAGCAAGGTTGGAGCTTCATTAATCAAGGCTAGAATCCAACATTCTCAGTGGAGATCATATCGGATTAGCACAAAATATGTACAAGAAGACTCAACCGATTCAAAAAAAGAAAAATTTAACAAGTCCTACTGGATTATATACAAAAATTCACCATATACTAACAATCTAAAGAGTTGAGGGTCAACGCAATAGAAAATATGTACAAACATCAACAGCCTTACACAAATATAATAAGAGAGTGCAAGTAAGACCGTGTATGAGAATGAGTTTCCCCCAAACCTAAACTCGTGAACAGGTGTGTTTGAGAGCACAAAATCTTGCAATTTTAAAGGTACATCATGCACAAGGTCTAACTCAAAGTGAGTTTTGCTAAGAACAGGCAGACATACACATTCCAACTGTGGTTCCCTAAAGGTGTTATACTTTGATGCAAAATAGTCCAAGAGGACTTGGGAAGCACAAAGCTCTAGGCCTAAATTAGGCATTTTCAGAAAAGTTGGTTTTGCAATTTTGTTACAAACTACACCTAGGTTTGGTGGAGGAGTTGCAATATGTGACTTAGGAGAGAGATAAGGTACATCTAAGTTATTTTCAAGTAAAAGATCATTTGCACCATCACATAC
Organism: Papaver armeniacum; assembly: GCA_023531295.1. Taxonomy (NCBI): domain Eukaryota; kingdom Viridiplantae; phylum Streptophyta; class Magnoliopsida; order Ranunculales; family Papaveraceae; genus Papaver; species Papaver armeniacum. Next base: position 81,412 of record JAJJWW010004461.1, read on the forward strand.
TTTCCTAAGGTCAGAAGAGGGTAAATCATGCTCACCAAAGATAGACAAATTCATCAATCACCATGTCATAATCATCGAGCGGTGCAACATATTGTGATATGGGTGGGAATCGACACAACAATAATATCATGATCCAAAAGAACATTAGTGTCAACAGAAGATTCATCTTTTCCTAAATCACAAACAAGTTGTGTAGCATGCTCACATTCATCGAAGAATTTCACAAACCCAAACTCGAGTCAACATCATATGTATGAATGTTAGAAGAAGTATCATTCATAGGGTTCACGTAAGAGACGCCTAACGTCTCTCGAACCAAAAGATTCCATCATATTTTCTCGCATGCACATGCTCTTCTAACATATCATATTCCTCATCATCATCATCATCATAACAAAAATGTATTTCCCTATTCAAAATTGTAGTATTTCTAGTGTACTCATTTTCCTCTAGATTAGGTTCATATTCAATATCAGTTGCATGAGTAGGAAGAGAAACACTATTTTCAAGATTTTCTTCATTAGGGACAACAATCATCTTATCATGAACTTCCCTCAATTCTTCTTTTTCTAAATGAATCAGGTTCATCTTTAAGAACATGTAACATTGTTCAATGGAAGGAGAGTCTTCACTAGTGGGTATGCATTCCTCATATGGATATTCACTGTATGGTTGTGCATGAGGTTCACTAGAGAAGGGAAATTCAGACATGTTGCTATATGGATGGTCATGTATTGCATTCAGTTCAAGCCTAGCATTTTGCTCCATGAGCGTTTCCATTAGTGATTGTAAACAAGGAGTCGGGAGTATAAAATTGTTCAACTCCCCACTGTGGTGCTGATACATGTGCTCATAATGGTTAGGGTATGAGTATTCAAGGTCAGGGCCCTGAGAAGGCTCATAATACTCCCTAAAATCATTATGGTCTGTGGGGGTTTCATATGGTGAAGCATGCCCGTAAGCAAGCTCTCTAATGGATTTGTTTCCATCCCCAGATGCAGACCAAAATCCTGACATGGTCTAGCAACTCAAATAGCCTAGCACACATAAAGCATGAATGACCAATGAAGTCTCCAAAACAGGGAAGCTAAGCCCAAGTAATGCAAATGCACAGCCCAAAGGTTATGCAAAAGCCCAGTTGTAGTGGGATCAGTTTGGTTTATTGGGTTTAGTTTGGTTTAAATGGGATTTGGTTTATTTGGGCTTTGGTTTATGTGGGTTTCAGTCTGGTGCAAAGAACAAGCTTATAAGAAGCCCGGCAGCTCAACTCAAGTTGGGTTCAGATGCAAAGCAAGGCCTAGTAGTTGGGCTTCAGCTGGTTGCAGAGGCCAGACTGTGTGAAAGTGCACGGCCCAATCAGTTGAGCAGAGCCCAGTGGTTGGGTGACAAACACAAAACGCCAAGTGGCCCAAGATTTGGGCTTTCAAACTTATGCATAAACAAATTTATGTAGCCCAGTGAAGTGTGGCAGGTTTAATGACCCGGTTTATGTGTAATGAGCTTAGCTATGCATTGCACGAAATGATGTGCGGCTCAAGACACGTAGAGTCTCAAGACAAAGTTGGGTGGTGGTTAGCAGCTCAAGTACAACCTGGCTAGCTTGCACAACACAAGTCTAAGTGCACTCACTTCACAGCACAGCAAGTGAGCAGCTTATGCACATGCTAACAAATATACACCCACAGGGTAGCATAAACTCACACAAGGTTTAAGGCAATATCAAGCATGCATTGCAGGGTCAACAGGTTGGCTCACTGGTCACACAGGGGAGTGATTCTTGAGAATGCACAAAGACAGGGTGGTCTATGCACGTGATCGTGTCACTCTTAGTTCGAGCATCACAAGTTCACGGTTCAACACAATATATATATGCAACCTTGCAAATGTAGTGATTAACTAGCAAATGGACAATACCTACGGCTTTCCACATGCTCAGTGGTGTCAACACGGTCAAGAGGTACCCAAGTTATCAAAAATTTGCAGGCGAGTAAAGCTTGAAAGAGTAAGCTCGGGGTCAATCGGGGAAGTTGATATCAACTTGACCCAGTTGATGCAGAAAGCAGATTTGGGTATCTTTAACTCAAACTCACGGCTTGGGGCCGGAGTTAAGCTCGGGGGTGATGGCGAGCAGGTTTGCAATCTACGGCTCACACAAATTCTCGTGGTTACACACAATCACACGGGTGCACAAACAAAGATGCTCGGCTTACTTTCAATCATGCACAAGTTATAGCATTCTCAGTTAGCATTCTCAGGTCAAGCTATCATGCCGTCAGGGTTGCGCTCAGCAGGGTATCTAGCTTACCAGGTGAACTAAGCTCGGCAGGGCACTACTATGCTAGTTTCACACCTCATGCACACTACACCAAATTCCCGGAATCGTAACAGCAATTCGTAACGGCTTATGGGCCGTTACGAATTTCCCGTTACAAATGCTCGTTACAAAATATTCGTAACAGCCGAAGTCATTCTGAAATTTTTTAGGCGTGCGGCTCACACGCTTGGTCACACCAAAGTGTGGCAACACCTTTAGAATGTGCATGTGCCATTCACATGCGTGCTATTATATTTCATCTTACACCGTATATGCCTAAGGTAACATCTCTACCCTTCATTCTAGTCTCGAGATGCATCTCAAAAATAAAACCCTAAGTTTTATTCCTACACCATATTTTTTTCATCTCTTTCTCTATACGTTTAATCGCGCCTCTTCGTCCCTCTTCCCACTCTCTCGATCTCTCTACGGTGAGAAGATACGATACTCAAAATCCTGAAAAGAACAAGATCAAAGGAATCTCATTCATCTTATTCTTCTTCTTCTTTTTCCTTATTCTTCTTACGTTCTTTGTTTTTATGCTTCTTAGAATGAGAAATTTTTCATATCAATTAAGAAAAAATCTAGGGTTTCAGTCGAAGAACGAGAAGATTCGGATGAGGTTTGAATGGATCCGAAATTGAAGATGGGTTTGATTCAGATGAGGTTTTCGGTTTTGTGGATTGTGAAATGAAATTGAGGATCTCGTATCTTATCCTACGGGAAAGAAGGAGAAGAGGTTGATCTTTGCTACTCGTTAAACAAATGAAATTAGGAATTAGGGTTCATCTCGTTATTACCGATAATTTGAGAGGGGTTTCGTGGAATCAAAATCAGAGTCGTTGTGGTTGAAGATCGAAGATGGAGGTTCTAGTGTTTGCCACTTTTAAAGGAAGAACGGATTGATGAAGAAATTGAGTTCAAAGATAAAAGAAAATGAGTTTGAATTCGAGAGGTTTGTGCTAAATGGTTATAAACTATTGCATTGTAAGTCTTTCTCTAAACTATTGCATTGTATTCTACAAACTCTGTGAAAGTTTTGTCCAATCTTAACTTCAAACTCTTTAAGTTAAAAACTCAACCACTGTGAAATTGTGGTAGGAGAATGATTGGTGTGTCTGGCTTTCACGATAATGAATTCCATTCCCCGACAAGAAGGACATGATTGTTTTAGGAGGTAATTATGCACACATGTTTGAGCCGTACCTCCTACATATTATAAGAATTATAACTGTGCTCTAGAAATCCTTTGATAGTTTATTGACGATGACTTTTAATCCTTTATTTCGGATCTAATTTTGTCAAATAGGGTGTCGTTATATGACCTTGAAAATAATTCTCTTGGATTCACAGAAAGCAAAAGCGTGAGTATGAATGATCATTCGTTATTTTGCTATTACTTTGAGAGAAAAAAATTGGGTATATGTAGCTTGGATTTCTTCAAAAGATTCATCAATGCCTCTCCAACTGCAGTCCTCCAATCTTTGTCCCGCGCCATTGGTTATTTCTTTAACATTTCTGAAGCATTTTTCATTGGATTCCTTCATTTCAATTCGGCCCTCTCTTCTTCTTTTGCTTGGTTTGTAAACCGATGAAACCTTTTATATGCGGGAACCGTATTTATGCCTCCAAAGTGGTCCTTAGGATACCACCAATGTCGTTTTTAGCTATGAATCGGATGCAAGGGTTATTGAAGTAAGTGCTTAAAATCTTACAGGGAATTGACGCATTTCTTTTCAAAGAATATATTCAGTTTAACTTGATCTGGTGTGTATGCATGTAGGTGGCAAGAACATTCCGGAGAAGCGAATACCTTGTGATGTTATATGGATGGACATTGATTACATGGACGGTTTTCGCTGTTCACATTTGACAAAGTATACGGATGTTATTTTTATGCGATCCTTATTTTCAATATCTAATTTAAAAAATTTTTCTATAAAATCTTTGTCCAATGTTAACAGGAGCGTTTCTCTCAACCGAAAACACTAGTGAATGACCTTCATCGTGATGGATTCAAAGCAATATGGATGCTCGACCCAGGGATCAAACATGAAGAGGGTTTTTTCGTTTATGACAAGTGGTTCGAAAATGATGTTTGGGTTGAAAGCGAGATGGACAACCTTTTGTAGGTAAGCTCTTGAAGCGCACTTGCCTTGTACTATATAACTTGTTTGAGCATTTTGACCATTAGTTGTTTCTGGCTTCATAGGGGAGGTGTGGCCCGGGCAATGCGTCTTTCCTGATTATACACAAGAGAAAACACGCATGTGGTGGGCTAATTTAGTCAAAGACTTTGTTGCAAATGGTGTTGATGGAATATGGAATGACATGAATGAACTTGTTGTGTTTAAGGTAAAATCTCATAAATCATGAGTAATTACTTGCCATTTCTTCTAGCAAATGGTTTTCAATTCAAATTGTTTTTCTTTCAATCTGCAGACCGTCACAAAGACAATGCCTGAGAGCAACATCCACAGAGGAGATGCTGAAGTTGGCGGGCATCAGAATCATTCGCATTACCACAATGTAGTTCACTTATGAAGCTTTTATTATATGCTTATTTGTGATTTCTTTTCTGAACCATGAAGTTATGAACTAAAGCCTGGGAAATGAAATCTACAGTAATCTTATGGTACATTTCACATTGCTTGCAATTTTAGGTTTATGGTACGCTGATGGCGAGATCAACATTTGAAGGAATGAAACGGCTAATGATAAAAGCGTCCATTTGTTCTTACTAGAGCTGGATTTATAGGTAGCCAAAGGTATCGCAACTTGGTCGGTGATAACTTTTCTAATTGGGAGCACCTTCATATGAGTGTACCTATGGTACTTCAATTGGTAAGTTCTTACTAGGCGACAAGGTAAAATTTGAAGGATTTGTCCGTATGGCCGTAATAGGATGTCGAGTGGTCTAAGTTAGTCTTTTATTATATTATTAAAGATTGGATTTCTTATTGCTAGGGTCTTAGTGGTCAGCCGCTATCAGGTCCTGATATTGGTGGGTTTATTGGGAATGCAACACCTAAGCTCTATGGAAGATGGGTGGGAATCGGTTCGATGTTTCCTTTTTTGCCGAGGCCATTACGAAAAAGGGCACCGTTGATCATGAGCCATGGTCTTTTGGGAAGGAGGTTTGTTTTTATTTTAGTAATGGCACCGTTGATCATGAGCCATTCGAGCAGTGTGCATGTTTTACCCGAGAATTGGGACTAACTTGTGTTTCTCCCATTAGTGTGAAGAAGTATGTCTCTTTGGCCCCGTTGAGGCGCTATCGTTTTTTATCCATCACATATATACACTTTTCTATTTGTCCCATACAAAGGGTATTTTCATTCGTCGCTCCAACCTTTTTCTTTGGTAGCTTTCTTTCTTAATACTTCATTGACATCTAGTTTGTGAAAACTACTTTTAAATTCCTTACTTGGCTCAGCTGCAGATCCTAAAGATCCCAAACTAAGGAGTATCGAGAATTCATTCGCTTGGGTCACTTCTAGTACACACAAGGTAGAAATCTCTTGATACTCATAGGGATGTTTGAGATCTTGTTAGGTTTTGAGAGGGATATTTCTTGTATTGCATCTAAAATTCAAGTTGGTTTGGTAATCGGCACATTTCGTGATCGGGGCTCGGATGCGTTGCCTCATGTACTTCCTACTGAGGCATTTGGTTGAGTTTTGATTTTGACGACTCTCATCCCGTAAGTGTCGAGAATGCACTAATAACTTATGTTTCAAAATTGGACGTAGATCATGTGGATGCTTTCCGTAATATATTCACTCGTTAGTTTTTCTTTTTCTCGCGTTGGATAATGCAGACTTGCCAACACTCTATTTGCAAGGTGGATCAATAATTCCGTGGGTCTTCTGTGCAACATGTTGAGGAAGCAAATGCAACAGATGACTTGACACTCATTGTGGCTTTAGATCAATATGGTAACGTGTCTATGGATTTATAGCTATTAGACAACTCCATTACTATCCTATATAAACTTACACCACTCAGACGGTTCACTAATCGTTTAGCATGAACTTCGTTTCTTTTAATAAATCTTTCTTTGGTTAGCATTGTTACAAGTTAGGTGCTTTTTATAGGGAAAGCTAAAGGTGTTCTCTACGAGGACGAAGGTGATGGATATGAATTTAGTGAAGGGGGATAGTTTCTTACATATCATCTCGCGGAGCTTCAATCATCAAGTGGTAACAATAAGAGTTTCTAAAGTCAAGGGTCCTGGACTAGACCAAAACGACGTTTGCATATTCAATTGTTGCTCGGTGAAGGTGCTATGGTATGTTTCCACGGTGTTCAACCGTTGGAAAGCAACATATGTTCGAACCAATCAAGGTTTATGACGACATCTTGAATCTTCTTCGTTCTAATATAAATTTTTGAAAAGGTTGATGCATTGGGAATGGATGGAGAAGCCCGCATATTAAAATGCCTTCGAGATCTTGAGATCGCCAACCTAATATACACTAGCCAGAGCAAGACAAGAATCGTATCGGTAATATTTTTACTTTTTTAGTGTAGAGATTTAACCGTAACCACAATTGTTACTTGTCTCGTAGTGATGATTTTCTTGTAAGCATGATTGTAAATTTCGGCTCATTTATTTCTAGTTATAATTCCAATATAATTGAAACACCCTATCAGCTTAGATTTTTGATTGATTACTCGAATGAAGAATTATTTAAGGGACAATTTGTACTGTACGGGGGACTTGAAACGTATCTCGTGAGGACCGAACTTGGTCTTGTTTCCAGTGTTGTCCGACGAAGCACGTCTTTAAGATGAGCAAGCGCACTCCGGCCAATGTCACCCTAAAGATAAATGTGAAGGTTTGGGCGCAACACTGTTCTAGTTGATGCGTTGTCAAGGCGCATACCGCTTGTCGATGTGACCGGCCAACTATTATCTTTGGTGCTGATATGACCCATCCTCACCCGGAGAGGATTCAAGCCCCTCCATCGCCGGCCGTAAGATTTTATTTACTAATCCACTCTATAGTTCACCCTTTGGTGACTCCTAAACCGAGAAATAGGTTAGGAACCTAAAGAATGTTTTGTGAGTTACGCATTTGTTAGTGTTATCTTATATGCCCTTTAAGTTCTAAATAGATATTGTATGAGCTTTAAGCCATCGAAAACTTAGAATTCTCATAAGTTTCAGTCCATTGTATTCCCTCAAAACATAGGAATTCTCTCGAAGTTGTTCTTGTTGAAAGAATAAGACTAATTATTGTTGTTGAATGCGTGACTGATTTTGGTTGAATCGAATGAAAGATTTTTGCAGGAAATTATTTTTGAATTCCGGCATATTCCCGGCGGATTGAGCTGCCGGTCAATAATTTTGACCAGGTCAAGGTTGACCGGCAGTAATTTTTTTGCTGTTACAAAAAAGTTTGTAACTGACTCTAAGTCAAGTTACAACGGCTGTTGCAAAAAAAAATTGTAACGGCCTTGAGTACATTACCACGTGGCAAATTCGTAACGGCTCAATCCTCGTTACGAGGGCCGTTAAAAAATTCGTAACGGCCACAAAGCCGTTACAAAAAAAATGTAACACCCACTTTTGCAGCAGGCGAGGGCCGTTACAACCCGTTTTTGTAACGGCCTGGTTCTGTTTCTAATCCCAGAATTTGGTGTAGTGGCAATGCACAAATAACAAGTCTATCTAAAATAAGCTCAAATATATTCATGCAGGTATAGAGTATAACAAGCTTTGAGAATGACCAACCGGCTGTAGCCACAATGGCTGTGTTGCTCTGCTCCTTGGTTTTCCTTGGGTTGGCTCAGTTGTGTACCACATGCACCTGTTAGCTCAACAAAGAAGTTTCAGTTCCAAGAAAGGTGCATGTTAAGGCAAAGAGGTCAGTATTTGGACTGACATGGATTCAAGAATTTCAAGTAACACTAATATACAGGGCAATGATACTACAGATATGCAACAGATTTGTAGTGAATGATGCAAGAATGCAAAAGCAGAAAATTACGGCTAATCAGAGTCAAGAAAGATGCTTGAACTTACTACTTAGAAGAAAGATGCTTCAACAGAGAACTTATGCAAAGAATGCAATGATAAAATAAGAACTACAATGCAAAGAATGATGGAAGCTAAGTTACACTACAATGCGGGGCTAAAAACAACAATGCGGGGTGAGTATATACGGGGTGAGTGTAAATCGGTAAGAGGAAGCAAATTATCAACTTAGCACACGCCAAGTCCCCGGCAACGGCGCCAAAAACTTGGTAGGCCTGGAAAGGGGTTGATTTTATGGCCTACTTGTTATAACCGCAAGTGCACGGTGTCTTCTATGAAGCACATGGCAAATACGGGTCGATCCCACAAGGACTTGTGGTGCTATAGTTGATTTCTAGGCTTACTTACTGAATTCTAAGAAGTGTGTAACATAAATTGAGGTTTGTCGATGCGACTAGGTTGAAATGTGACACTAAACTAAGGTAACATTTAAATTGTAACAAATTGGAAAGTATCGGGGTGAAGATTCCTCCTCCAATCTCATGCTCGGTGCCATATATCTTTGGCTATGATCTTGTGCCTTCCTATGAAGGTCTACAGTGGATGTTTGTTAACTAAGTGTGCTAATTCACCCCTAGTATGAGTGGTCTTCTTAAAGTACCACTCATCACAGGCTTATAAACTCACTAGTCAATTACTAACCCTAATCATAATATACACAACAAGAATCATACTACAAGCGGACATGCTTCACATGAAAATCAGGGGTTTCATCAAACACCCCGAGAAATTAAATTAACACATAATTAAAAAGATAATTAAACTAAAAATTAAATTAAAGTGGTGCTCCGGCTAGCCAAGGCATCCCCATTAACAATCACAGACACCTCCTATTTATACATGCACAGAATTCCCCAAACTTCAAACCCTAATTTACTTTAAAATAGAAATTAAATGAAAACCTCTCACCCACGTCGCTCAATCCTCTGAATCAGTGTCAGCTCTGTTCAATCGCCTCTGAGAACGCCATGCATCGATCGTGGTACAAACCTTAGCTTTCAATCATCTCAACCCCTAGCTTCTAAGTTATGAGAGAAGCTAAAGGTAGAGATGGGGTGAACCTAGGGTGGAGGAGAAGGTGGTTATGGTTGTGTTGTTGTCGAGGGGAAAAAGGATGGTGGTGGGGCTTACCGCTGGTCGGGTGAAGGAGGTATGGGAGAGGAGATGGGGCTGCCGCAACCGGTGTATGGAGAAGAAAGAGACGATGGAAGAAGAGAATAGGTTTGGTCGAAGGGTATAGGGTAGGTGATTTTTGTTGTGAAGCAGGTGCATCAGGGGAAGATGAGGAGGCCGTAGCGATCGTTGGATGTGGGAAGGTGGAAGATCTCTCGGCTCAGGATACAGGTGGTTTTGGTGTTGAGCGGGAGTACAAAAGATGATGTGTTGGAGCTGGAGCGAGCGTTGGATGTGGTGATAGCGATCTCAATGGCTCAGGGTGAACGGGCTCGGATCCGGGCTATGGGCCGGGTCTTGATAGCTTGGGCCCAAGTCTTGTAGATGAGTTGCTACTTGTTGTGTTGCAACCCCATTGCCTTGTGCTTTGGCTTTCTGCTCCATAGATGCTCGACTCCAATTCTTCGCTCTTTTGGCTCCTCCGAATCTCCAGACTTTATTTCTTACCTAAAAACAAAAAATTAATTAATACAAATATTTATTCTTGAAAACAAAGAAAATACAGAATTTGGGATAATATCTGATTTCTAAGCACAAAAGATGAGTAAAATGCCAATAAAAAGGTGTATAAATATGCAATATTTGGCACTCATCAATATTGTGGAATCACAAACGATGAGACGAAGGTGTTTGTGATTACTTTTATATCTTGCCTATCGGAGATATCAATCTCAAGCCAATTGTTACGATTGTACTCAATACGATAGAAACAACAAGATCAGATCACACAACCACAAGAAAGTAGTATCGTCCGGCACACAATCCCAATGAAGTCTTCAAGTCGTTAACCTACGGGTCTCGGTATAAACCTAAGGTTAAAGGAGAAACAACAGAAGCGCTGCCGGGGGCCCACTCTTGCTGGCAGGTAGTGGTTCACATCACGTTTTAGAAGAACAAATCAAAAGTGGATTTGGCAACTTTAATAAAAGCTTGCATAAAGGTAAACCAGCATTTTCTTAAAAAGAACTTCCGTAAAATAGATCTGGTCGGTGGACTTGTCGTTTCATGCAAAAAGCACGTCGGTGAAGAATTTGTGCAGTAAAAGCCGGCAAATGTTATATTCAACAAGTTGGCAAGAATTTCGGCCCTGAGTTTCGCCCGCTGAAGAGGCTGGTATTTTAGGTGGCTGTTATCACAGTCAGCTTTTTCGCGCCGCTTCGCGTTCACATGATGCATTTTTTGCCGTTGGCGCGATGCGTGGATTTCGGCCAAAAAGCAAACCGGGAAATCGCGACGATATTTTGGACAGCGCTTTCAAAGGCAACGGTCGCATGCCAGCCGTGGAGCGAATAGGCCTGGCAGCCTCCACAGCCAGCGTTGATCCCCGACATTTCGCCGTGACTCTATGCATAACGTATTTGGGGTTTCTCCGTAGATTGAGAGATTAACGCCTGACGCTTGACACTATTATTCCCTCGATCGGCAGAGAGAGACCCACCTCCGCATGAAGAATAGTTGGGCGGCTGGACGCCGCAGACGCGGTGACACTCACCGCTTCCCCGACTATGTGGATAGACCGTGTATAGATTCAAAGTGTTCTCCGTAGATTGAGAGCACTAACGCCTTCGGCCGTAAACAACACCGTGACTCCCTGACTATGCACCATTCAGAATAGATGTGACGCTTTAACTGGCTAATATCTTTTCTGTAATAGATTGAGAGCACTAACGCCTTCAGGTCGTAAACAACACCGTGACTCCCGACCATGCACCATTCGTAATAGATGTGAAGCTTTAATCGGGCAAATATCTTTTCTCGCAATAGATTAACCCGCCGCGACATTCACCACCGAATTCCAGAATAATCTATTATTGCTCCTATTCCATGGTCGAATCCACGGCCTAATCCCATGGAATGGCAATAACAATTGCTCCTATTCCATGGTCGAATCCACTACCGATCCCATGGAATGGCAATAACAATTGCTCTGATTCCATGATCGAATCCACGGCTTGATCTCATAGAATGGCAATAAACTACTACATTATCTCATTATTTCGATTTCATGATCGAAACCACAGTTGATCTCATGAAATGGTGATATATAATTTTAATTACTCCGATTTTATAGTCGCATCCACGATCCCATAGGATGGTAATGCTTGCTTTATTATTCTGAATTCGTAGTCGAATCCACAGCTGATCCTATGAATTAATAATAAAAACCTATTCATTTTTATTACTCAGTTTCATGAATTATTCTCCATCGAATTTCAAAAATTAGTAATAAATACTCAATAACCGGCATCCTGGATCATCACCGAGTAATCCCACAAAAATGGTGCAAGTGTATTCGATAAATGATGCATGATCGAGCACCCGGATGCACGAACGAGCATCCAAAAAATATGAAACAATGAGGAATCCTACGCAAAACAGGAGAAAACAATAAATATTAATAAAATAATAAGAGGCGCCCAGGGAAGGGCCCACCGGCCGGCCGGCCATGCCCTAACCGTTGTCGGTCCATGCCTCTTCCATTATTTTCCTTATTTTTTGTTATTTCATGAACTCATGAAAACTCCTTGGTTTTAGCAACTTTCCTTGTTTTTGCAAAAACTCATGAATCCTCCATAACTTCATGGATTCATGAAATAATGTTATAAAATAAGGAAAGGTGTGCAAGACCGGGCAACTTAGCCGTCCTACCATGCCCTGGTCGGTCCCACACCTCACAATCCTTAGCTTTTATAATTATTATTCCCTAATCTCATGAAACTCCTTTGTTTCAACAAAAACTCATGGATTCTCTCCATAACTCCAAGGATTCTCCATAATTTCAAGGATTCATGAAAAATAATATTATAAAATAGGGAAAGGTGTGTGGGACCGGGCAACATAGCCGGCCGGCCATGCCCTAGCCGTGGCCGGTCCCACACCTTGCAATCCCTAGTCTTTATAATTATTATTTTCCTAAATTCATGAAACTCCCTTGGTTTGAGCAAAAATCATGATTTCGTCATAACTTCTCAAATTTTGCACAAATCATGAAAAACCAAAAGCCAACAAGTCACACGACCGGCTAGCCTCTCACGGCAATTTTAAATGTTAAAATACACTTATTTAAATATTTACAAAATATTGATCAATTGAGCATACATGCTCATTCCAACAAAAATCAAGAATTTCGATCAAGATGAAACTCTTCTGAAAATTCACAACATTGCTCGATCGCACATCAGAAAATGCTGAAACTCTCAGTACGGAGACACGGGCACCACGGCAACACGTGCATGCCTTCATGACCAACCAGAGTCATCCTTAGGGCTTGCACAAAGCTGGTCCCACACGTTTTCATAATTCTGACCTAATTTGCTCAATTGCTCGTATTGGGCCCAAACTATCTCCAACCAACCTCGGGATTGCTCAAACGTCCAACAATCGGGTCACGTGACCACCAAGAGCCTGGCCCCATGCTCTCTTGGTCGGTCCCCATCTTTCATACCTAGGTTTTATCACCTAATGTCGAACCCAACAATATTTCAAGAAATGATGAAACCAACATTTAATCATCATTCTTTCACCAATCCTCAAACCGAGAACCCCGGGTGCATGCTCACTGAAACGGGGAACCACATGGACGCCATCATCCCATGTGGTCGGTCCCTCCATCACTCATGACCTATTTTCAGCGATTCATCAACTATGATCTGAAATTAGGGTTTTGAATAAATGCTCCACGAATCATCTCTCTGAGCACGATTCAAACATTAATGAATTTATGATGGATTCAGCAATCAATATCTGAATTAATCATATAATATTTGGTATCTTACTGATATTTTAATATTTTATTGGGTCACGCCACCAATAAATGTTTCATCGAATCGAGCAATACTTGTTCAGCTTGCTCAAATATTGATCCATCTATCAATATTTGTAATTTATCGCAATTTGTTGAATTGAGCAATATCAGTTTTCAATTTCACGACAAATTACCAACATTCAAGAATTTTCCGAATTGAGCAAAGATTTCTGCGCAATTGTACGTCAAATCATCAACGCTCATTATTTTGTCGGAATTGAGCAATACTTGCTCAATTGCTCGTCAAATTCTCAATATTCAAGCATTCGCCGAATTGAGCAATACTTGCTCAGCTTGCTCGACTATTGATCCAACTATCAATATTCAAGAATTTATCAAAAGATTTCATCGAATCGAACAATACTTGCTCGCTTGCTCGAATAATCCACATATATTCGTGAACTCATCAATATTCAATAACTCGTCGAATTTACAATATTTGCTCGGATTTGAGCAACATTAACATTCATGAATCGCCGAGCATTTGTCAAACATGCTCGATTCAACAAAACCTAGACTCATTGTCTAATCACCAACAATCGACAAACTAAATACACGTCTGTCATGCAGACTCCATGATTTGTGAGACATATATCACGTCAAATTGGGGGATAACAACTAGGGTTTTGGTCTGGTGGCCTACAACACGTGGATTTCATACACGTCGAGAAATGTGCGTAAGTTTTGTAAACGGTTGAAGGAGTTAGCAAAGTAGTTGGTGCACGGTCCGTCAAGTCTCCACACGACATGAAACTGACTTTACCACGATCTTCCGCTTGCCCACTCTTCCACTCATGAAACCGTCACACTTACAGGGATCAAGGTGTTCACAACTATGACAATATAAATAAGTCTCTGAATCCATGATTGAGGACAACGAATGATCACTAGATATCGACAATCGTCCACACGGAATTTCTCGAGTAACTACTCTTAAGAATTCATCAATCTATCAAAACTTATTCGAACTCAACAGTTCACCAATTGTTGCAGAAACCTTCAACACATCCATAATCCTTGATCATCATTGATCCCACACAATTCTCAGCTTCCCTCCTACAGATCAACCCATCTCCCTCTTTGCGATCGAATTGACTCTGGAACGACCATTAACTTGGTTTAGGCCGGAGTCCTACAGATTGATCTCTCGAATTTAAGCACTCCCTTTGCAGTGCATCTGTGTGAGATTAAGAAGTTTCCTCGGTCGAGGAGTCTCGACGACACGCTCGACTCTTCACTTTCCTAAAAAACCAAATAACCGCTTTTCCCCATCCACAGACATGACCACAAATGGGAGATTAATCTCTCGGTTGCAATTTCTCATTTTCACAAAATGGTTGGTCTTAGGTCTAACTCAACAACTTCAAATTTTGGTCAGAATCTTTCGAATGGAAATGTTCCTCCTTCCAACGCTCCACTCAATGGAACAGTCAAGGCAAAAATCCCGACTTTGATCGAGTTGGCACGAGTACAGGAGGTTCATATAAGGAACATGGACCTGATGAAAGAAACGATGAATAACATATTGAACTTCCTCATCAGACTGACATCTGACTTGGGAGGTGCTCATGCTCAGGAAGTTCCAACATTGGTAGCTGACCCCTCAACCGGTGATCATCCCCGAATCATGACTTCACCACTTATGAAAAGCCAGTGGATCAGGAAGTCACAAGTTTGATTGAGAATCTATGTGAACTCCTACACTTCTCCAGGGATCAGCGTACGAACACGTTTGCCGCACTCAACAAAATATCATCTGACATTCCATTATCCCAGGTGGTTGAACAAGTATCCATGGTATCTGCACTTTCAATCAACAACATCACCTTTACTGAGGAAGACCGAATGACGGATGAAGGACATAATCGAGCCCTGTTCGTAACTGCTTTTATTAAGGATTCTGAATTCAGGAGAGTTCTTATCGATACAGGCGCTTCTACCAATTTGGTCACAATGAAGACTCTCAAAGAGGCCAAAGTTCCACAAAGAAAGATCATTCGTCATCCCATATTGATGACGGGTTTCGAGGGGAGCCAGAGTCACACGTACGGATATGTCTATGTGGATCTGAAAGTAAGACCGATTCAATCCACTGTCAAGTTTCTTGTGATTGAGAAAGACCCGGATTATCACATGATACTCGGGAGACCATGGCTTCATGACAATAAGGTTGTTCCTTCAACGTACCATCAATGCATGAAAAATTTATTCAACAACAAGATTGTCCGCATCCCGGCTTCAGTGTCTCCTTATGCTCCGGTTTATGATGATAAATTCCTGGAACCTCCAAAAAGCATCCCCGAACCTCCAAACAAGATCTGCAGTGTTCCACTCCCAAATTGGAAATCAATTGAGAACACTGACACACCTTCATCATTGGTGTTAAATTCACAAATCGTCCACCACGCCACTCAAGCATCGCTGGTCAAGGTACTGAATCGGAAAAGTCCAACTTTGTTACTGACTATGATGCAGAGGGGAGAGTCATTTATCTCCGTCGTAAGGATTAGCAATTAACAGGGGAGGTCGATGAAAAGTCTCCCTGCCCTGAAGAATCATGCCAGAGTGAGCAACCGCCCGATGAAGAAATTCAAGATGCGCCGCGACAGCTGCAAGATGGTGTAGTTCCAGGAAATCCTACGCTACACCCCTCACAAGAATTTATATAATCAAACCGTTTTAGGATGAACAATTGTAATTTTTATTGATTAAACTCTTAAATGTTTACAAGATGAAATGGAAATAAGTTAAAGAATTACAATCACTCTAAACTTTTTCTCTCTTAATGACTTGCCCAACACTCGAAAAAGATCTCTCTCACGATAGGCCTGTTCGGCTCTTTATATAGGGTATTACATAGTGGATGATAGCTAAGCTGTCCTTTATTTTCGGGAATAACTTGCGAAGTGTCGCAAGTGTACAAATGTATAACCTCGCGACACTCCTAGATCTCGCTAAGTCTTCACACTTTTCTCATGTTCTGGCCGTCGTCATCCATTGCTTCATTTATATTACTCGTTTGCGACACCTTCGCAATGTTGTCGTTTATGGATTTCGCGAGGTATTGGTGTTGCGATATTCTGATCCTACATCTTGCCTCTTCTCATGTCTTCTCTGCGAAGAAGAGAATGTCATGAGAAACTATATTTTCAAACTGCCGCAACTGTTCATCCTTATCTGTCGTTTATGATTCCGTACTATATTTTCTTTCACCCATTTCTTTGACACGTCTCTTTCAACCGTTATTTCTCAACCATTCACGTCCCTTCTCGCATTAAATGCGTTTATCTTCTCGAGAATTTTCTCTCTATATATAGTTTTCTCATCCTCCTCTTCTTCTTTTTCACATTTTCTCTGCAATTTTTTCTTCAATTTTTCTCCGTAATTTCCGCTTCTGTTACTGTAGATTTTTCTTCGATCTTCATCTCCTTCATCATTCCCATACTCTGAAAAATGGCTCCACCTGGTCGTAGATATGAAGTTCTCTTGGGAGAGGCTCAAAAGGATTTACAGGAGAAGGGTTTCACATTATCCACCATTCCCGATCAAGAATCTTCATCTATTCTTTCGGCCAAATTATTTACTGATCATCGTTGTGATAATCAAAAGATCATAATCTCGCTAGGTCAGATTCTCGCGGGGCTTCCCATTCCTCTCTATAATCCTGAAATTCCTTTGTTTTATGAAATCCTTGCTCATGAGAAACTCTCGCGAGCTATCTACCAACTAAGCGGAGATTGTATCCGCTTAATGCTTGAGTTCGCCAACCGTGGCGCTGGTAAGGGATCTCTTTATCCCAATAAAGTCAGAGATCCTAAATTCGCAGACCTAGAGATATTCGCTGAAAAGTATTCAGTAGAGAACTTCTTTGAAAATTATGAAGTTATAAACATGAAGAATGATAGGTCTCGCTGGGGTGCACGTTTGAAAAGAAGAGAAAATATCCCCAGTAACAAATTACTTATGCAGGATATCGATTGGCATTCAGGCAAGAACAATGTTCCTCGCCATTCCAAAGATGACAAATGGTGTGTCTTTCCGCTATTTTTGAATGTACCTTATATTTCAGGTTCGAATGTACTCCCTGCGAATCTCGCCAACTATCAACCTTGGGTATTTAATTGGCCCGAGAAAGCTAAAGAGGTGTGCTTTCCGAATTTCACTCAGTTTGTAATTATTACTCCTTTTTACATCCACTAATCTTGCGAGATTTTCAGATTGTTAAGTTGAGAAAAAGCTACGAGAGAAACCCTAAGGCGAGTACTCTGGTAATTCTTCAATCGATCACGGATGAAGTAAGAAATACTTTTCTTCGTTATTTTTAACAATATTGTTGCCTCTGTTTCTTATCTTCATTCGTGTGCGAAGGTTGGCGTTGAAGTTGTTGAAGAAGAAGATATTTCTGAAGCTTCGAAAGCTAAAGGAAAGGGTAAAATTCCTCTTCGCAAGAAGAAATCTACTGCTCCACCTTCTAAAAAACGGAAGATCCATTCTTCTTCTCGCTCAAGTTCTCAATCCAGCGAGAGTTCTGATGATGATGATGATGATATTGACACCTCTCTTGCGAAGGAGAATCATCCTACTGAATCTCTTATGGCGCAACTGTCTAGTATCTTTTCTGATTCCATGCAGGGAATTGGAGATGATCATCTTTCAGGCACTTGCGAAGCTCTCGCAAGTATTTTTGATGCCTCTTTACTAGAGGGTAATGATTCTCTTCAAGGGGTTTCCAGATCAGTGACTCCCAGCTTCCTAAATGCGCTTGGTGCCTTGGTACGACTGTATTTCTTTATTTCTTCATAACTTCGATTTTAAATCATCTCTTGATAATTTCTTTATTCTTCTTTGTAGTCTAGGAGAGCTTCCTTTGTTGTTGCCTCAGATCTTGAGAAAAGGCGTAATGTGTTTGAAAAGAAAAATCTTCAACTTCGCAAGAAAAATGAAGAGTTGGAAACTGAAGCCGTTGCTCTTCGCAAGAGAGATAAAGAATTCGAAGATGAAACTGCTATTCTTCGCGAAAAGACCAAACAACTGGAAGTTGAATCTTCCACTCAGAAGAATAAAATATCTAGCCTTCAAAGTGCTAATCAACAACTTTATGGTATGAGACTTTTCCTTTCTCCTTTACTTTGTTCTCTAGTTGTTTTTCCTTATCTGACTTATTATTTTCGCAGACGTTTATAATCTTTCTGATGAAGCTATTCTTCTCCACTCATTTCCTGAACCTATGGATAACGATGCCCTTCTTGCTCACCTCAACAATTCTTTAGATAGTTTTTCAAATAACAAAATTAGATCTCTTCCTCTAGAAAAACTTCAATCCAAGTTTCGCCTCCTAGAACTTGATCATAGATCTAGTTTGGGTTTAGCCAACCAACTTAAACGTCTATACCTCGATTCCCAAGAGAAAATTAATGTTTTAAGGAAGAAAGTTAGTGATCTTATAGATGACAAAGATCGCATCGCTAATCAAGGTGCCCAAGCATTAGCAAAATTTCAAAAAACTCTTCTTGAAGTTCAAGTTGAACGGGACGAATCCATTCGCCAAAATACTTTACTTAGCGAAAGAGAGAATCAAATTCGTTCCCTTCTTTTCATAAACAGTGAAGATGAGTTCGCTTGGGCTGCGAAAGTTCTAGATGACGCCAGAAATAATTTAGGTGTCAATGTTAGTCTTCAAGTTGAGCATACAACCTTGATTAGGGATATGATTACTGATAGAGAAGGTTGTTGGCCATTCTCCTTTATTCAATTGTTTATTTTTTATGAAGCTATCATTAAGTTGTTGATTCATTGTCCTATGTTCGCAGAGGCTGAGAAGAGATTTCAGAAAAGAATTGAAGAACTTGAATCTGAGAAAGGTCAACTTGCAAAGGATTTCTCTCTTCGCAATGATAAATACTCCAAGTTGAAGAAGCAACTATAAATTACCGTTGCGAATTTCAAAAATGATGTTGTTCTATTTCGTAACCAGACTATTAAGACAGTCTGTGATGATCACAATATTCCTCACTCTTCATACCCTTGTCTTCTTGACAAAGTCCCTGAAAACATTCCTTCTTTGGATATTTCTGATAGCGATGCTAGCGAAGAAGAATCTGGTGAAGATAATGAAGTAGAAGGATCTGACGAAGAAGAAGAATCAAACAAGAAATAGCTTCATTTTATTCTTTCTCTTTTTGTAACATCTGTACATTTATCCTTTTAATCTTCCATTTTAATAATCTCTTATTGTAAGTTTCTTGGATCTTCAAATACAAATTCTACTTTTGTTGTCCCTTTCTGCACATGTTAAAAAAGCAATTCTTTTTTGCAATATAGTTAATCAATATTATGAATGCGTAAATCTATCATATGAAAATAAATAACATATTCTCAATCTATTCATTCCCATACTTGCCTCTGTTATTTGTTTTCAAATGAATGATTAATCAAATAACCTTTAGATGGTAACATGCCTCAGCCTCGCAACTATTGCTGCTGAACTCTCGCGAGAGAATGTTTCTTTGTTGTTTTCAAGATCTCATTTTTTCTTTTTCTTTTGTGTGGTCTTATTTTGCCTTCCTAGTTAAAGGTCTTATTGCGCCACATTTTGTCATTGCGACAAAATCGCAGGACGTCTTTACACTTTCATGTAAAGACCCATTGATTTTGCCTTATCATTTCTTAGTATTGTTGCCTCTGTAGGATAATTTTATTGCGACAATATGACATGCCTAAATTTTTCTTGCGAGAATAAAGCCCCATGACATTGCTGCCTTGCGACGAAATCGCAGGACGCCCTTACACTTTCATGTACTCGACCCATTGATCTCGTCTTATCTTTGTCGGCTTGTATTATTGCCTCTTCAGGATCATCGCACAAATATGACAAGCCTAATTTTTCTTGCAAAAATAAAGCCTCATGACATTTGCGTCTTAAGACACTTGTCAGCTCCCTAATGGAGGGTGCCGCCCTTATCATCTCCCTAATGGAGGGTGCCGCCCTTATCATCTCCCTGGTTGCCCCTTCAAGGAGGCGTACATCGGCCATACAAGACTAGATCCTCCCATCCGGTCTTAACAACAACCAGTTGATTTCGCAGCCTCTTATCCCTTTTACCAATATGGCTTATGGTTACGAGACTGCACCCTAAGTGGAGTTTTCTTCGGGCCGAGTGCAACATATGCCAAGACTTGCCAAGAATGGCCGAGACACTTCAAATGTCCCAGGCACTCTTGGCTCAACCGTGTACCTCGGCGCCTTGATCATATGATGACTCCTTAGAAAAGACCCTCGGTCGTCCAACCAGGGTATAACCTTATATATATAGTTGGAAATCCAAGGTATCTCTCCTGGATGGGCTTTATTGACCCCAAATATCCATGACCCAGGTTCCAGGGGCGGTGTAACCTTTTCCCTGAGCCATGTTAGCAGGTACCCCCTTTTATGACGTACTTTAGGTCTTACATTTGCCTCTTACGAAATTTTGATTCGCGGACTAGGGTGTACGCCATAGCAGGTTCGCCCCATTCTGATATGTCATTGATTTTAAATTTTGTCGTCATTCATGCGAAAGTTTCTCGTATTCTTTCTTCGATTATCATAATCTTTGCATCTTCAGCCTGTCTTTATCACTCAAAAGTTCAAGAAATTTTTTTATTTTTTTTTATTTTTTTTACAACTTTCGCAAGCCTAAAATCACTCATTCACTCATTTCGCCTCCTATTTCTGTTGCTCTCTGCTTCTGCATTATTTAAATCTCCTAGTACTGCCTTTCCTCTTGCGAAGTTCTCGCCATTTCCAACTTTCTTCAAGTATTGGTTTCGCAACGTATTTTCTTCTCTCATCTCAATTGCGTCTACCATCAATCTTTCCCTTCTTTGCTCTTCTTTGATGTTTTGCTTCCAACTCTTCTTCTGTGCAGCTCTTTCCTCGCAACTCTCCACATCAACTTCATAGCATTTCTGTCCCTCAATCCAATCGCCTTTTATAACTCCAACACTACTAGGATGAGGAAATTTGATGCACTGGTGATAAGTCGATGCTACACCAAAAATCTCATGTAACCAAGGTTGCCCAATGAATGCGTTATAGGGAGATTCCACATCGACTATGCAGAACAAGATTTCAGTTGATAATCCATTCAGTGGTATTCACATATGAGCTTATCCTTTACGTTTGTTGGCAGTACCATTGAATCCATAGATCTTATAAGTTGAAGGTATCAGATCTTCATCCTTCCCTCCCATAGTCTTGTAAGTATGGTAAAAAAGTATATTTACAGAGCTTCCAGTATCGATTAAGATTCTATTGATTTCCCATGAATTTTCTGCCTCATCATCTTCATCATCCTTAGGTTTTGGGTTAATCTCCAGCCTTACCACTAATGGGTTGTCATGCATCTCGCCATCCTCGGGTACCTCTTCTGCGGTAAAAGAAATAATATGCTTTTGCCATTCCTTTAGTAGCGATGTCTTCGCGATGTTCATTATTTCTCTATTATCAGCATCTCTTGAGAAAACTCTACTGAGAACGCTATCATGAAAGTCTTCAATAGTCCTGTATGAATGTACAATAGAATTGCAAAACAGATTCTTGACTTTTGCTCCAACTTTTATTACAAATGTTTCTCCTCCTTTTGTTGTGTTTACCCTGTGGATTTCTGGTGGCGGTGGTAATGGTTGAGATTGAGGTTGAGGTTGATTTTTTAGAAATTGATTTAGTTTCCCTTGGTCTATCATTCTGAGAATGATTCTTTTTATATTTCTGCAATCGTTTGTTGAGTGTCCATGAAAATGGTGATAAGAACAAAATTCATGACTTCTATCACCCGAAGGCGGCTCATTTCCCATGTTCCATGGCGTGGGTATATTTTCCATCAAGATTATAGCTTCCCATATTTTCTCCACACTAGCATTCAGTGGTGGCATCTTGATTTCTTCTCATACTACCCTGTGATTTCGCTGTCCTCTATAATAACTCTGCCTCTGGCTTCCATAAGTTTCTTGTGGCTGATCAAGTCTTTGAATTTTGTTATTTCCGCCACGGTTATAGAAATTTCTCTCTCTTTCGAATTCTTCCTGATCTCGACTCCCCATGGATACTAACTTTTGCTGACCATCTCCCGGTATTCTTTCTTGTTGGCTCTGCGAGGTACTCGCTACTGTGTTTATCAATTTAGGTAACAAGATTGCATTCGCAGCATTTGAACTTGTGTTCGCAACTGGGTATGATTCCATTTCATTTTGCTTTTCCTCTAGAGCAATGTATTCCTCCCGAAGTTTCTCGCAACTCGCCATTGTGATTGTATTCTTGATTCTAAAAATCTGAATGTATAATAGATTGGTTGCGAACATAGCATTAATGAATGATAAAATGAGATATCTCTCATCCACACGACCAGCCATATCGCTACACATTGTCTTCCACCTCACGGTCAGATGTTTCAAACTTTCGCCAACCCTTTGTTTTAACCCAAATACATCTTCAATACCCGGTCGCGAGGAATCATTACTTATGTACGCCCCTAAAAATATAGCTTGTAAATGGTTGAATGATGTGATTGTGTTTCTTGGTAAACCTTCAAACCATTTCATAGATTCTCCTGTCAAACTTGATGCAAAGTACTTGCACAATATAGCATCATGGTTCCCCCATTGTAACATACATCTCACATAAGCTTTGATGTGTTGTACTGCACAAGTTGTTCCATCAAAAATGCTTGTTAACGCAGGTAAATTACACTTTGGGGGTATTCCTCCTAGCTGTACTTCTTGTGTGAACGGTGTTTTCGCAGCTTCTTCTATGGCTTCATCCAACTGTCTCTTTCCTCCTCCCCTTTTACTGTTCAACATTCCTCTCATTTCTGCTAATTCTCTAAAGATTTGCTCATTTACATCAGAATTTGGATCCACTGGTCTTTTTAGTTCCGCCTATCTTCTTCTGCGCTCATGTCTTTTTTGAATTTCTTGATTATCATCCTCTTCTCGTCTTTCTCTGCGATCTTCGCCTTCATTCCTTTCATGAATTCGTACACCGTTATATCTATCATTTTCTCTTCTTTGCTGCCTATCGGTTCTCCTTTGTACTATTTCATATTCTTCATTGATATTACCATTGTTGCGATTTTGTTCTCGCCTTATTTCTCGATTATCATGATTGTTCTGGCGAATTGCTTCTTTCAGTTCCTGTTCTTCCATTTTTGCTCTCAATCTTTCCCTCTCGCAAGCTAGGCGTGCTTGTTCAGCATAGTGTCTTTCAATTTCATCTTCAATTTCTTTTTGCTTCCTCCGTGCTTCTCTCCCATGCAATATTCTTCTTCCTTCTTCCTGATTTTCTTCGTCATTTGGATTATTTCGCCCCTGACGCTGCTTATTTCCTTGATTTCCATCATTTCGCCCATTTTGAAGAGTCTAGGGACGTGGGATATAACGATCTTCCATTATTTCTCTTCTTTCACAACGTTCTTCGCCTGGATCTTGCACTTCCTCTCGATTTTCTTCACTAGCATTTTCTATAGGTAAATTTCTCCTTCTTTCCTCTCTAACCTATCTTGAACTTGACCTTGTAGTGCTTCTCGATCTTCTGTTTTGTAATCTCATATTTTTCATCCTCAACTCATGATATTTTCTTGTCAAGTTTGCACGTTCTTCCGCTTCCAATCGTCTTTCTTCATGTATTGTTTGTCTCAATACCTCTAGTACTGCGATTTCTTCATTTCCATGAATTATTTCTCCAATCACTTCCTGGTCTCTCTCTTCTCGTCCATTATTTACCAATTGTTGTTCTTCTTCCCTTTCATCCATAGAGTCTAATCTCCAAGTATGCACGCTCACCCTATCATAATCCACGGTTCTATTCGGTACTGGTTGAATTGGCGGTTGAACTCGATCTTCTTCATTATTCCTTGTGTTCATTCTTGAGGATTCCCCCATTTCATTTATTCCTTCTCCAGCAAGTCTCCTACTGCTTCTAACAGTTGTTGGTTGTTCTGATGCATGTCTTCTTCTAGCCATTTCTCAATTTCAGTAAGTTGTTGAAAATTATATGAAATTCCTTCCCTATTACTCTAAATTCTTTCAAATCACGATGTCAATCTTCACTCAATCCCTGTTCTAGCGCCAATATGTAGTTGCAGGAAATCCTACACTACACCCCTCACAAGAATTTATATAATCAAACCGTTTTAGGATGAACAATTGTAATTTTTATTGATTAAACTCTTAAATGTTTACAAGATGAAATGGAAATCAGTTAAAGAATTACAATCACTCTAAACTTTTTCTCTCTTAATGACTTGCCCAACACTCGAAAAAGATCTCTCTCACAATAGGCTTGTTCAGCTCTTTATATAGGGTATTACATAGTGGATGACAACTAAGTTGTCCTTTATTTTCGGGAATAACTTGCGAAGTGTCGCAAGTGTACAAATGTATAACCTCGCGACACTCCTAGATCTCGCTAAGTCTTCACACTTTTCTCATGTTCTGGCTGTCGTCATCCATTGCGTCATTTATATTACTCGTTTGCGACACCTTCGCAATGCTGTCGTTTATGGATTTCGCGAGGTATTGGTGCTGCGATATTCTGATCCTACAGATGGCACAGATTCCACAACCGACAACCTCGAGACTATCAACATTAGAACAAATGAAAATCCAAGGCCAATTCTAATCAGTTTTGCTCTCTCACCTGAGGAACGAGAAGGATTGATACGCCTGTTGAAAGAGTATCAAGATATCTTCGCCTGGACGTACGAAGAGATGCCTGGCCTAGACGAAAAATTGGTTACTCATCATCTGCACATCACTCCTGGTTCCAAACCTTTCAAACAGCCATCCAGGAAGTTCAGACACGAAGTTGAGGAACAAATCAAGGTGGAAATCCAGAAACTACTAACAACAGGGTTCATCAAACCCATCCAACGTGGCTGGCAAACATTGTCCCAGTCAAGAAGAAAAATGGTCAGATCCGATGTTGTGTGGATTTCAGGAACTTGAACAAGTGTTGCCCAAAAGATGACTTTCCATTGCCAAATATTGATATGCTCGTCGATGCAACCAGCGGTCATGACATGTTTTCATTCATGGACGGTTACAGCGGATACAACCAAATCAAGATGTATGAACATGACGCTAACAAGATCGCATTCGAACTCCCATCGGAAACTTCCATTACACAAGAATGCCTTCGGCCCGAAGAATGCAGTGAGCCACTTATCGCCGAGCCATGACTGCAATATTTCACGACATGATGCACAAGCAAGTAGAAGACTAGATGTGGTGGTGAAATCAAGGACTCGAGCATCCCACCTGGACATTCTGGGACAAGTCTTCGAGAGGTGTAGAGAATACAAACTAAAGATGAATCCTCCGAAATGTGCTTTCGGCGTTTCTTCCGATCTGATTCTTAGTCACCGCAGTAAGGAATCAAGGTCGATCCGCATAATACAAAAGCCATCACTACCATGCCTCCTCCACGAACCGTGAAGGAACTCCAGTTTCATGGGCAAGGTAAACTACATTCGGCATTTCATTCCGGACCGGGCTCAACTCATTGCTTCATTCAC
Organism: Papaver armeniacum; assembly: GCA_023531295.1. Classification (NCBI taxonomy): domain Eukaryota; kingdom Viridiplantae; phylum Streptophyta; class Magnoliopsida; order Ranunculales; family Papaveraceae; genus Papaver; species Papaver armeniacum. The sequence continues at coordinate 107,297 of JAJJWW010004461.1, forward strand.
TCCTCTGCTGAAGAAGGGAGCAAGTTTTATGTGGACGACCATTCAACAAGGGGCATTCCAGAAAATACAACAAATATTACTATCACCTGCTGTCATGAAATCCCCTGTGCAAGGATGGCCATTAATACTTTACACAGCCTCCAGTGATGTTGCTATTGGAGCCCTCCTCGCTTAGGAAGATGAAGAAGGCATGAAACGCCCGATCTATTACTTCAGTCGTACAATGAGGGATGCCCAACTCCGGTACCCAAAGGCTGAGAGATCATTCCTAGCATTAGTCCACGCAATTCAGAGATTCAGGCATTATCTTCTATCAAATAGAGTTGTGCTGGTGGCCAAAGCTGATCCCATAAAGTTCTTACTGTCAAAGCCTGCTTTGATTGGAAGACCAACAAAATGGCTACTTCAAATGTCAGAGTTCGACATAGCGTGTGCCCCTCCAAAAGTAATCAAAGGACAAGCAGTTGCAGACTTACTTGCTGCTTTCCCTGGAGAGGATATCACGATGTTGCATGAAGAAGTACCTGGTGAGTTTCTAGAAATCTCAATCATTCAAGAAGAAACATGGCTATTATATTTTGATGGATCCGCTACTCCGAGCAATGATACTGGTGGAGCGGGAATTATGCTAGTTTCTCCATCCGGTGAAGTCTCCTCACATTCATTTAAGCTGGATTTCCACTGCACCAACAATTCGGCGGAATATGAATATTTTCTCCTAGGGCTGTCTTTGGCCAAGAAAGCAGGAACGGAGCACCTGGAAATCAGAGGAGACTCAAAGTTGCTGGTCAATCAAATGAATGGTGTGTACTCTCTCAAAGAAGTAACACTCGCCCCATTCAGAGCTGAGGCAAAACGGTTATTAGCTCATTTTTCTGATGCAACTATCATTCATACTGGACACACCAATAATAGACATGCTGATTGTCTAGCAACTCTGGCATCCAAACTACAATTTGAAGGGTCAGAGAAATCTATCACGGTACAGAGATGTTCTGTATCATCTAATTGGCTTACTCAAGTTGAAGATGCCCAAACGAATGACTGGAGGGCACCCATCATTCACGAGTTGAGCAGTTCTCTTACAGACGGGAAAATAAGTCTCAAGGAATTGAAGAACTTTTTTCTACTGCATGGAGCATTGTATTTAGTTGTGTCAACAGGTCCGGGTCCTCCCGGGTATCACTAAACCAGGACCCTACTTATAAAGGTCGGGTCCGGTCCTATGCAGATTCCGGTCCAGATTCGAAATTTGTGGACCCGTAACAGGACCGTTTAAATACCCCGGTACCCGTCGGTTCCGGTACCCATTGGGTCTTAAGAAAACTATTAAAAAAACCTCAAAACTTAATATTTTTTTTTTTTTGCTTGATTTAAATAATTTTTATAAAAATTATTATTATTTCTTATTAATGTACTAAATAAAGATTAAATGTAAGAGAAAAATTTAAAACGAGTAAAATATCAAAGCTAAAACTAGCAAAAACATGAATAAAAGTATGAATAAACGGTACCCGATACTCGCTGGTACCCAACGGGTATTACCCGTTTGGACTGTTTAGATTCGGGTCCAATCGGGCAATTACCCGTCGGGTCCTAAGTTGCTAATGGGTCCAATCTTTAGGACCCTAACCGACCCAAGTCTACCGGGTCCGGTTCCGGGTAATGGGTACCCATTGACAGCCCTAATTGTAGTATCGCAATCCAGATGGATCCTTATCACGATGCCTTGGATATGAAGAAGCAAACGAGCGACTCAAGCGCATACATGAGGAAGTATGTGGGCAAACCCTGGTAATCACGCTTTACAGAAGACTTCAGAGACTCGGGTATTATTGGCCCTCCATGGAGACTCAGTCAAGAAAGTTGCAAGGGTCATGTCCAAATTATCAGACACCACCTCATCACTTGGAGTTTCTAACACTTCATCACACTGGGGACTAGAGATAACCTTACATAAAATATCTTCGCAACAACGATCTTCCATCAGAGAAGAAAGGTGCGATCAAACTCATTCAAAGAGACAAACGTTTTGTCTACTTGGAAGGGATTTTGTATCGCAAAAGCTTCAGTGGGAATCTCCTGAGATGCTTGGCCTAGCATGAAATTCCCACAGTCTTGAAAGAAATGCATGAAGGTGAACACCAAGGAAAGAAGAAATTATATCTCCAAATTCATGAGAAATATTATTGGCCAACCATGGAAGACGACGCAGCTTCCTACGTTCGGAGATGTCATCAATGCCAAGTTCATGGTAACCTCATACACACTCCTTGTCTTCCATTACATTCTGTGAGTAGTCCATGGCCCTTCTATAGTTGGGGAATGGACATCATAAAAAATATTAAGCCGGCATCTTCAAAGCAGCATGAATACATCATCACATCAACAGAGTATTTCACCAAATGGGTCGAAGCTATTCCTCTTCGAAGCACCACCGGAGTCATGATCGCATCTTTCATCAAAGAGTTCATCATATGCAGATTCAGCGTGCCTAAACATATCATCACGGATAATGGAACTCCTTTCTCCAACAAACATGTTGCAGAATTGCTCGAGGAATACAGAATCAAATAGATTTTCTCCACACCATATTATCCCCAAGGAAACGGGCAGGCGGAGAGTAACAACAAAACCTTGATCTGGATTCTTATTCGAACAGTTCATGACAATCCACGAACGTGGAACGAGGATTGTAACACCCCGAGTTCCGACCAGGGTCAAACCCATATGGAGATCCGAACTCGAAGCGCTACGGGTCAGAAAGAGACTTAAAGTTTATTTTTATACTAAACATAATTAAAACTTTATATACATGAGTTGATTCATATGAATTTACTAAACATCTTTAACAACATTTTAGTTCAAATTTACATTTCAAACAATTACAAGAAAACAACACAATCACTAAGCCACTCATTTCTAGCCTCCGCTGCGCAACTCTAATAAATCTGCAAAGATGTCAATTGGGGTGAGATGACAGCTCAGTAGAATGCATTCCCAATTCTCTAAAGATGCTCAAACATAATCATTTTGTCAAGGAAAAACATATAACAATAACGCATTACAACTTCAACGAATCAATGATATATTCAAGAATCACAATACCTCAATATTTTCGATAAATTGTCCAATCTAGAATTCAGTCTATGGGTTCAAAACATTAATGTTATTACCAACAAATCATCCATTTATGGTCAACTCAACAATTCACATCAACAATACTGTTTTCAACAACTCATCCATTTAAGTTTCTACACGCCATTCACATATTAATATTGTCACGACAAGCCATCCGTTTACAATACCAAAATAATTGTCAACAAGTCATTCATCAATGATTCAAAACATCTATTCGCATATTAATATGGTCACGGAGAAAACATGAGTTCACGACATTATTCATGTTCCCTACAAATACTTCAATTCGTATTTCGATACTTGAGTTCATAAACCCAATAAGGTTTCCAATAGAGATTTCAACACACGATTCACAAATTAATATTATCATCACAACAAGTAACGTAACCATGAGGTCATATTAATATCAACAATACTTTCGACAAATCTACCAATTTTAGGTTTTAACAATTGAGTTCATGGTACGAATGTCCTTTGTTCGTACACCCACCTATCGTTTATCGGCACGGACAGCCTCCATCGATGGTCAGGAACAAAAGTTCCTATGGGGATCATACCCATCTGCTCTTGGGGATCATTACCCGTTTCATTAACAATATGAAAACCTTGGTTCGTACACCACCTATCGTTTACCGGCACGGACATCCGCCATCGATGATCGGGAAACACAAGTTCCCATGGGGATCATTACCCATTTAACTCTCGGGGATCATTACCCACCATTAACATGAAACATGTTTCATATAATGGTAAAACATGAACTCATTTCCTTTTTATAAATAATTTTCACAAACAACACAAGCAACCATGGCTTAACGACATGAATTTCATTCAAGCATTTAATCAAACACACTAACTGCAACCACATTACATTATATGTTTCATGGTGATAACTTTATCTGATCATCCTCAAATTTTGCGGGAACATTCTTGACACATTATTATATAACATATCCAAAATTCACACCAAACCAACGGTTCAAAACAAAGATATTTGTTTTATATGATCATTCTAAAAAACTGGGCAGATAACATCATATTATCATATTATTCACAGTAAATTCATATTAATCTCAAATTGAGCAATTCTAAAACAAAATGAAAGATAAGATGTTTATCTAAAACTTTCGTTAAGACTTCAAGTCATTTCAACATCATAAAGACTACCTACGAACATCAAAACCACAGCACAACCAAACTGTCCATAAATTCAGAAACTATTATCCAAATTACAAGAAATGTTCAACGGTAAATTTACGGTAGATTACTCTCAAAATTTAACCAGTAAAACCCAATTATGTTATTTATAACAAGAACCCACAGGATCATCAATCCAATATACATAGTCATAGGAATAAATTTATGAAACCTAGCGATACAAAATCATCCAAGAGAACACATGAAGAAAAACACCAAAAGAGAAAGGGTCTAGCATTCTACCTCAATTCCATTGGTCCTCCTATGATTTTCTTTATCCTTCTTCTCTAAAAATCTCTAGCTCCATCTCATCTTCTTCTCCTAGACTTTTCTTTTCTAACTTCCAAATTTCTTATTTTCTAAAACATTATATATAAATACTAACATTAATAATAATACATAATACACATTTTTATTATTACTTATTTTAATTTTAAATGTCTTTTTATTTTCCTCATATTTAGGTGATTATACTTGCACCCTAACTTTTTAGTTTCAATCAACCCCATCTGGACCACATGGTTAGCTAAGTTGGGTACAACCCGACCCGAAACGGTAAACAAAAATACTGGGTATTACAAGGATTGCCCATGGCTTTGTGGGCCTACCGAACCGCACCAAGAAGCTCAATCGGGACCTCACCATACTCTCTCGTCTACGGTGGTGATGCCATTCTCCCAGCCAAAATCAAGATTCCCTCCGCAAGAATTGCAACGGCTAGTGGGGTACAATGGAATGAAGCAGAAGTCTCAGATTCAAGAATTGCTGAATTGGACATGCTCGATTCAAGAAGAGCTAGGGTGGAAAAATACGTAGAAACCTATAAACAAAGGGTTTCCAAGGCCTACAACAAACTGGTAAGACCTTGAACATTTCCAGTAGGAGATTTGGTTCTGAAAACAGCAAAGCATATCCAGCAAGGCATGTCCGCTCCCAAGTTCTCCCCTAAATGGGAAGGACCTTATGTAGTCATCAAGGCAGTATCCAGCGAATATTACAAAATCTTAGCTGTTAATGGAGGAATCAAGGAAACATCATCAATGGCAAGTGGCTCAAGGCGTATTATGCTTGAGCGATCATCAAAGTGCTAAATTTCTCAATGTAATTTATATTTTCTCCAAAAGAGTATGCAGTATGCTCATTCGTTCAAAATTCAAAAAAAAAAATATCATGAATTCCACCAGAAAATTTCAATCATCTACTTTATTCAGAACAAAAACTCAAACCTACACAAAAATCTTTCTCTCAAACGCTCACTCAAAGCAAACCATCCAACAACGAATAATCCTTACTGAAGGCTGTTTCAAGCATCTTTTGGAAGTTTTCATTCTTCACTCTCAAATCCTGGACAGCTTTCTCAACCCTTGCCGACTCCAAAGCAAGTGCCTTTTCCTCTTCTATGATGGCGGACCTAGCAGAGATCATATTTACAATTGCAGTCGCCCTATCAACCTTAATGATCTCGAGTCAACGACGGAGCCAGCTTATGTTGAATCACAAGACTTCACAATTCGAGATCATATCATACCATCTGTGCAACTCATTGTTCTTGACATCCTGCAACTTTGTCTTGTTCATTTCCTCAATGACGGGCAATAACCCAGTGATTGTGGTCAGCAAGGTCTGCGGAAAACCTCTCCACACTTCGGTAGTAGCAATATGACTGTACCTTCTCCAGATTTTGGTGTAAAGAGATGCATAGCATTTGGGGATGATGAAACCACTAACCAGTTGATTATATGGGCAAACATTGATCATGGGGGTATCAAATGGGAGTCCAGTCGTTGGGTATTCAAGAACAGAAACCCTAGGATGAGCATCTATGAAGTTCTGTGAGTTCTCCGCATGAATGACGCCACCGCTGTTAGCTGCAACCACGGACTTTCCGTTCTCCTTCTTCCTTGCTTCGACAATAACATGAATATCAACCTGCAATGACGAAACATTTAGAAAACCTGGACAATGCTCTATCAAGAGGGATCTTCAGTCGAAAACTTACAGACGTCCCAGTCCCAGCTTCACGAGCGGACCTATAATGCGCAGGATCCCTGACAGTCCGTTTAGGTCTCAGACTGGATTCATTCCCGGTTGCCCCGCAATGATATAGATACTTATCCCATAACGGGAGATAAAGTCAGTTGCGGTTTCTGTTGAAACCCTAAATCTCGAACCAGATACACGGAGATATGAGAGAAGCGTTATAATACTGGGGACTGACAGTTCAGATATAGTCAACATTTCGGCTATGGATTGATGACCTAGCAAGTCACGTGTCTCCCTATCCAGCTCATATGATCATATTTCGTGGATCATCACTGCCTATATGGACCTTGGGTCATTTTGTTCAGCGTGAAGAAATTTGGCGAAAGAAACAATAAGGGATTATTGTTAAAAAAAAATGATCTCTAAAGAAACATCCTTACAAGCCAAGCTTTCAAATAACCAGAAAGTATCTACTTCAACGGAAAAGAGATAATTTCAGAAAGATTCATGAGCAAGATCAGTGAGACTCGTCGGAGTCATCAGATTTGTCAAAATTATCAGATTCATCATCATCGTCTTTCGCGGAATCCTCTTCGAGTTCTTCATCAGAATTATTATCAGGGATATTGACGAAGTCTAGATGAATATCAAGTTCATAATCATCCCATTAATCTTCCTCTTTGCGCTCAGCCTCAAGGTCGTCTTGAACCAGCTTCTCAATTTCTCTAGTACATCGGCCTGGCTTGATTTTCGCTCTGGTGGCACCCACACGGGTTCGTCCTCCGAAGAATCCGAGTCTAAAGTAACACCCTCAAAGACGGATTGAAGCCTTGTCCCTCACCCGCCGATATCCGACGCTGGATTCGATCTCTTCGTCGTTGACTATCACGTAACATGTCATCCTCGATTTCCTTTTCAAGAGTTCCTCCCGAGTTACTCTACGGTTGTTGGGGAATGTCGCATTTCATTTCTCGCGTAATAGTCCCTCTTGGCGTAAGATTCGCCAGCAGAATCTTCATCTCGGAACCTTGGAATCCTCTTCCGAAGAGCCTGGAGGAATACTCATAATCATAATCACTGTTGCTACTGGAAGTCACCATTATCTGGAACCAGAAACATGGGGTTACATATATGCTGATATTGAATTCATAGCAAAAATGGTAATCCTCAACTCTTACCTATTTACGATTTCACGAACTTAGTGATAACAACGTAAAACCCCAAAACTTGTTCGTTCTTTTAAACCTGCAAAGTCGAGCATAAAACATATTATTCAAGAGTCAACACTGACTTCTCAAGAAACTATGAATAATTCACATAACTTTCCATGTGAACATTTGCTGATTTTTACGTGTACATACACTATAAAATCAGTAAACTCATAAATTGTTTTCTTTCAACGATTCTTCATAAATCAAAACTTGATTTATATTTAATAAAACGTGAATAACTCACGTACCTTTTAAATAAAAAATCTTGAGTTAATGACTCACCTAAATATAAAAAAAAAAACTTTTTGCTCAACCGAGCATTCGTCTACGAAACGAGGGTCTTTTCTATTTTTGTAAAAGTCTACATATTTTAAACAAAATTTTGAAAGTTCGTAAACAAATTTTCATCATGAACTCCAAGTCTTTTCAAAATTCCTTTAACCCTAAGGATTATTATTTATTACTTTTCACGCTTCGAAAACAAACTTGGGTTTTCATGAAACCTGATAAACAAAACTTTTGCTACTGCAACTAGACCATGTTTATTCAAAGTTTATGAATCTCTTCCATATTAAGAATTTTTGCTCGTTCCTTCAACTAACGAACAAACGTGCATATATATACATTTCTGAAAATTCTACATAAATCCTACGCATGCATGCAACCATGGGGTTTTTGATTTTATGAACAACTCATCAATCATGAAACGTACATCAAAAAAAAAAAAAAAAAAACGGACAGACTTACCTATCGGCGCCGGCCGGAATTTGGTCGGATGGTGGTCGGACGGACGACGGTGCTGGTTCCGTAGAATTTTCCTGCTGCTGCTCGTGAAGTGATGGAGAGGAGAAGAGTGGTCGGTCAATCAAAACACAAAAAGAATTTTAGGGCTTCTTCCCTTTTATATCAAATTTATTTCCAAAACCTAATAAAACATGGGTTTCCTTTTTGGACTTGGGCCCATGAACCCTAAACCGACCATAACTAGGCTTCTGAACGTTCAAATCAGCAGTGCCTAATCTCTCCGGGCATATGAGGTGACACTCTATCTTGCTATCAGGGTCTCATCTGTGCATTTGCTCGTACATGACATCATTGGGGTAAATCGAGGATTCTGAAACTACCTTTGTAAACTGAGCACGACCACTGATCTCTTCGACTGAAAATCACCATTTAATGCTTACTGCGGAACATGATTGTTCCTCACTGAGCAGGGAACTTAATATAGATGGTGGATTTTCAACAAAGGTTAAAACCGTAAAATCATGAGGCATGTTTTTGACACGGCTTTCAGGCATGCAACGATTCATATTTTACGAAGCCATGATGAATATGTTTTCGAAAAGCCTCCACTAGCTGAGCGTTCGATCCGTGGCATTTCGTCGTGACCTCTATGCAGAATAACGTATTTGGGCGGTTCTCCATTGATTGAGAGCTTAACGCCTTCAGGACATCGGTGACACTCATCTGCTTCCCGATCGGCAGAGAGAGACCCACCTCCACATAGAAGAATAGTTGGGCGGCGGACGCTTTCGTGACGTCGGTGACACTCACCGTCCTCGACTATGTGGATAGACCGTGTATAGATTCGGGGCGGTTCTCCGTAGATTGAGAGACTAACGCCTTCGTGTCGTAAAACAACACCGTGACTCCGAATATGCACCATTTAGAATAGATGTGACGCTTTAACTGGCTAATATCTTTTCTGCAATAGATTAATTTTGCCGCGACATTCACCACTGAATTACCAGAATAATCTATTATTGCTCCATTTCCATGGTCGAATCCACGGCCTGATCCCATGGAGATGGCAATAACAATTGCTCTGATTCCATGATCAAATCCACGGCTTGATCTCATAGAATGGCAATAAACTACTACATTATCTCATTATTCCGATTTCATGATCGAATCCACAGTTGATATCATGAAATGGTGATAGATAATTTTAATTACTCTGACTTTATGGTCGTATCCACGATCCCATAGGAAGGTAATGCTTGCTTTATTATTATGAATTCGTAGTTGAATCCACAGCTGATCCTATGAATTAATAATAAACAACTATTCATTTTTATTACTCAAGTTTCATGAATTATTCTCCACTGAATTTCATAAATTAGTAATAAATACTCAATAACCAGAACACGGATCATCACTGAGTAAGCCGCACAAAAATGGTGCAAGTGTATTCGACAATGATGCACGACTGAGCACTCAGATGCACGAACGAGCATCCAAAAAATATGAAACAATCCTACGTAAAACAAGAGAAAACAATAAATATTAATAAAATAATAAGAGGCGCCCAGGGCCAGGCCCACCGGCCGGCCGGCCGTGCCCTAGCCATGGTCGGTCCATGCCTCTTCCATTATTTTCCTTATTTTTTGTTATTTCATGAACTCATGAAAACTCCTTGGTTTTAGCAACTTTCCTTATTTTTGCAAAAACTCATGAATCCTCCATAACTTCATGGATTCATGAAATAATGTTATAAATAAGGAAAGGTGTTCGGGACCAGGCAACCTAGCCGGACGGCCATGCGCTAGTTGGTCCCACACCTCACAATCCTTAGCTTTTATAATTATTATTCCTTAATCTCATGAAACTCCTTTGTTTCAACAAAAACTCATGGATTCTCCATAACTTCAAGGATTCATGAAAAATAATATTATAAAATAGGGAAAGGTGTACGGACACGGCAACATAGCCGTCTGGTCCATGCCCTAGCCGTGGCCTCTGGCCCCTGCATCTTGCAATCCCTAGTCTTTTACAATTATTATTTTCCTAAATTCATGAAACTCCTTGGTTTGAGCAAAAATCATGATTCGTCATAACTTCTCAAATTTTGATCAAATCATGAAAAACCAAAAGCCAACAGGTCACAAGACCGGCTAGCCTCTCACGACAATTTTAAATGTTTGATTCTCAGTCGAACAGTTCATGACAATCCACGAATGTGGCATGAGGTATTGCCCATGGCTTTGTGGGCCTACTGAACCGCACCAAGAAGCTCAACCGGGACCTCACCATACTCTCTCGTCTACGGTGCTGATGTCATTCTCCCAGCCGAAATCAAGGTTCCCTCTGCAATAATTGCAACGGCTAGTAGGGTACAATGGAATGAAACAGAAGTCTTAGGTTCAAGAATTGTTGAATTGGACATGCCCGATTCAAGAAGAGCCATGGTGGAAAAATAGTAAAAACCTACAAATAAAGGTTTTCCAAGGCCTACAATAAACTGGTAAGACCTCGAACATTTCAAGTAGGAGATTTGGTTCTGAAAACAGCAAAGCATATCCAACAAGACATGTCCGCTCCCAAGTTCTACCCTAAATGGGAAGGACCTTATGCAGTCATTAAGGCAGTTTCCAGCGGATATTACAAAATCTTAGCTGTTAATAGAGGAATCGAAGGAAACATCATCAATGGCAAGTGGCTCAAGGCGCATTATGCATGAACGATCATCAAAGTCCTAAGTTTCTCAATGTAATTTATATTTTCTCTAAAAGAGTATGCAGTATGCTCATTCATTCAAAATTCAAAAAAAAAAAAAAATATCATGAATTCCACCAGAAAATTTCAATCATCTACTTTATTCGTAACAAAATCTCAAACCTACACAAAAATATTTCTCTCAAACGCTCACTCAGATCAAACCATCCAACAACGAATAATCCTTACTGAAGGCTGTTTCAAGCATCTTTTGGAAGTTTTCATTCTTCACTCTCAAATCCTGGACAGCTTTCTCAACCCTTACTGACTCCAGAGAAAGTGCCTTTTCCTCTTATATGATGGCGGACCTAGCAGAGATCATATTTGCATTGGAAGTCGCCCTATCAACCTTAATGATCTCGAGTCAACGACGGAGCCAGCTTATGTTGAATCGCCAGACTTCACAATTCGAGATCATATCATCCCATCTGTGCAACTCTTCGTTCTTGACATCCTGCAGCCTTCTCTTGTTCATTTCATCAATGACGGGCAATAACCCAACGATTTTGGTCAGCAAGGTCTGCGAAAAACCTCCCCACACTTCGGTGGTAGCAATATGCCGTACCTTCTCCAGATTTTGGTGTAAGAAGATGCATAGCATTTGGGTATAATGAAACCACCAACCAGTTGATTATCTGGGCAAACATTGATCATGGGGGTATCGAATGGGAGTCCAGCCGTTGGGTATTCACGAACAGAAACCCTAGGATCAGCATCTACGGAGTTCTCTGAGTTCTCTGCATGAATGACGCCATCGCTGTTAGCTGCAATCACGGACTTTACATTCTCCTTCTTCCTGGCTTCGACAACAACATGAACATCAACCTGCAATGACGAAACATTCAGAAAACCTGGACAATACTCGATCAAGAGAGATCTTCAGTAGAAAACTTACAGACGTCCCAGTCCCAGCTTCACGAGCTGACCTATAACGCGCAGGAGCCCTGACAGTCCGTTTAGGTCTCAAACGGGATTCATTCCCCTGGTTGCCCTGCAATGGATCACTTGCTTTGATAAGGATTGATTTCTGATTACATGAAAAATGATGAAAAACACGCTATACTTACCGGAATGGGCGTCCCAGGATCATACTTTGTTGAAGATCCATTTCGAGAAGAAGCGCTACTACCAGACATGTTGATAGGGGGTATGATTATGATCAAAATTTCTTTTGAAAGTGCACAACAGAAGAAGATGTGTTGTATAAGTATCAAACCCTAAGTGTTGAAAGTCAAGATATAGATACTTATTGATGTATTTTGGATGTCCCATATCGATATTCAAGCACCATTTATAGTCCATCCTTAATTACTTTTAATATGCCAAGAATACCCTTGGTGCTAGTATAAATTAGAAGAGATAAGGCTAAAGGAGGGAAGTTTTTGGAGTTTTATAACATATGTGTGAAGAATGAGAGGTTCTCTTCTTTCAAACCTAATTGTTATCTCTAGGGGGAATTAGATCATCTAATTCTAGAGTATCAACTAGATGCCTCTCATAATCTTATAGTTTCCAATTAAATTGGGTAGAAATTGTAAGTTATTTGAGAAGAATCTCCATTATTAGGTTCTTCCTTTATTCAAAGGGTAGAAGAAACTAAATTGGTTGATTATTTATCCTTTTCAAGTTATCCATTTCAATTTATTTTCATTGTAAGCTTCCGCTTCTCATCATTTGGTATCTAGAGCTTTGGTTTGATTCTCAAGGGGAAAAGGTAGTATGATTGGTGAAGATATTTGTTTTTGAGGTGAACACCACTAATCTCTTTCTCAAGTATTTTTGGGTTGATTATTATGTTCTTTGATAGTGTTTTCAAATTGGGTTTTTGAATCTTATATTGATTTCACTATGGTTTACAAAAGAAAAGTTAATTTGGGTAGGATTCATTCAAAGGATGTGTTAATGAATATTGTACATGAAGTGTTTGATGATATGTATCTAAGAATGGGAGAAATTTTTGAAGAATATTATTGGAAACTTGTAAGTATCCATAACCAACAAAGGATTCTACCTAATGATTCTGATGATGTAAGTGAACTAGATGTATCAATTTTGGTTGGTGGATGTGAGGATAAACAAAGTGCCCACAAAGTGTTTGATAAAATGTCTCCACCAAAATTTGACAGTTATTTGAGTCATGAGGAAAATGAAATAGTGGGTGTTCTTCCAATCTATCAAGATGGCATGAATGTGGATCAAATATTTGATTATTTTACTATCATGGACCAAGTGTTATCACGTAAGAATCAAGAGAAAGAAGATTACAATCCTTTGTGTTCAATTTTTGATGAGGTAGTTAACGGTAGTGAAGTAAAATATTTTGGTGTACCAAGGTATGATATTAAATTGGAAAATGCTATGTTAGAAGCATCTCAAGAACAATTTCAAGTATGTGAACCGACTACTGGAAGCAAGCATTCACTCAAGCTACAACAAAATGGGGAGGCAATATATATGAATCCAATTTGGGCTTTCATTGAAGATAAGTTTCATGGTTGTAGTCTTCGTGCATGGTTGAGAGAGATGCTTGGTGTTTCTTTACTACTTGGGGATGCTCTTAACTATGACCATAAGATGCTACATTTGGTGAGTAACTACAATGGAATGTGTAGAGGTAGAATTGTATTCAAACAAGGAAGAAGTTCAGGCACTAATGGAGAATATGCTTTGGAGAATTTGTGGACGAATTTGTTCAAACAAGGGGAGGATGATGTATTTACAAATGAAGAAATACTTGGTGTGTCATTACTACTTGGGGATGCTCTCAACGATGACCACAAAGTGCTACATTTGGTGAGTAACTACAATGGAAGGTGTAGAGGTAGAATTGTCTTCAAGCAAGGAAGAAGTTCAAGCACAAATGGAGAATAAGATTTGAACAATTCGAGGACGAATTTGTTTAAAGAAGGGGAGGATGATGTATTGTGGATATCCCATATCGATATTCAAGAACCATTTATAGTTCATCCTTAATTACTTTTAACATGCCAAGAATGCCCTTGGTTCTAGTATAAATTAGAATAGATAAGGCTAAAGGAGGGGAGTTTTGGTTTTAGAATATTGTGTGAAGAATGAGAGGTTCTCTTATTTCAAACCTAATTGTTATCTCTAGGGGGAATTAGATCATCTAATTATAGAGTATCAACTAAATGCCTCTCTGTTTATGGGTGAAAATCGTTTCTGCCGATTTCGGTAAATTCGGTAGGTGAGTGAGAAACCGGTTTAAACCCTAAACAAATGTGCCGCACGTGAGCACTTTATAGATTCGAGAGATCAACTGCAGACAAGTCCGGCCTAAACCAAGAAATGGCCGCTCCGGACTTGCTTCGGTCACAAAGTGGAGGAGAAGGGTTGATTTGGGGAGGGAAGCAAAGAAAGGTGTTGAGGCCAGAATACTCGGGAGAGTAGTGTCTCGACTTGTATCAGAAAGTGAAAGCTTCGGAAGCTTGCAAGAGATGAAAGCTTTTGGAGAGCTTGCAAAGTTGCCTTTTCTCGAGAGTGTAGTATTTTTCTCCCGACCGAGACTTGTTGTCCGGTGGAAATAGGTAAGACCTATTTATACAAGTCGAGATTGAAACGCCCTGGCCTCATGAAGGAAGAGAGTAAAGGGTAAAATAATGGGAGGAGGTGGTAACCGCAAGGTGTTAATGGGTGAAAACGTTTTCACCATTATTTCCTCTTTTATTTGACCGCTTTATTCCTATTCACGCTTTCTTAATGTGAGCGTAGTGTACGCTGCATGTCTTGGACCGCCAAACCAAAACCCTAGAAAGCATCCCCAAGTTTGTGTTGATATCTCGAGTGTTGGTTGCACCTTGAGTGCAAGTGGCAATGCCAGAGCTGCTAGTGGCGTGAGTGGCATGTGCCAGTGGCATGTGTGGAACACCTTGGTGGTAGGTTGTACGTTGAGTGTAAGTGGCAATGCCAGAGCTGCTAGTGGCGTGTGTGGCATGTGCCAATGGCATGTGCGGAATGCCTTGGTGGTAGGTTTGTACGTTGAGTGTAAGTGGAAATGCCAGAGCTGCTAGTGGCGTGTGTGGCATGTGCCAATGGCATGTGCGGAATGCCTTGGTGGTAGGTTGCATGGTTTGCGAGTTAGGCTACCAGCGTGGGTTTTGGCATGTGCCAATAGCGCGTACGGCCAAGTTGGCCTAAGTTGCACCGGCTTGCAAGTTAGGCTATCACAAGGCGGCATTAGGGGAACGGCTAGGCGATGAAGGCTACCAGCGAGCGTGTTGGCATGTGCCAATAGCATGCGTGGCCGTTTAGGGTCGTGGCCTTGGTAGGAAAAGCTACCCAGCGAGCGTGTTGGCATGTGCCAATGGCGTGCGTGGTCGTTAGGGCCGTGGCCTTGGTAGGAAAAGCTACCGGCGAGCGTGTTGGCATGTGCCAAGGGCATGCGTGGCCGTTAGGCCGTGGCCTTGGTAGGAAAAGCTACTGGGGCCGAGCGTGTTGGCATGTGCCAATGGCATGCGTGGCCGTTAGGGCCGTGGCCTTGGTAGGAAAAGCTACCAATGAGCGTGTTGGCATGTGCCAATGGCATGCGTGGTCGTTAGGGCCGTGGCCTTGGTAGGAAAAGCTACCAATGAGCGTGTTGGCATGTGCCAATGGCATGCGTGGTCAGATTAGGGGCCGTGGACTTGGTAGAAAAAGCTACCCCGAGTGTGTTGGCATGTGCCAATGGCATGCGTGGTCATAGGGCCATGGCCGTGGTAGGAAAAGCTACCAGCGAGCGTGTTGGCATGTGCCAATGGCATGCGTGGCCGTTAGGGCCGTGGCCCTGGTAGGAAAAGCTACCAGCGAGCGTGTTGGCATGTGCCAATGGCATGCGTGGCCGTTAGGGCCGTGGCCTTGGTAGAAAAGCTACCTGACGCATGTTGGCATGTGCCAATGGCATGCATGGCCGTTAGGGCCGTGGCCTTGGTAGAAAAAGCTACTAGTGACGCATGTTGGCATGTGCCAATGGCACGCGTGGCCAATTTGGTCGTGGCCCCGGTAGAAAAAGCTATCAGCGAGCGTGTTGGCATGTGCCAATGGCATGCGTGGCCGTTAGGGCCGTGGCCTTGGTAGAAAAGCTACCAGTGACGCATGTTGGCATGTGCCAATGGCATGCGTGGCCGTTAGGGCCTTGGCCTTGGTAGAAAAAGCTACCAGTGATGCATGTTGGCATGTGCCAATGGCACGCGTGGCCAATTTGGCCTAGGTTGCATGGTTGCAAGCCTAGGTGCGGGCGCTAGTTTGGCATGGCGCGGCTAGGGTCAAGGTAAGGGTGTTTGGTTTGGCGTGGCGTGACTAGGGCCAAGGTAAGGGTGTTTGGCTTGGCGTGGCGTGACTAGGGCCAAGGTAAGGGTGTTTGGCTTGGCGTGGCGTGACCAGTGTAGCTAGGGCCAAGGCAGAGTGTGTTTGGCTTGGCGCGGCTAGCTCGGGTTAAGTGTGGCTGGCATGATTTTCCATCAGACGGAGGTGCGCTAGCATGGTTGGCATGCTTGGCGGGCTTGGTATGGCCGGCATGGTTTGCCATTGGCATAGAGATCTCGGCTAGCTTGGGCTAGGTGTGGTGGCATGATTTGCCATTGGCACGAAGGTGCGGCTAGCATGGTTGGCATGCTTGTGCGTTGGTATGGCTGGCATGGTTTGCCATTGGCATAGAGATGCGGCTAGCTTGGGCTAGGTGTGGCGGGCATGATTTGCCATTGGCACGAAGGTGCGGCTAGCATGGTTGGCATGCTTGACAAGCATTTGGTATGGATGGCATGGTTTTGCCATTGGCATAGAGATGCGTCTAGCTCGGGCTAGGTGTGGCTGGCATGATTTGCCATTGGCACGGAGGTGCGGCTAGCATGGTTGGCATGCTTCAGTCGCGTTTGGTATTTCTCGCATGATTTTCCATTGGCATAGAGATGCGGCTAGCTCGGGATAGGTGTGGCTGGCATGATTTGCCATTGGCACGGAGGTGAATTAGGTTTTGTTCGTTGTAACCCTAATTTGAAAAATACCCCCTATTAATTATGACTACACGCATTAAATGTTCTAATAAATGTGTCATTTGGTGACATTAGGTTATTTGGGTTTTGACTTTACCCTTTGTTTAAAAACCACCATCAACATTAAGTCCCCCGCTTAGCTCGGGAGCAGAGCTTTGTTGCGAGGTAAGCATAAGATGGTGACAAACTATCGTGACCAATCGTAGAGAGAATTGAGGAGGTTTGTCTGACATTTTTATTCAATAGGATTTGGAATCCTTGCCTCTGGCAATTTTGCACAAATCGGGAGGCTGGCGCAATTGGGAAGTTATCGTTGTGAGAGACGGCAAGTCAAGGCGGCATTGAGAAGTTGACGCGAGTTTAGGAAATCGAGCGTGCTGGTCGGTGGGACCCGGGCAAGGTGGGTAAGTGTGCGTGCTTGCCGGGCGTGACTTGAGCGGTCATTGGGAAGTTGGCGTGATTGGTGGGGCCGGTGCAACTTGGGCGCATTTGGAAGTGGTTGCGAGTTGGGAAACTGAGCGTGCTAGCTGGTGGGACCGGCGCAACTTGGGCGGCTTTGGGAAGTTGGGCGTTCTTGTGAGCCCGCACGATTTTTGGTAAAGGGAAATCCTTCCCTATTTCAGAATCTTCACGCCCATATATATATAAAATCCCTTTCTCTCATCTTGCACCTTATTCCTTTCATCCTTTCCTACCAGCGGCAGAGTCACAAAGAAAAACCGGCTTCCAGGTGTGTCTTCCAGTACTTCTCTTGTTTCCCTTTTCATGTAGGTGCAAACCCTGAATAGAATTTCGCCTCATCGAAGGATGTCCATAGTTCCAAACCAAACACGGATGATGAATTCTTCGCTAAAAAACTTGCCTCTGCTCGGAAAAATCACCTGTGTTACGTGCCAATTTTGTTAACCGGTGGTGAAGATGAAAAGAAGACACGTTCGGCCCGCCTGCAGAACACCATACTGGTTTTGTCTTCATAAAGGGGTATATTCCTCTTCCAACATTGATTTCGGGATGTGCCAAAGCCCATTGCGTTCTTTTGATAGATGGGTTGAGTTCATGGTGAGTAAGGAGCATATAAATACCAACTTGACTCGAGCGCAGATTATTGATCTTTGTCGAGCTTGAAGAAATATCCAGTTAGGAAGGATATCCGGGCTTGGTTGCTTTCATCTCCGGATGGTGTTCGGACACCCATACGATCATATGTAGATGGGGTGAGATAACTTTCTCCTTGGAGAGTGTGGCTCTCTTGCCGAATCTTCCAGAATCGGGAATCTTAACATCCAATTATCTCAAAGTGAGGGGAAGATGCGGGATGACCTTGCCGCTAAGTTGGAAGATTTTGCTCGGAAAGACTCCACTGCGAAGTCGAAGGATTCTGGAGGAAGAGGATGAAAGGTGCCTTTCTGGTGGTGGATATCTCAATGGTTTAGGACGAGCCGGGAACCTAAAACAAAAGAAGTGATCTTCACGTTGCAGCATTTTTGGCTCTCTGGTTGTCTAGAGACATTTTTGATGACGGTTCCGGTAAGAAGGATATAAGACCAGAGTTGCTAGTGATTGCTGTGAAGTTGGAAAAAGGTGAAGTTCTTCCCATTGGCAAGCTATTCCTCGGTTCCCTGTATGTGCATCTAAATCACCTAGTTGCGAACATGCGAGTTTCGAATGGTTTCATGAAAGTGAATTCATATGTGCACGTTGCTTTTCTCGAAGTCGGCTATGGGAGCACTTTGAGAAGTATGCTCCAAACCGATGCCTTCGATTCCCGCGAGTTGGGGGCTCACGAATTCTTGATAGGTGAACAAAGCGCCCAAGAGTTGGCGTGAGCTTGGTTAGTCTTCTTGATAAGTCGTATGAAATCAGTTTTCGCCCATGGGAGCCGGTCCATAGGTCGGTGACTCAAATTGACACCTTTGCTTCTGCTCCGCTCATGTATTTGTCTTCTGATGGCGATTTGAGCGTTGGTGAAAACTTGTTTATTCAAAGTTGTACGTCCGGTTATATGCCGTCTTTCTTCATGGGGTCTTTCCAGATAGCTGCTTACAATATTGACTGTGCTGCTCGTCACATGGGTTTCGATCAAGGGGTGCCTCTTACTTACCAGCCGGTGATCCCTAAGGATTCATTGCGTGCCTCCCTTAATGCCCGGTGCCCTTGAGCCGGGTATCCGCCTTCCCTTCTTTCAAACGGGAAGAGTAACCCGACGACCTTCGGCTATAATGAGTTCAGTGCGACGAGTTTATTATGATCCAAGATTTCGTGAATAACGTGGTGGAGAACGTTCGTTGTAAACCTTCCCCAGCTTTGAAGAAGTATCCAATGTTGAGAGATCTCAGCGAAAATTGCCTAAAGAACTCGGAAAGTCCCCAGGCCAAGGAACGGAGAACGAAGAATCGTCTTTGGCGGGTTTCGGACGGTTTCAAAAGATCCTCCCGCAGCTCTCGTGTCTTTCAATTCTTCCAATAACCGAGTATGTGTCGCTTCTTCATTGGTTTGTCTCAAAACACGTGAAATTCTCGCTGAAAACATGTGTCTTGTTTCTTCCAGGCTTCGGTAGTGTTAATGCTTTTTTTGCCCTTGCACGTTGCCGAGACGACAATTTCTTCAAAAATTCCAGCAAAGACTCGAGCCTTCTCATAGCGGTTAGGAGTCATAGAAAGAAGAAAGTTCGACAAGTGAGAGTGATTCCTCCGGGCAAAGACCCTGGTTCTTTTTCGGGAAGTGGTTCGGTGAGTTCCGCGCTTCTTTTCTTTCTTCTTCAGTTTCTTCTTTTGAAAAATGTCTGACTCAAGTTCGCAGGAGGAATCCGGTTCGGAGGACGATTCTGGGGTAGAGCCACACGAAAACTTTCCTTTGGTGGCCACCGCCGGTGACTTGGAGATGGGAGTTAGCCAATTGCCGGGCACAGATGTGGCTCAAACGGTGGATGATTCTCTGATGGTTGCTGCCGTAGACATGGAAGAAGACCCTCTGCGAGTTGTGAGGCCAGTGCGGGCGCCATTTTTGATCCCCGTACTTGGTTCCTTATCCGGTCATGTGTTGGTTGGCGGCTTCAGCGTGCGGCTAAGCATGAGGCGTTGTACACCAGAATATGGGAGAAGTACGGACATATGGCCACAACCAAGAAAGTCACTAGTCGATTTATACTGGTTAAGCGTGTGGAAGAGGCTTTATCTTCCATCGAGGATATGCGTGGGGTGACTGGTCACACCGTTTCTGAAGACGTTATTGCCGATTGGGAGCACCATCACGACGTATGCGTAGAAAAGGAGTTCAATACTTCGTGGTTTTTCGAAGGCCTTGCTGAGATCCAAAAGTTGAAAGATGCAGCAACCGAAAGCCTTTCCGTGAGAAGATTGCACGACCGGAGGTAGAACTCGAAAAGCTTTCCAAGATGTTGACTATGAAGAGAGCGGCTCTTGAAGATGCAAAGTTGACTTTCTCCAAGAAGAACAGACCTCTGTTGGATGATTTTCCTTGAATGTTTCTCTGTTAAACTTTCATTTAGGTTTTTTTTTTTTTTTGTAGGACATACTGGATGTCTAGTTCAAGGTTTGACCAGTTTTGGTAGACAGCTGGTAGCTTTTGAGGATGTTGGATTATTTTTGGGATGAATGGTTTTGATAATATGACTCTGATTATGTTTTGGGAAAGGAATATTGCTTTTATGAAAGTGTGCGCTAGCAATAGGCACAATACTCAGTAGTATAATAGTTTTACTAAGAACCTAAAAACAGATCGTATATCTTGCGCAGTCTAAATTTACTCACTTCCTAGGTTTTTGTGAACACGCCCCTCTCCATGTAAAAGGCGCTTTCTTTGGTAGCATCGTCGAGCAAGTCCCAATCGCCGATAGCATCTTGGCGAGTCTCCAGTTTTCTCGTGTAGTTTTTGCAACTGGTAACCGGGTCGTCTGGTAGTTGAGTCAGATCGAGTAGTAGCATCTTCGGCAAGTCCCCAGTTTCTTGTGTAGTTTTTATAACTAGTAAACGGGTCGTCTGGTAGTTACGTCGGATTGAGTCGCCTTCCCCTACCATCTTGACATCTGGGTCGAAGAACGAGATCGATGATCGACATTGTAGCCGATAGATCAATCCTCATTGTGGTCGCCAATTACTTATGGGTGAAAATCGTTTCGCCGATTTCGGTAAATTCGGTAGGTGAGTGAGAAAACTGGTTTAAACCCTAAACAAATGTGCCGCACGTGAGCGCTTTATATATTCGAGAGATCAACTGCATAAGTCCGGCCTAAACCAAGAAATGGCCGTTCCGGACTTGCTTCGGTCACAAAGTGGAGGAGAAGGGTTGATTTGGGGAGGGAAGCAAAGAAAGGTGTTGAGGCGGAACAGTGGGAGAGTAGTGTCTCGACTTGTATCGAGAAAGTGAAAGCTTCGGAAGCTTGCAAGAGATGAAAGCTTTTGGAGAGCTTGCAAAGTTGCCTTTTCCGAGAGTGTAGTATTTTCTCCGACCGAGACTTGTTGTCCGGTGGAAATAGGTAAGACCTATTTATACAAGTCGAGATTGAAACGTACCCTGGCCTCATGAAGGAAGAGAGTAAAGGGTAAAATAATGGGAGGAGGTGGTAACCGCAAGGTGTTAATGGGTGAAAACGTTTTCACCATTATTTCCTCTTTTATTTGACCGCTTTATTCCTATTCACGCTTTCTTAATGTGAGCGTAGTGTATGCTGCATGCTGTGACCGCCAAACCAAAACCCTAGAAAGCATCCCCCAATTTGTGTTGATATCTCGAGTGTTGGTTGCACCTTGAGTGCAAGTGTCAATTCCAGAGCTGCTAGTGGCGTGCGTGGCATGTGCCAGTGGCATGTGTGGAACACCTTGGTGGTAGGTTGTACGTTGAGTGTAAGTGGCAATGCCAGAGCTGCGAGTGGCGTGTGTGGCATGTGCCAATGGCATGTGCGGAATGCCTTGGTGGTAGGTTTGTACGTTGAGTGTAAGTGGCAATGCCAGAGCTGCTAGTGGCGTGTGTGGCATGTGCCAATGGCATGTGCGGAATGCCTTGGTGGTAGGTTGCATGGTTTGCGAGTTAGGCTACCCGGCGTGGGTTTTGGCATGTGCCAATGGCGCGTATGGCCAAGTTGGCCTAAGGGCTTGCAAGTTAGGCTACGGTGTGCATTAGGGGCACGACTAGGCGATGAAGGCTACCAACGAGCGTGTTGGCATGTGCCAATAGCATGCGTGGCCGTTTAGGTCGTGGCCTTGGTAGGAAAAGCTACCGCCGAGCGTGTTGGCATGTGCCAATGGCGTGCTTGTGATCGTTAGGCCGTGGCCTTGGTAGGAAAAGCTACCAGCGAGCGTGTTGGCATGTGCCAAGGGCATGCGTGGCCGTTAGGGCCGTGGCCTTGGTAGGAAAAGCTACCAGCGAGCGTGTTGGCATGTGCCAATGGCATGCGTGGCCGTTAGGGCCGTGGCCTTGGTAGGAAAAGCTACCCGTGAGCGTGTTGGCATGTGCCAATGGCATGCGTGGCCGTTAGGGCCGTGGCCTTGGTAGGAAAAGCTACCCCGGCGTGTTGGCATGTGCCAATGGCATGCGTGGCCGTTAGGGCCGTGGCCTTGGTAGGAAAAGCTACCAAACGAGCGTGTTGGCATGTGCCAATGGCATGCGTGGCCATTAGGGCCGTGGCCTAGGTAGGAAAAGCTACAAGCGAGCGTGTTGGCATGTGCCAATGGCATGCGTGGCCGTTAGGGACGTGGCCCTGGTAGGATAAGCTACCAGCGAGCGTGTTGGCATGTGCCAATGGCATGCGTGGCCGTTAGGGCCGTGGCCTTGATAGAAAAGCTACCAGTGACGCATGTTGGCATGTGCCAATGGCATGCGTGGCCGTTAGGGCCGTGGCCTTGGTAGAAAAAGCTACCAGTGACGCATGTTGGCATGTGTCAATGGCACGCGTGGCCAATTTGGCCGTGGCCCTGGTAGAAAAAGCTACCAGCGAGCGTGTTGGCATGTGTCAATGGCATGCGTGGCCGTTAGGGCCGTGGCCTTGGTAGAAAAGCTACCAGTGACGCATGTTGGCATGTGCCAATGGCATGCGTGGCCGTTAAGGCCGTGGCCTTGGTAGAAAAAGCTACCAGTGACGCATGTTGGCATGTGCCAATGGCACGCGTGGCCAATTTGGCCTAGGTTGCATGGTTTGCAAGCCTAGGTGCGGGCGCTAGTTTGGCATGGCGCGACTAGGGTCAAGCTAAGGGTGTTTGGCTTGGCGTGGCGTGACTAGGGCCAAGGTAAGGGTGTTTGGCTTGGCGTGGCGTGACCAGTGTAGCTAGGGCCAAGGCAGAGTGTGTTTGGCTTGGCGTGGCGTGACTAGGGCCAAGGTAAGGGTGTTTGGCTTGGCGTGGCGTGACTAGTGTAGCTAGGGCCAAGGCGGAGTGTGTTTGGCTTGGCGCGGCTAGCTCGGGTTAAGTGTGGCTGGCATGATTTGCCATCGGCACGGAGGTGCGGCTAGCATGGTTGGCATGCTTCCCAGCGTTTGGTATGGCCGGCATGGTTTTCCATTGGCATAGAGATGCGGCTAGCTTGGGCTAGGTGTATTGGTCGGCATGATTTGCCATTGGCACGAAGGTGCGGCTAGCATGGTTGGCATGCTTTCTGCGTTTGGTATGGCTGGCATGGTTTGCCATTGGCATAGAGATGCGGCTAGCTTGGGCTAGGTGTGGTCGGGCATGATTTGCCATTGGCACGAAGGTGCGGCTAGCATGGTTGGCATGCTTCTGCGCGTTTGGTATGGCTGGCATGGTTTTGCCATTGGCATAGAGATGCGTCTAGCTCGGGCTAGGTGTGGCTGGCATGATTTGCCATTGGCACGGAGGTGCGGCTAGCATGGTTGGCATGCTTCGGCGTGTTTGGTATGGCTGGCATGATTTGCCATTGGCATAGAGATGCGGCTAGCTCGGGCTAGGTGTAGCTGGCATGATTTGCCATTGGCACGGAGGTGAATTAGGGTTTTGTTCGTTGTAACCCTAATTTGAAAAAATACCCCCTATTAATTACTGACTACACGCATTAAACGTTCTAATAAATGTGTCACTGGTGACATTAGGTTATTTGGGGTTTTACGACTTTACCCTTTATTTAATAACCACCATCAACACTCTCATAATCTTATAGTTTCCAATTTAATTGGGTAGAAATTGTAAGTTATTTGAGAAGAATCTCCATTATTAGGTTCTTCATTTATTCAAAGGGTAGAAGAAACTAAATTGGTTGATTATTTATCCATTTCAAGTTATCAATTTCAATTCATTTTCATTATAAACTTCCGCTTCTCATCACTTATCCCATAACGGGACATAAAGTCAGTTGCGGTTTCTACTGAAACCCTAAATCTTGAACCAGATACACGGAGATATGAGAGAAGCGTGATAATGCTGGGGACTGACAGTTCAGATATAGTCAAGATTGCGGCTATGGATTGATGACCTAGAAGGTCACGTATCTCCCTAGCCAGCTCATATTATCATATTTCGTGGATCATCACTGCCTACATGGACCTTGGGTCATCTTGTTCAGCGTGAAGAAATTTGGCGAAAGAAACAATAACAGATTATTATTCAAAAAAAAAAATGATCTCTAAAGAAACATCCTTACAAGCCAAGCTTTCAAATAACCAGAAAGTATCTACTTCAACGGAAAATAACTAATTTCAGAAAGATTCATGAGCAAGATCAGTGAGACTCGTCGGAGTTATCAGATTTTTCAGAATTATCAGATTCATCATCATCGTCTTTCGCGGAATCCTCTTCGAGTTCTTCATCAGAATCATTATCGGGGCTATTGACGAAGTCGGATGAATATCAAGTTCATAATCATCCCAATAATCTTCCTTCGCGCTCGGCCTCAAGGTCGGCTTGAACCAGCCTTCTCAATTTCTCTAGTAGTCCTGGCTGGCTTAATTTTACGCTCTCGGTGGCACCCACACGGGTTCGTCCTCCGAAGCATCCGAGTCCGAAGCTACACGCTCAGCACGGGATTGAAGCCTCTCCTCAGCTGCTGATATCCGACGCTGGATTCGATCTCGTCGTCGTTGACTATTAGCTAACATGTCATCCTAAGCTTTCCTTTTCAAGAGTTCCTCCCGAGTTACTCTACGGTTGTTAGGGGGAATGTCGTATTTCATTTCTGCAGAATAGTCCCTCTTGGCGCAAGATTCTGCTCAGCAGAATCTTCATCTCAGAACCTTGGAATCCTCGTCCGAAGAGCTGGAGGAATACTCATAATCATAATCACTGCTGCTACTGGAAGTCACCATTGTCTGGAACCAGAAACACGGGGTTACAGATACGCTAATACTGAATTCATGGCAAAAATGTAATTCTCAACTCTTACCTATTTACGATTTCACGAACTTAGTGATAACAACATAAAACCCCAAAACTTGCTCGTTCTTTCAAACCTGCAAAGTTGAGCATAAAACATATTATTCAAGAGTCAACACTGACTTCTCAAGAAACTATGAATAATTCACATAACTTTCCATTTGAACATTATTTTTTTACGTGTACATACACTATAAAAATCGGTAAACTCATACATACACTACGAATTCATCAACTCATAAATTGTTTGCTTTCAACAATTCTTCATAAATCAAAACTTGATTTATATTTAATAAAATGTGAATAACTCACGTACCTTTTAAAAAAAAAATCGTGATTTAATGACTCACGTAAATATATTAAAAAAAAAAAAAAAAAAACCTTTTTGATCAACCGAGCATTCGTCTACGAAACGAGGGTCTTTTCTATTTTTGTAAAAGTCTACATATTTCAAACAAAAATTTGAAAGTTCGTAAACAAATTTTCATCATGAACTTCAGGTCTTTTCAAAATTCCTTTAACCCCAAGGATTATTATATATTACTTTTACGAACAAACCTACGTTCTTAAAAGTATTTGCAAAATTCACGCTTCGAAAATAAACTTGGGTTTTCATGAAACCTAATAAACAAAACTTTTGCTACTGCAACTAGACCATGTTTATTCAAAGTTTATGAATCTCTTCCATATTAGGAATTTTTGCTCGTTCCTTCAACTAACGAACAAACGTGCATATATATACGTTTTCTGAAAATCCTTCATAAATCCTACGCATGCATGCAACCATGGGGTTTTTGGTTTTGTGAACAACTCATCAATCACGAAACATACAACAAAAAAAAAGAAAAAAAAAGAACGGACGGACTTACCTGTCGGCGCGTACTGACCAGGACGGTGGTGGACGGGACAAGGCCGGGTTCCAGCGAATTTTCCCTTCGCTTTGCTCGTGAAGTGATGGAGAGGAGAAGAGTGTTCGTTCAATCAAAACACAAAAAGAATTTTAGGGCTTCTTTCCTTTTATATCAAATTTATTTCCAAAACCTAATAAAACATGGGTTTCCTTTTTGGACTTGGGCCTATGAATCCTAAACCTACCATAACT
Organism: Papaver armeniacum; assembly: GCA_023531295.1. Lineage (NCBI taxonomy): Eukaryota > Viridiplantae > Streptophyta > Magnoliopsida > Ranunculales > Papaveraceae > Papaver > Papaver armeniacum. The sequence continues at coordinate 133,743 of JAJJWW010004461.1, forward strand.
AGGCTTCTGAACGTTCAAATCAGCAGTGCCTTATCTCTCCGCGCATATGATGTGACACTATATCTTGCTATCAGGGTCCTCATCTGTGCATTTGCTCGTACATGACATCATTGGGGTAAATCGAGGATTCTGAAACTACTTTTGTAGACTGAGCTCGACCACTGATCTCGTCGACTGAAAATCACCATTTAATGCTTACTGCGGAACATGACTGTTCCTCACTAAGCAGGGGACTTAATGTAGATGGTGGATTTTCAACAAAGGTTAAAACCGTAAAATCATGAGGCATGTTTTTGACACGGCTTTCAGGCATGTAACGATTCATATTTTACGAAGCCATGATGAATATGTTTTCGAAAAGCCTCCACTAACTGAGCGTTCGATCCCTGGCATTTCCTCGTGACCTCTATGCGAATAACGTATTTGGGTGGTTCTCGGTAGATTGAGAGCTTAACGCCTTCGGGACGTCGGCGACACTCACTTGTTCCACGACCGCAGGAGAGAGACCCACCTCCACATAGAAGAATAGTTAGGCGGCAGACGCCTTCAGGACGTCGGTGACACTCACCGTTCCCTGACTATGTGGAGAGACCGTATATAGATTCAGGCGGTTCTCCGTAGATTGAGAGCACTAACGCCTCCAGGTCGTAAACAACACCGTGCCTCCCTGACTATGCACCATTCAGAATAGATGTGACGCTTTAACTGGCTAATATCTTTTCTGAAATAGATTAATTCTGCCGCGACATTCACCACTGAATTCCCAGAATAATCTATTATTGCTCCTATTCCATGGTCGAATCAACGGCCTGATCCCATGGAATGTCAATAAAAATTGCTCATATTCCATGGTCGAATCCACGGCCTGATCCCATGGAATGGCAATAAAAATTGCTCGATTCCATGATCTAATCCACCGCTTGATCTCATAGAATGGCAATAAACTACTACATTATCTCATTATTCCGATTTCATGATCAAATCCACAGTTGATCTCATGAAATGGTGATAGATAATTTTAATTACTCCGATTTTATGGTCGCATCCACGATCCCATAGGATGGTAATGCTTGCTTTATTATTCTGAATTCGTAGTCGAACCCACAGCTGATCCTATGAATTAATAATAAACAACTATTCATTTTTATTACTCAGTTTCATGAATTATTCTCCACTGAATTTCATAAATTATTAATAAATACTCAATAATCGGGCATCTGGATCATCACTGAGTAAGCCCCACAAAAATGGTGCAAGTGTATTCGACAATGATGCACGACTGAGCACCCGGATGCACGAACGAGCATCCAAAAAATATGAAACAATGAGGAATCCTATGCAAAACAAGAGAAAACAATATATATTAATAAAATAGTAAGAGGCGCCCAAGGTCGGGCCCACCGGCCGGCCGGCCGTGCCCTAGCCATGGTCGGTCCATGCCTCTTCCATTATATTCCTTATTTTTTGTTATTTCATGAACTCATGGAAACTCCTTGGTTTTAGCAACTTTCCTTGTTTTTGCAGAAACTCATGAATCCTCCATAACTTCATGGATTCATGAAATAATGTTATAAAATAAGGAAAGGTGTGCGGGACTGGGCAACCTAGCCGGCCGGCCATGCCCTGGTCGATCCCACACCTCACAATCCTTAGATTTTATAATTATTATTCCCTAATCTCATGAAACTCCTTTGTTTCAACAAAAACTCATGGATTCTCTCCATAACTCCAAGGATTCTCCATAACTTCAAGGATTCTCCATAACTTCAAGGATTCATGAAAAATAATATTATAAAATAGGAAAGGTGTGCGGGACCGGGCAACATAGCCGGCCGACCATGCCCTAGCCGTGGCTGATCCCACACCTTGCAATCCCTAGTCTTTTATAATTATTATTTTCCTAAATTCATGAAACTCCTTGGTTTGAGCAAAAATCATGATTTCGTCATAACTTCTCAAATTTTGCTCAAATCATGAAAAACCAAAAGCCAACAGGTCACACGACCGGCTAGCCTCTCACGGCAATTTTAAATGTTAAAATACACTTATTTTAATATTTATAAAATATTGATCAATTGAGCATACATGCTCATTCCAACAAAAATCAAGAATTTCAGTCAAGATGAAACTCTTCGAAAATTCACAACATTCTCGAACGCACATCAAAAATACCGAAACTCTCAAGATTTAAGACACGAGCACCACGGCAACACGTGCATGCCTTCATGACCGACCAGAGTCATCCTTAGGGCTTGCACATATCCGGTCCCACACGTTTTCATAATTCTGACCTAATTTGCTCAATTGCTCGTATTGGGCCAAAACTATCTCCAACCAACCTGGGGATTGCTCAAACGGCCCACAACTGGTCACGCGACCACCAAGATCCGGTCCCATGCTCTCTTGGTCGGTCCCCATCTTTCATACCTAGGTTTTATCACCTAATGCTGAACCCAGCAATATTTCAGTAAATGATGAAACAAACATTTAATCATCATTCTTTCACCTATCCTCAAACTGAGAACCCTGGTGCATGCTCACTCGAGTACTGGGAACCACATGGATGCCCATCATCCCATGTGGTCGGTCCCTCTATCACTCATGACATATTTTCAGCGATTCATCAACTATGATATGGAATTAGGGTTTTGAATAAATGCTCCACGAATCATCACTCTGAGCACGATTCAAACACTAATGAATTTATGATGGATTCATCAATCAACATCTGAATTAATCATATAATATTTGGTAGCTTACTAATATTTTAATATTTTATTGGGTCACGTCACCAATAAATGTTTCGTCAAATCGAGCAATACTTGTTCAGCTTGCTCAAATATTGATCCGCTTATCACTATTTGGTAATTTATCAATAATTTGTCGAATTGAGCAATACTTGCTCAATTGCACGAAAAATTATCAACATTCAGTAATTTTCCGAATTGAGCGATACTTTCTCAATTGTACGTCAAATCATCAACGTTCATTATTTTATCGAATTGAGCAATACTTTCTCAATTGCTCGTCAAATTCTCGATATTCAGTAATTCGTCGAATTGAGCAATACTTGCTCGCTTGCTCGAATATTGATCCAACTATCAATATTCAAGAATTTATCAATATTTTCGTCGAGTCGAGCAATACTTGCTCGATTTGCTCGTATAATCCACATATATTCAAAGAACTCATCAATATTCAACAACTCATTAATTTACAATATTTGCTCGGACGAGAAACATTAACATTCATGAATCACGAGCATTTTTCAAACATGCTCGATTCAACAAAACCTAGACTCATTGTCTAATCAGTCAACAACTGACAAACTAAATACACGTCTGTTATGCAGACTCCACGATTCGTGAGTCATCAATCACGTCAAATTGGGGGATAAAAACTAGGGTTTTGGTCTAGCGGCCTACAGCACGTGGATTTCATCCACGACGAGAAATGTGTGTAGGTTGTATAAGCGGTTGAAGGAGTTATCAAAGTAGTAGGTGCACGATCCGTCAAGTCTCCACACGACATGGAACTGACTTTACCACGATCTTCCACTTGCCCACTCTTCTACTCATGAAACCGTCACACTTACATGGATCAAGGTGTTCACAACTCTGACAATATAAATAAGTCCCTGAATCTATGGTTGAGGACAACGAATGATCACTAGATATCTGCAATCGTCCACACATAATTTCTCGAGTAACTACTCTCAAGAATTCATCAATCTATCAGAACTTATTCGAACTCAACAGTTCACCAATTATTGCAGAAACCTTCAACACATCCACAATCCTTGATCATCATTGATCCCACATAATTCTCAGCTCCCCTCCTACAGATCAACCCATCTCCCTCTTTGCGACTGAATTAACTCTGGAACGACCATTGACTTGGTTTAGGCCGGAGTCCTATAGATTGATCTCTCGAATCTAAGAACTCCCTTTGCAGTGCATCTGTGTGAGATTAAGCAGTTTGCTCGGTCGAGGAGTCTCGACGACACACTCGACTCTTCACTTTCCTAAAAAACCAGCGAACCGTTTTTCCCCATCCACAAATAGGTAAAGATGAACTTGGTTAAAGTGAAAGCTTACCAACACATATTTCGAGAAATAGATAAGCGAGATAAACTCGGCTCGAAATAGAAAATGTGTATAATCAAAGTCTATATAGCAAAACGACTTTTGTCTCAAGATAGGAGATAGAGTAGATAGACTTTTGAGGGATAGATAAGTTCAAGTCTCCACATACCTTTTAGTCGATGAAGTTAAACCAGTTCCTTGAGTAGTTCTTCGTCTTGTATGATGATCGCCATGAAGTTCTTGAGCTCAACTACACTTTCTATAGCTAGACTAGAAATCAAGACTTATAGTTTTGATCACTAACATTGACAAACATGCTTGAGATAGCAACGCATGCGAGTTCGACCGAGCAGTGCTCTAACATAAACTTTACCCTATTTTGGATTTGATCTGGTAGAAGTACACCATTCTCCTCCAAAAGATTCAGCTCGCCTATTTTATCAGTCAACATCTTCTTATAGATTTGAATTCCTACAAACGCAAGCATTAGATGAAAAACTTCAGATTCTTCATTTTAAGAAAAAATACAGTGCTTGCACTTCCGCTGTAAATTTAATTGTGTTTCTCAGCTGAAAACCTTTCATTCGTCATTGACGAGAACTTCACGATCTCTTTTATGTTTTCTTAATAAATACTCAAAAGTACATCAACGACCGACCATAAAACATTAAAAAGAAAACAAAAAAACCGAAAGACACAAAAGATAATCCCCTGCTAGTCTTAAAGATAAGAGTCAGGCCCACGAGACCACCAGTGAAATATGTGAGAGTCGAAATTATTTTTTCTTTTAAGGCTTTTATCCTCGGTTTTGTTTAGAAATACTGTAAATTTTTGTCCTCTTTTCTTAAAGATTTTTTTAGACATGTAAAAGTTTCTCGTTTCGTCCCGCTCTTAAAGAATCACACATCCAAACATGGCCTAAATTTATAGGAGTAATAATACCTTAACAGAGTAATTAAGAGTTATAATCATCATTAACATGGGTACACCGGCAAGTTGATTACAAGTTTTTCTTGTGTTGGTAATCATATGAACTTTAAAGTTTGAAGGACGAACACCTCTAGTGAAAAACACTGTTGGCATATATGGCACAAAAAGGTAAACTTGAAAAGGAAGGTTCGGCCAAAAATAATGAATAAATTGAAAAGTACTCTACTGATAAAGATGGAACATCAAGCATTTCATTTCTAAAACAAAAGACAATTAAATCCTAGGACTGACAGACTGTAGTAATTGTCCAGAAAATAAATAACTTTGAACGTAAACCAGCAGATCAAGTAAACGCAGAAAACGAAACTAGTGTTGGCTAAGTAAACACGTTTGCTTGTAAGATTTTTACCCTGGACGTCATTTGCTTGAAAAGATTCAACATTTTATGACTACTTTTTGCTTAGAAGAATCAAATACAATAAGCTATTTCCAAGAATTAAGTGTCTTTTCTAGATAAGATTAAAATGCCATTATACTGACATTACCTGTTTAAATAGTGTTCTCTAAATCTTTCTATAGTAAGGATTGGTGGGCAGCAACCACGTAATGCATGGCTCATCTGTTGTTTTCAGAAAGGGCCAGAAGAAAATTCAGTCAATTCTAATTATTTAAGGATGTGAAAGAAAGAAATGAATGAATATTGCACTCCATTACGTTATTAATAGTAAAGCATTTTAAATCGGCAGTCAATTATAGAATTTCTTTGAAAGTGATCACAATCACATCAAGTTGAGGTTTCAGTACTTTTTCCTCGATATTTCCTGATGTTTTTAAAAGGACCCATAATTGGGGATATCAAAACTAATTGGGGGATATGAATTACTTCCCCCAACCAAAGGTGTCTGTTAAGGGGTGTCTTTGGGGCGAAAATACTAAAACACCCTTCCCTCAAAATAAAAATTAAAAAACTTAAAATCAAAAAACAAAAACATATCCCCCATTTCCATCTCCACTTCTTATTAATCTCTTTTAGGGTTAAAGCTTTGAAACCCAAATGTTCCCCATTCCCTTTCAAATTCTAAATTTTCCTCATTCCCTTTCAAATTCTCTTCTCCTTCTCTGTCGGCTCCTCACTTTGAAAACGATTTATTTTTTTTCACATTCGGAAGTGATGAAGCCCATGCCGTCTTGATGAAGACCACGTGGGAAGTGATGAAGACCATAGGAAGTGATGAAGACCACGCGGAAGTGATGAAGACCATGGGAAGTGATGAAGACCACGCCGTAAGTGATGAAGACCACGCCAGGAAGTGATGAAGACCACGCCGGAAGTGATGAAGACCATGCTGAAATATATATTTTTACATCGCGGAAGTGATGAAGACCATGCAGAATTGATGAATTCAATTCCGGAACTAAATGCCGGCATGCTCGATATAAATCTATCAATGCCGGTAGTCAAGTGAAAAAAAAATCAATTTTCTGGATACTTTACATCATGTGCCGGCATAGGTACCGGCATGCTCGAGAATTAACTGACTGTGCCGGCAGTGGACTGACTACGCCCCCCCGGACCCCCCGGATAGTGGCAAACATTTACGAAAATTTCCAACAAATGCCGGCATGGTTTTTTGGTTGAATACGATGCCGGCACCGAGCTTTTACAGCTGCAAAAATGGTGAATTCAAAGAAAAAAAAAAATCATATTTTCAACCTCTTAGCAGCAATTCTCTCTTCACAATCATCTTCCATTTTCACAAAAAAATATTTTTCCCTCCTTCTACTCTCACGTCACACAAATTCAAATAAAAATACACACTAATCTATCCCCCAAATACTTAAGGTTTTCCTGATTAATATCATTGTTAAAAACAATTTCCATTCAAAGGAATGGCTTCTAACTTTTTTTTATGGTTCTCCGAAGCATGAATTTAAACTAGAAATTATGGTTTACTTAGAGAACATTGCTAATCAAATAAATTTGACTTCAATGCCATGGTTAGTAATAGGAGACCTGAATATTATCTTCAACAGTGATGAAAAAGAAGGAGGTCTTCCTTTCAATAGGAAAAAACTGGAACCAATCTTGAATTTAATCCAAAGAACTGGATTAGAGGATATAGGTTTCAAAGGTAATATTTTTACCTGGAATAACAAAAGAGAAGGGCATGCCAACATTAAGCAAAGGCTTGAAAGGGGCTTAGATAATGTAGAGTGGATTCTAGAATTCACAGATGCATCTCTTGAAAATTTGGTGGCAATAGGATCTGATCATAGTCCTATCTGTCTTAATCTCGTCTCTTGTAGTTTAAATTTAGTTCTAACTTTTAAGTTCTATGACACCTGACTAAAAGAACCTTCTTGTATAGAGGTTATAAAACAATCTTGGAAATGTTTTTCAGATTCTCCGTCTTTGAATCTCATCCAAAATATAAATATTTTGGGTGAAAATTTGAATTTTTGGAGAAAAAAAATGTGTTTGGAAAGCCGAATAAAAAAATTAAGCATCTAATCAAACAAATTGAGAATCTCTCAGCTAAAACATTGTAGTTGCGGGAAATCCCACACTACACCCCTTACTCAGTTTTGCTTGACTAATCCATTGAAAGATGTGTAATCAAGAATATTTATTAATTGATTCCATGAAATGTTTACACAGTACAATAGAATTACACTTGGAAATTAAAGCGCTCTTAAACTTTTCTCTCTCCTAATGACTTGCTTCCCAATTCAAAAAGATCCCTCCTCCTACAACAGATTCACTTAGCCCTTTATATAGGGTAATACATTATGGATGACAGCTAAGCTATCCTTTATTTTCGGAAATGTCTCGCGAAGTGTCGCAAATGCACAAATATTCATTCTCGCGACACTTCTTAGCCCTCGCCAGGTTTCATGTCTTCCAATTGTTTTGTTTGTCGTTATTCATCGCGTCGTTTATTCTAGCTTCCTGCGACTCCCTCGCGACACCGTCGTTTATTAATCCCGCGAACCTTGTCCGTTGCGATATTATGATCCTACATCTTGCCTCTTTTTCCTTGAATATTGCTTGAAGAGCGATTTTAAGGAAAAATTCATTGTTGTAATAATCCTTGGTTTTAACTAGTGAAGGAACGAGCGAAAGAATACTTTTCTTGAAAAGTACGTACTTTGCCTCTATTCTTTTAGCGAAGTTAGAAGCTTCTTTGTAGTATATATATGAAGTTCCATCTCCTGTCTCTCCTTATATCTCCTCTGCGAGGGAGAGAATATCATGAGAATCAATATTTTGATTTGCGGCGATTACTTATCTTTATCTGTTTCAGCTCCGTACTACTACACAGATTTTGACTATTAAAGTCTTTTCTTGACACGTTTCTTCCAACCGTTTATTCTCGACCGTTCGTGTCTCTTCTCGCATTAAATGCTCTCGTTTTTCTCAAGAATCTTTTTTGATTTTTCTATATATAGCTTTCTTTTCCTCCTCTTTTCTTCCTTTAATTTCTCTCTGCAACTTTTCTTAACTCTCTCCTTCCGCAATTTGCGCTCCTGCTACTGTAACTTTTTTCTTCATCCCTTCTAACGCTGATCCTAATCTCCAACCTCCCATCCATTCCCATACTGATAATGGCTTTCATTAGTCGTGCATATAAATCTTCTTTTGATGAAGTTCAACAGAAGTTGCTCGAGAAGGGTTTTACTCTATCAACCATTCCTGATCAAGAATCTTCATCTATTCTTTCTGCAAAGTTGTTTTCTGATCATCAATGTGATGATCAAAAAATTATAGTCTCGCTAGGTCGACTTCTCGCGGGACTTCCCATTCCCTTATACAATCTGAGATGCCTTTATTTTATGAAATCTTGGCCCATGAAAATTTCTCTCGGGCTGTTTATCAATTAAGTGGCGATTGCATTCGCCTAATGCTTGAGTTCGCGAATCGTGGTCTTGGCAAAGGATCTTTATACCCTAATCTTGTTAGACACCCCGATTTCGCAGACTTGGAAATATTCTTTGAGAAGTACACTTGTAGAGAACTTTTTTTGAAAATTATTGGTGATAAAGATGAGGAATACGAAATCTCATTTGGGGCATTCGCACGAAAAAGAAGGATAATGTCCACGAGGATAAATTACTCATGCAAGATATTGGTGGCACCGGGCAATAATACTACTCCTCGCCACTCCAAAGATGAGAAGTGGTGGGTTGTACCCTTGATTTTAAATGGCCCTTACATCGCGGGCTCGCATATTCTTCTGCGAATCTCGCAGGATATCATCCTTGGGAATTCAAATGGCCTGATAAGGCAAAAGAGGTATGTTTTCCTCTTCAAATCTTGCCTTTGCAACTTTTCTTTTTATATTTCTTTGAGTTTGTGAAATTTTCGGATCGCCAAATTGAGAAGAAGCTACAAGGATAATCCGTTGGAGAGTACTCGACAATACTTGATCGCTTACGGGTGAAGTAAGAAACATTTCCTTTGTTATTTGAAACAATATTATTGCCTCTGTTTCTTATCTTTAACCGTATGCGAAGGTTGGAGTTGAAGAAGCTGTAGCCGCGAAGATTAAAAGTAAGGGTAAAACCGTCGTTCGCAAAAATAAATCTTCTGCTCCATTAACTAAGAAGCGAAAGACTCAATCTTCTTCTCGCCTTAGCTCAAGCTCTGAATCTTCTGACGAGGATAACCATGATTCGAATCCCTCTCTCGCTAAAGAGATTCCGTTGGCCGGTTCTCCTATGGATCAGTTATCTAGCATCTTCTCAGACTCTTTCCAAGGAATGGGAGATGCTCCCCTAGCTTATCTTTGCGGGACTCTTGCAAATGTGTGTAATGCTGCTTTACTAGAGGGCAATAATTCTTTCAATGGAGCCTCTAGAATTGTGTCTCCTGACTTCTTGAACGCACTTGGGTCCTTGGTATGCATGCGGTCATATTTCCCTGTTAATTTGATCGGCTTTTAAATATATATGTATTAACGGTTTTTCTATCTTCTTTCATAGGTTGGAAAAACTTCTTTTGTAGTTGCCTCAGATCTCGAGAGAAGACGCAACAATCTTGAAAAGAGAAATCTACAATTGAACAAGAAGACCCAAGAGCTGGAAGCTGAAGCCGCGTCATCTCGCGATAAGATTCAAAAATTAGAAGTCGATCTAGTCTCCCAAAAGGAGAGAGTATCTACTCTTCAGAACTCAAATCGTTAATACATATATAACTTTATGGTATAGTAATTTTCAATTCTCAAATCTTTTTCATGTTATCTTTTACTTTTCTTTGTCTGACTATTATTCTCGCAGACGTGTATAATCTCTCCGAGGAATCCATTCTTCTTCATTCATTTCCCGAGCCTATGAATGATGATGTCCTCCTTACTCACCTCAATCAATCTCTATGTAGTTCCTCTAATAAAACTAACCTCCTTTCATTAAAGGATCTTCAATCCAAATATCATCTCTTAGAGATCGAATATAGATCTAGTTTAAATCTAACTAATCGCTTTAAACGAATGTACCTTGATTCCGAGGAGAAAGTCAAAACTTTGAGGAAGAAAATTAGTGATCTCATAGATGAGAATGATCGCATTACTAATAGAGGTGCACAGGCGTTAGCAGAATTCCACAAATCTCTTCTTGGTGTGCAAGTTGAACGAGATGAACTCCTTCATCAGAATACCATACTTAAGCAGCGAGAAGAGCAAGTTCGTTCACTTCTTATTATTAATAGTGACGATGAATTCGCCTGGGCTGCAAAAGTTTTAGATAATGCCAGAAATAATCTAGGTGTTGATGTTAGTCTTCATGCCGAGCATACTTCCTTGATTAAAGATATGATATCTGATAGAGAAGGTTATTTATTATACCTTACTGCTTCTTACTTCTGTAGTATTGCTTGTAAATTATTAACTTGTTGTTGCTTATTTGTAGAATCCGAGAAGAGACTTCAAGTTAGAATTAAAGAGCTTGAATCTGAAAAAGAACAACTCGTGGGGAATTTTCCAACGAGAATTGAAGAACTTGGCGAAAAGAACATTTCGAAAGAGTCTCTCCCTTCGTGAGAATAAATATTTCGGAGTTGAAGAAACAATTTCTAACAACGGTGGCGAATTTTAATAATGATGTCGTTCGTTTTCGCAATGGAGCCATGGAGTATGTTTGTAAGGACCACAATATCCCTCGCATTCATATCCACGGCTTTCTCGAAAAGGTTCTGAGAATTTTACTGTCTCGGACGTTTACGATAGTGAGGCTAGCGAAGAAGAAAATTGGCGATGAGAATAATGATGCGAAGAATCGGATGAAGGAGAAGAATCACCAAAGAGATAATTCTTTTTGTTTTCTTTATTTGCCACTGTAATATCCGTACATTTCGTATCTCTTTATTATAGTGTACTTCTTGGATTGTTCCCCCTAAATTCAATCTTCACTCCCCTTTACGTATTTCTTTATTATGATGTATAATTCTTTCATCGGAAGATGAATAACAATATTCCATCTTTTCCATTCCCATACTTGCCTCTCGTTATTTATCTTGGATGGAAGATTTTAGTTGTCATCATGTATTTTGTTGGATAATAATTTCATTGTTATTGAAATGTATCGTTGCGACGAGGTCGCAGGTATCTTCATAAATCAAGAATCCTACTTGTCTCGCCTTACCATTTCGGTAGTCTTTGTTTTATCTCTTCTTGTTGCGACAAGGTCGCAGGCTGCCTTTACATTTTCATGCAATGACCCATTGACCTTGCCTTATCATTTTCGTGTGGTCTTCCGAGTCAGACCTCCCTAATTAGAGGTCTTTCCCTGCCACCTTTTATTGCGACAAAATCGCAGGACGTCTTTACACTTGCATGTAAAGACCCATTGATCTTGTCTTATCATTTTCCAAGTATTTTTGCCTCTGCAGGATGTTTTAGTTGTGGCAATATGACAAGCCTAGATATCCTTGCGAATATAAAGCCCCATGACATTGCCGTCTTGCGACGAAATCGCAGGACGTCCGTACACTTTCGTGTAAAGACCCATTGATCTCGCCTTACCTTCGCGTTAGTATTATTGCCTCTGCGGGGATCATTGCACAAATATGACAAGCCTAAATTCTCTTGCGAAAACTGACCTTATGACATTTGCGTCTGTTTTGACACTCCCCCTAATGGAGAGCGTCGCCCTTATCATCTCCCCGGTTGCCCCTTCAAGGAGGCGAAACATCGGCCATACAAGACTAGCTCCTCCCATCCGGTCTTAACAACAACCAGTTGTTTTCGCAGCCTCTTATCCCTTATACCTATAGGGTTTATGGTTACGAGACTGCACCTAAGTGGAGTTTTCTTCGGGCGAGTGCAACATATGCCAAGACTTGCCAAGAATGGCCGGGGTAGGTTCATCCATCCGGGCACTCGCTCAACCGTGTACCTCGGCGCCTTGAGCATGCGACTCCTTGGAAGAGACCCTCGGTCGCCCAACCGGTATAACCTTTATATATAGTTGGGAATCCAAGGTACCTCTCCAGGATAGGCTTTCATGGGCCCCAAATTTTCATGACTCGAGCTTCGGGAGCGGTGTAACCTTCCCCCGAGCCATGTCGAGAGATACCCCCTTATATGACGCACTTTAGGTCTTACATTTGCCTCTTACGAAATGTTATTCGCGAACTGGGGTGTACGCCATAAAGGTTCGTCCCATTCTTTTACTCATTCATCTTTGTTAAATCATTCAATCATTCATGTTTCATTATTTGCCGATATTTGTTTACGAAGTATTCGCAAAATTCCATTTCATTTGTTGTATTTTCATTTTTCTTTCTTAACTGAATTCCCATATACTCTTGGCTGCGAGATTCTCGCACATCATTACTTCAATTGCTACTTTTTCTCCTTTTTTGTTGATTATTCACTTCTTATGCCTTTTGTTCCTCATATCCTTTGCTTCTTTATTATCATAATATTCGCCTGTCTCTAGGCATTCACCTCGCGAGGTATGTTCAGTCCTTACTTCTATAGCATCCACCATCAGTTTTTCCTTTCTCTGCTCATCTCTCACATGTTGCTTCCAACCCTTTCTTTTGGCATTTCTTGCTTCGCAGCTTTCTACATCGACCTCATGACATTGTTGCGACTCCTTCCAATCTCCCTGTATGATACCAATGCCGTTTGGATGTGGAAATTTTATACATTGGTGGTATGTTGATGCGACCCCAAGATTTCATGAAGCCATGGTCTCCCAATCAGTAGCATTATATGGAGATTCCACGTCAACCACCACAGAATAAAACATCGATTGATAATCCTTGTAGAGGTATTCTCATGTGAACCTCTCCCTTTGGCTTGTTTGCGGTGCCATTAAAGCCATATATTTTGTATGTTGAGGGGATCAAATCCTCATCCTTTCCTCCCATCGTCTTATAAGTATGGTAAAAAGAATATTCTTAGAACTTCCGGTATCGATTAGGATTCGGTTGATCGCCCGACAAGCACGCTTCATCATCTTCTCCATCAATTTGGTTTTGGGTTAATCTCTAGTTTCACAACCAACGGGCTATCATGTGTTTCTCTTCCTTTTGGCACTTCATCTGCGAGAGAAAGAAATAGTCTTGATTTGCCACTTTTCTAAGCTGCGTCGTTCTCGCCAGGACTCATTATTTCTTTATCGTTAGCATCTCTCGCAAAGACTCTACCGAGCACGTTGTCATGAAAATCTTGATTGTGCGATAGGAGTGGACGATAGAGTTGCAATTCAAATTTTTAGCTTTTGTCCGACTTCTATCACAAATGTTTCCTTTCCTTTCGCCGACAGCATTACGTGCATCTCTGGTGGCGGTGGTAATGTCGCTGTTTCTTCTCCCTTTAGAAAGTGATTGACTTCCCGATCAATCATCCACGAGAATAATTCTCTTTATGTTTCTACAATCGTTTGTTTGATGCCCATGGAATCGATGGTAAGAACAAAACTCATGACTTCTATCGCTCTGGTGGTGGTTCCATTCCCACGTTCCAAGGTGCTGGTACATTTTCCATCACAAGTATAGCTTCCCAAATCTTTTCCACACTAGCATTCAGTGGAGGCATCTTAATCTCTTCCCATACTATTCTGCGACTTCTCTGCCCTCCACGGTTATTTTGCCTTCGTCCACCGTAAGTTTCTTGCACATGATCTAGCCTCTGAATCTTATTATTCTTTATTTACGGTTGTAGTAGTTCCTTTCTCGTTCAAACTCTTCTTGATCGTGGCTTCCCATGGCTACTATCTTCCATTGTCCCTCATCGGCTTTCCTTGCTTGCTTTGTCCTTGCGAAGTGCTCGCCACTTTGTATTTATGAATTGAGGCAACAAGCTTGCGTTCGCGGCATTCGAGCTTGTGTTCGCATTTGGATAAGAATTCATTTCATTGTCTTTCTTCTAGGGCAATATATTCTTCCTGTAACTCTCGCAGTTCTGCCATCGTGATTGTATTTTTGATTCTAAAAATTTGAATGTATAACAAGTTAGTCGCGAAGAGAGCATTCACGAATGAGAGGATGAGATATCTTTCCTCAACCCGTCCTGCCATTTCGCTACACATGGTCCTCCATCTTATTGTCAACTGCCTTAAGCTCTCGCCAACCCTTTGTTTCAACCCGAATACATCTTGATACCTGGTCGCGAAGAGTTGTTACTTATGTATGCTCCTAGGAATGTGGCTTGTAAATGGTTAAATGATGTGATTGTGTTCCTTGGCAGACCTTCAAACCATTTTAGTGCTTCTCCTATTAAACTTGATGCGAAATATTTGCACAGTATAGCATCATGATTCTCCCATTGTAACATACATCTCATATAAGCCTTGATATGTTGTACCGCACAGGTTGTTCCATCAAAGATGTTGGTTAATGCAGGTAGATTGCACTTAGGAGGTATTCCTCCCATCTGTACTTCTAGCGTGAAGGGATTCTTCGCAGCTTCGGCGATGGCTTCGTCCAATTGTTTCCTTCCTCCTTCCCTTCTATTGTTCAGTAATCCTCTCATTTCAGCCAGTTCTCTTAAGATTTGTTCATTTGCCTCTACTGGTCTTTTTAACTCTGCCTCTCTCCTTCTTCGCTCGTGCCGTTTTGACCTTCCTGCTCGTTATTTTCTTATCTTCTTTCCCTGCGACGTTCTTCTTCGTTTCTCTCTCCAATTCGCACGCCATTATATTGGTTGTTCTCTCTTCTTGGCTGTCTCTCAACTCTCCTCTGTACCCTCTCATATTCTTCATTAATATTTCTATTAGTACGGTTTTGCTCCCTCTTTCTTTCCGGTTGTCATGGTTATTCGGGAATTGCCTCTTCCATCTCTTGATTTTCCATTTTGCTCTTACCCTTTCTCTCTCGCGAGCTAGCCGCGCTTGTTCAATGTAGTGCCTCTCAATGTCATCCTCAATCTCTCTGTTTCTTCTCAATTCTTCTCTCCCGTGCAAGATTATTCTCCCTTCAGCAGCTGGGTCATTCGGTCCTTGGAGTTGCATGTTTCCTTGATTTTCCCTATTCCGCGTATCTTGAAGATTTTCAGGCTGAGGAATATAACGATCTTCCATTTCTCCTCTTCTCTCGCCATGCTCTGTGCTTGGATCTTGTGTTTCTTGTTGGTTTCCTTCCTCGGTACTTTCTGTTGGTAGAACTCTCCCTCTTTCTTCCCTAATCGATCTTGAACTTGATCTCGCACTACTTCTTGATCTTCTATTTTTGCAATCTCATATTTTCCATCATCAACTCATGATTCGTCTTGTCAAGTTTGCTCGTTCTTACTCCGCCTCTAGTCGCCTTTCTTCATGTATTGTTTGTCTCAATCTTTCTAATTTGCGATTTCTTCGTTTCTGGATTCATTTCTCCATTCATTCCTTGCTCTCCTCCTCCTTGTCCATTGTTTATCATTCGCCGCTCCTCTTCCCTCTCGTCTTAGAATCAGACCTCCAAGTATGTACACTTACTCTATCATAATCCACATTGCGTTTGTTCTTGGGGAGATCGGTGGTGATTTTGATTTTCTTCATCATTTCTCATATTCATCCTTGATGATTCTCTGTTTCATTCCTACTTTCTCCAGAGAAGTCTCCCACTTCTTCTTACAATCGTTGGTTGCCCTTATACGTTTCTTCTTCTAGCCATTTTTCTTTTCACTTTGAATTCTTGAGTATCACTCCAAATCTTTTCTCTATTAATCCAAATTCTTTTCGATTTCTGCGTCAATCTCTTGCTCTCTCCTGTTTCTAGCGCATATGTAGTTGCGGGAAATCCCACACTACACCCCTTACTCAGTTTTGCTTGACTAATCCATTGAAAGATGTGTAATCAAGAATATTTATTAATTGATTCCATGAAATGTTTACACAATACAATAGAATTACACTTGGAAATTAAAGCGCTCTTAAACTTTTCTCTCTCCTAATGACTTGCTTCCCAATTCAAAAAGATCCCTCCTCCTACAACAGATTCACTTAGCCCTTTATATAGGGTAATACATTATGGATAATGACTAAGCTATCCTTTATTTTCGGAAATGTCTCGCGAAGTGTCGCAAATGCACAAATATTCATTCTCGCGACACTTCTTAGCCTCGCCTGAGTTTCATGTCTTCCAATTGTTTTGTTTGTCGTTATTCATCGCGTCGTTTATTCTAGCTTCCTGCGACTCCCTCGCGATACCGCCGTTTATTAATCCCGCGAACCTTGTCCGTTGCGATATTATGATCCTACAAACATCTCAGAGGAGTATTACTGAGCTAATAAACAAAAAAACTTTGGAATAAGAGGCTTTGTACGACACTCAAGAAGAAATAGCTAAACAACAATCTAGGAACAATACAATTGCCTTAGGAGAACGAAACACAAAAAAATTTCATGTCACAACTTTAAAAAGAAGAAAAAGGAATAATATAGATTGCATTCAGGATAGAGATGATAAAGTGGTTACTTCTAGACATGAAATTGAAGATGTTCTCACATATTAAGCCATGCATCTCTTTGGAAGAAAATCTAGCTTTAACTACTATCCCAACTTCAGAAGAAATTTGGGATGTAGTGAAAAAGCTTAAGTCTGACAAAGCACCTGAGCCAGATGGCTTCCCAGTGAGCTTCTTCAAACATAAATGGGAAACTGTAGGAACACAATTGATAGCAGTAGTACAAGATTTTTTCAAAATAAACGACTACATGTTGATCTAAATAAGACTTTCGTTTTTAATTCCAAAGATTAAAATTCCCAAATCCCTATGATTTTAGGCCAATTGGACTTTGTAACACTCCTTACAAAGTCATAGCTAAATTAATGGCTAACAGGTTCAAAATATCTTTAGAAAAATCATATCTCCCCTCCAGTCTGCCTTCCTCTCTTCTAGACAAATATCAGACAACATTATTGTTGCTCATGAGATTGTCCACTCAATGAAGAAAAGTAAAAAGAAAACAGGAAACATAGGAGCAAAAATGGACATGTCTAAGGCATTTGATAGAGGTAATTGGAACTTCTTGATAAAAACTCTAAAGGCCTTTGGTTTCTCCATCCATTAGAGTGAATTGATTTACCAATGTATCTCAACTTCCTCCATATCTGTTTTACTAAATGGGAACCCCTGTAAGGAGTTTAAACCAACTAGGGGAATAAGACAGGGGATCCTTTATCTCCATATTTATTCATCCTGTGTATGGAGGTTCTTTCTAGATTCCTCTGTCATTTGGAATCAGTGAAACAGGTAATAGGTATCAAACTCACCCCAAAATCAACACCTATTTCTCATTTATTCTTTGCAGATGACATTTTGCTTTTCACTAGAGCAGGTTTAGGCAGCTGTAAAAATTTTCTAGAATCTATTAGTCTTTTTAGTAAAGCCTCTGGGCAAGTAATAAATTTTGCAAAATTTGGTCTGTTTTTTAGTAAAAAAGTTCATAATAAACCCCAAGGTATTATTTCTAGGTTAATGAAAATCAAAAAATAAATATCAGAGATACCCAGTTAGGAGTACCTTTATTCATAGATAGATCAAAACTTAAGTCCTTTGATAGCATTATAGAAAAAATGGAATAGAGAGTTAAGAACGGTTAGCAAAAATCTTATCCCAATCAAGTAAGATTGTTCTAAGTAAATCTGTTCTTTCTAGTATGCCAATTTTTTGCATGGGATGTTTTGTTTTGCCTAAAAAAATTACCAAAAGAATAAATGATATTCAAAGAGATTTTTGGTGGGGAAAACATACTAATTCTAAAGGTATTTATATTAAATCTTTTGATTTCTTATGTAGGCCAATTGACCAGGCTATGATTAGTAGGATAGCCTGGAAATTGGTGAGTAGTCCTGATGATTTTTGGGCTCAAATTTTAAAAGTAAAATACTTTAAAAAACAGGAGCTCTCCAATACAAAAAGATATCAACCGCTTCTTTGATTTGGAAATGCATTTTACAAGGTATTGAGCATATCAAAAAGTATAGTGTTTGGAAGGTAGGAAATGGATTCTCTATAAATATTTGGGATGATAAATGGTTACCAAATAGGGAACAAATTCTAGCTAGTTTTGTCCCTAGAAACTCTAATATCTGATTTGATAAATCATGACACAAAGAAGTGGAATGAGTCTTTGTTACTTTCAACTTTTGATAGATCTTTGGTCAGTGAAATAATGAACATAAGATTATACATACAAAGGGATGGAAAAGCGAAAAAGATAAATTGAGATGGTTACTTACTAGAAACGGTGAATTTTCATTAAATCCTTATATACAAAGTTCTTGAATCCATCTAACACCATCACGACAAAACAAAGAAGTTTTGGAAAGGATTATGGAGCATGGATACTTGAGAGAATCAAACTGTTTATTTGGAAATGCTTGCAAGATGCATTACCTACCAAACAAAGTTGAAATCAGTGGAAAACAAATGCATTTTAGCAAGGCTAGGCGGAATCTACTTTTCACTGTTCTTTGATTGTGACTATGCTAAAGGCTGTGTGGAATCTGACAACCAATGGCAGTTCGGGGAGTACCTCACAACTCAGCTTCTGTTAATACTTCTTTCTTGCATAAGTATAATGGATGGTTAGCAAGAGATTTGAATTCCATTTCAATGGCACTAGCTGCAACCAAGTGTTGGTTTATTTGGAAAGAAAGATGTCTTAAAATATTTGAAGATAAATCTAGAACACCAATTCAGTTAGCACTAGATATATCAAGACACTATGAGTACTGGCATCCAATGACTTTGAATAGTTTGAATCAAGCACAAGACAGAACTATCAAACCAATACCACATTGGACCTTCCCAATCACAAATACTTTCAAACTACATTGTGTGCTTCTTGGTTGTCTGAAAAAACTAATGCAGGCTTTGGTTTTGTTCTTCTTAATTGGACATGAACCTTCAAAGGAGCAGAATCAGGCATCTTCAGGTCATCCACTGTTGAAGAAGCAGAAGCTCTAGTTCTCCTTCAAGAAGCTACATGGGCCAAACAACATAACATACAACCTCTGGTCATAGAAGGAGATAACAGAGCAACAATTAGGTATTTACAAGGAAAGGAATCAACTATCCAGTGGAAAATTATTGCAATACTAGATGAAGTTAAGAAGGTAGTACAATAAGTTGTCTCTTTTTGGGCTTCGATCACGTAGGCAGGATTTGAGAGGCAAACAAAGTGGTAGACCAGTTGGCAAAGAAAGGAAGAAAAAGTACCACCGCAATTTCTTGGTTAGACCAAGATGCCTTAGTTTTAATTCCATCAATTGCTTTTGACACTGTCAAAGCTTATGAATCTTGTAATATAAGTACAAACCTTGTATCAGTTCAAGAGGAGGCTAATCTTACAGATTCAGTCATCAGCAGGACAACTCTATCTGAGATCGCTCCTAATGAGACTGAATCAAATGGTTAGCCATCTCTGTTTCCAGTAATATATTTCTATTTTCAAAAAAAAAAAAATCACATCAAGTCATTTCACTAACTAATTTAATCATATTATTTTGAACTTTAAGCCTACATTATGTCAAGTTGTTCTGTCTTGACTCGGTTTAGAGTTTGGTGAAGTGGTCAATCGTAAGCTTTGACCCAGTCTTATTAGGAATAGAGTGGTTTTTGACTTCTTTTTGGTTGCACAAACCTAGCTAGATGCTAGACGATACTGATTTCAAATATAAATCACATTGAAGGTATTCTTTTATAGCCATGGGAAGAAAAATATTTTGACAACTCTTAGAATAATGTCTTTGGGGGTAACATGTGTTCGAATGATCCTAAACTCAGGCCCAAGAAAGAAACTTGGAGTGTGTTTGTGCTAACTCGGGATTTGGATTTGACTTGCCCCCTGACTCGGCCGAGTCAGATGTCAGACCGTTTGTTTTTTATTTTGAGTCAGAGCTGACTTGCGATCTGAGTCATACCTAACTCTTGACTCGGACCCGTTTGAGTCAGGTAATAAAATACCCCTGACTCATGGGAACAAACCATTGACTCATATTTTTGAGTTAGATGAGTCAGATCTGACTCAAAAAACAAACTTATTGAGTCAGATCCAGATGAGTCAGGTGATTTCAGTCAGATCCAGATGAGTCAGGATAAAACAAACACACTCTTACTTCTCAGGCCTAGAACTTAATAGCAGGCCTAGAACTTAATAGCAGTATGTAGCCATTTGAGCAAAATATTCCTTGTGTTTTAATGAATATTTATCAATTTGCACTAATTTCACTGGTAAGAGTAAGCGCGATTCTAAGCAAAATACAGAAGATAAGCTTTACCCTAAACATTCATTAAAACCACATGAACTTATTGCATGGGGTGAAAACTACGATGTAATATCATGCAATGACCCCATGACTTCGTCCAGACATGTAAAAGTTTCTCATTTCATCCTGTATTCAAAGAATCACACACATGGCTTAAACTTATAGGGAGTCCAAATTTATTCTCACTCCTCTAAAGAGTGTATATTTAACATATTATTCTGATTTGTTAATTAGTTAACTGAATAACATTTTTTTAAAGCAATTCTGAATAACGTTTTTCGTCTTTTAGGACGTTAAAAAGAATAGCGTTATCTTTGGATTCCACACACCATTCCATAAAACCATATAACATGGCTTGGAAAAAGTGTGGATGACACCAACTTAGAATCCATTATACTTGACATTTCGCACTTTTTCCAAACTTGGAATATGTTGGATTCCACCATAAAACTTGCTCTTAAACAAAAGACAATTAAATCGCAGGACTAACAATCTGCAGTAATTGTCCAAAAATAACTTTGAACATAAACCAAAAGATCAATTAAAAGCAGATTACCAAGAGGTAGACGGTTTTCGTTTGGACAATACTCATTTCAAGATTTTTTTAGACATGTAAAAGTTTCTCATTTCATCCAGCTCTCATAGAATCACACATCCAAACATGGCCTAAACTTATAGGAGTAATAATACCTTAACAGAGTAATTATCTATATTATAAGGGACAATGGTATTTTTCTATATGGACGGCTAACTACAGTTTGGACATATAAAAGACGGTCAAGATTAATTCTAAATATCTATATGCTGTGGCAATATAAGAGATATGTGTGTTTTTACTGTTGGACGGAGATCTACATTTAGGCTATATAAAGGATGGTCAAGATTGATTTTATGTTTCGTTATGCTCAATGGTAAGACCTGACCGGTGCGTTGTCATACTCGCCGGTTCAATGAAGAAATTAAGTTTGATACGTTTCATTTTTGTGGGTCTCATTATTTCTTTCTTCTCCATTTATAATCAAGCCGTTTCATTTTAGTCAGTTGTATTATTTCCATTCTTTTTTTATCGATAAGTTTTATATTTCCCAAATCTCTTCATATCTTTTCCCCCACCTCATTGTAATATCAAATGCAATCTCTCTGCAAATGTTTTGCCATTTTCTCAAGCATATCTCAAATGGATGATTGGAATTCAAAAGAGGGTTATTAAGACTTTTTTTTTCTTCAAGAGGGTTAGTATGTTGATGTCTTTTAATTAGTCAATTTCTTTTCTATCAGGTTTAATTTTTGAATTAAGGATATTTAGTAATTAAATTTTGTTGTTCTTATTTGATGAAACAGGTTGTGGTTATCTTTGCGTCAGCGTAATTGGTGTGTATCTTCAATTCTCTTACGATTTCAAATTCAGCAATAGTAGTAGAATCGACAGGTTCATGTTGCGGTTCAATAGTAATTTATCTCTTGATAAGATTGCACGGATCTTATATACCCACACGCATCAACTGTGGTTCTTATTTCTATGATCCCAGGTCTGATTCATTATGGTCATTTTAAATTCAATAGGTTCCTGAGACGCTATTATTTATCTTTTGATTTTATAGGTTTTTTCAAAAGATTAGATTAGATTTGATTGTAATTTCAGGTACCCATTTCCGGAGCCGTCTGATTGATCATCGACCAATCTTTGTAATTATTGTTTTGGTCTTTGTTGGTTGTTTTCGTTTAGTTTTTTCCTATACTCACAATGGTTTTTGTGGTTGAAGTTTGTTAACTGAACTTACCCTGAATCCATGAATTTAATATTTTTTATTAAAATTTTCAATTTTGTATGGCCATTTTAAAGCATTTTTATTTGTTTTTTGAGACGGGTGGCCATTCGAAAGCTCTTAGAAGAGAATGGAAGAAGATAACCAAATTAATGACACTGTATGTCTCCAGCATTTTCTAGCTAACCAGTTAGAGTTTAGTTGAATTTTAAACAGTTAGGGTGTGTAACTAAAAGGAATATAACCAAAAGACCATTTGGAGTTAGCTTTATAACAACAATTTCAGTTTTTTTTTTTTTTTTTTTTTTTTTTTTTTTTATCATCTTTAGCTTTTGGAAAGAGGCAATGTATGTTCTCAACTCCAATTTAGTTGATAAAAAAATACGACCATAATTTTCTTGCTCATAGTTTTCTACTTTGTTGATCATACTTGATAAAAAATACAAAAAGCAATGTATCTACTTTCGTACTCATAGTTTTCTTTTCCCTTAAATTTCATTCTTATGTTCGTGTCTTTCTTTCGTTAGTAATACGATCATTTTGAATGAAATGTTGGGTATTTTTTATACAAACAGTGCTCTTTCAACTTTTGGAAAGATAGTGGGAAAAGATCATGACCCAACTGTGAGGATTATGTGGTAATGTCACCTGACTCACCTGTGTGTGCGGTGTTGCAATATTTCGACTTTTTTTCTTTCTTTTAATTGGTTTTGAGTTTTGGAAAACATATGATTCTTCCTTCTAACAACGATGATGATGGAGTCTTAGAATAATGCATTTTATATGCTAACCACAGGTGATCTCAAAGTAAAGGTACCTTTTTTAGTCCATCCATCCACCATCACCCCTATAATAACTATTTCGTGTTTTCCTGCAACAAACTCATGTCTCCGTCAACGAACCAATTAGTGTGTGTAAAAGGAATAAAAATGCATTTGAAGTTATTGATTGTACCTAACAAGTTAGTGTTTGTCATTTTAACCTTTATCAACAGTTCAATGATTGGTTAACTTCATTGTATCCATGTAGACCTCCATTTTGTGTTTGCAACCATTACTTTGGTAGACATGTGGGCGGAATCCCTTATAGGTTCCTATTGCTAAGCAAGGATAATAACCAACATAAATCTAGAAGTTCATGTTATAAGTGTTGTGTTTGTACTCTTTATGTCTAATTTAGATGTTGCAAAAGCCAGAGAAATAAGTAGGTCCAACACATAGTTGCAAGCTTATTTTAGGTGTTAAAACTGATTTTCTTTAATTCATGATTAACAATTCTCTGCTCCCATTACTGTATATCCAGTGTAATGCATATTTGTGAATTGTAAGAGTAGAACATCAGTGATGTACGTCGATACATGTAGCGATTCTTTACACTGCACCACAGTTCTTCAATATTGGTTTGTTCTGAATTGGCATCTCAATAGTGAGTAACTTTCAGTTTGAAAAAGACCTTTGTTTCTAGGGTCTTGGAAGATTTCATGCCAAAGAGAACCAACTATGGAGAATTTGCATGTTGCTGCTTTATGATTCATCTTCTCTTATAATTTTAATGGTTTCAAAGCTCCCGCACCCCAATATGGCAATATCAGTATTAATGTCAAGTTTTTCACTTCGAAACGAACCATTTTATGGGAGTACTGAATCTGTCATTTTGGGTTCATTATGTAGGACTGTGAAATGAAAAATGTATGCAGCACATCGAACTATAAGGTAAATTATTATCATTTCTTTTTATTATGCATTTCCTCAAAACCTATAATTGTCATCCAATTATACTTCAGATATTTTTCCTTGGAGGGACTGCAATGGTGGTCAAATTGGAGTGAATGGAGGTAGTACAAACGGAGCAGAAAATTTCTCTAACTTTCACCATTCTCTTTTTGTAGGTAATCCCATCCTTCTCCTATATTTCCTCAGTCATGGTAGAGTGATATTTATAATTTCGGGTCTACAAACACTGCAGTCTGCACATGTGAATTGTAGTTTTGTGAGAAGTAATAAAAGCACCCCTTCCTGAAAACGAAAGATTATTTAGTCTGGCTTGAGCCTGAGATTACTCATTTGACATTATAATTGTTTTATCCCCATGAGAATTCAGCATTTTTTGAACTCTAATGTACATAAGTTACTTCTGAGTTTTGAAAACCTTGCCATATAGTATGATATTTTTGTTGAACTGATTACTTTTATGAAGGCTAAAACAGGCGTCACACAATTAAGACAGTAAATTTGATTTGCAGCTATGGACCAACTTCATTAGATATGCCAATGAGTCCCGTGACTCCCGTCTTATTTTTAGTGAAGGGGAGTGAACAAAAGCAGTGTTTGATGGAGATGGTCAAGTATTTGTAAGAGGAACGAAGTTTTGGATGAATCCACGTATTTACCAAGAAAACTTTTTCTACGGGGTTTCACTATTAACCAGTTGTTGGACAGTTTGTGATACCTCATTTGATTGGGGGCCAACCATTTTAATTAGGGGCCACAACTTTTTATTTGCACCCCAATTTTTTGAGGGCGTAGTAATCCGATATTGAAAAGACTGTTTTACCCTTACCTAAAACTAAACATTAAAAATCAGTTAACCTTAATTAGAAACCTTAATTAGGCTTCTCTTCTTCATCTTCCTCTCCTCCCCGTTCTCTTCTCCACCACCACCATTAACGACTATTTTGAAGAAATTTTTTTTCTTCAACCGATTCATCGCATAATCGTCGCCAAAAATCAAAGCCCAAGAAAGCTACGGCTCCAATTAGAAGGTATATGAGCTTAAACCCACCTTGTATTCGTTAGTATCGAAATTTCAGTGTAAGAGTCGTTAGTATCGAAATGAAAACCCCTAACGACTTTTCATTTGCATGCAGATTTTATGAAAAATCGTTAGTGTATTAGGATGAAGATGACGACCCTAATTACGCTACTTCAACATTTTTGCCCTAGAATAGAGTCGTTACAGTATTAGGTTGAAAATGACGACCCTGTTTTGACGACCCTTTGTTATTGGTTAACGACTCTAGGTGAACATTATAAATGGTTGGTTAGGGTCGTCAGTATATCAGAATATCCCTATGACGACTCAAACACACAAAAAATGGCCTTTTTATACAGAGAGTTTGGATTCGAGAGTCGTCAATGCAGGTATTAAACGAATCAACTAACGACTCTAGGTGAACAATATAAACAGATCGTCATGGTTTAACACACCACCTTGACGATTTTTCATCACCATTAAAGTTGCGAGGTTAGAGTCGTCGCCATGTGTGTCAACAAGTATGACGACTCTTTAGGGTCGTTGGCGTATACAACACCCGACTATAACGACCCTCACTCATGAGTAGTTCCATAGTGACCATGAATCGACCACTTGGAGCACCATTCGAGACAATTTGAAGAGTATATGAAGTTTATCGATTGTCTTGAGCTCGGGTTCTTCATTTTAAGGATTGGTTCCTTCATTTTGAGTGATAGGATCTTCATTTCCACCATTATTCATGGCTTCCTCCATTAACATCTCTTCATCAAACATCCAATCCATAGGTTTATTAGAGAAAATCTCACCATCAACACAATCATGGTTATTGTTTGAACCTTCACCAACCTCATTCCCTTCACTTGAATCACTCATTTATAAAAACCCTAGTTTTTTCCTCTCAAAACTACTCTTCTTCTTCTCAAAAAAAAAAACCCAAAACTAAAATTTCCCCAAATTTTAATCCCAAAACCGATTTTTATCTAAACAAAATTATCACACTAATCAACTTCATTAAATCTTAATACTAATCACTCAGGGGCATTTTAGCCATTTAGAAAATATTTTTATAAGGGGTGACCCAAATTAGGATTGGGTGACCTTTTTTGTCCTCTAGTACTTGGCCCCCAATTAAAATGTCCGGCCCCAATCAAATGAGGTTTGTGATAGTACATTCACATTTTGGTAAAATTATTGTAAGTTTGTGGGACTTTTATTTATTTATATATTTTGAATATAATAAGTTACAAGAACAGTGCAAGTTTTAAAAAGCAGCGTGGGACTCATCTTAGTCTAGCCCATGCCATTTCCTGAGCATTGTAAAGTACATGGAGTTGTATACAGCATCTTCGCTGTATACAATTTATGTTAAATACCGTGCTTCGTTGATTCAATTTCATTAAGAAAACTCGATGGCATTCCAACATCCATAACATCAGTTTCCCAACTTAAATATGTTACTCCATAAAAATCATGCACATCACCAGTAACATTTTTCGCATTGGGAAAATGATACTTTAATTTGTCTTTCGAGAGGATAATACTTAATGAGTGTCCAAGGTACTTGACTACATGTTGAAATATACAACCAACATAAAATGCATAATGAATTTGTTACAAATTTAAGAATCACCTAAGATGCATTTTTCGAACCACAGGACAGGCGTCTAACTTAGAACATTCGGCAAAAACAACAACATTAGCATTCATTACCCGTGCCATTACGGCACGGGTCATACCCTAGTAAGTTATAATCATCATTAACATGGATACACTGTTGGACGTACACCTCTAGTGAAAACACTGTTGGCATATATGGCACAAAAAGGTAAACTTGAAAAGGAAGGCCCGGCCAAAAACAATGAATAATGAAAAGTACTCTACTGATTAAGATGGAACACCGAGCATTTCAATTCTAAAACAAAAGATAATTGAATCCCTGGACAGACAGACTGTAGTAATTGTCCAGAAAACAAATAACTTTGAACGTAAACCAGCAGATCAAGTAAACACGTTTGCTTGTAAGATTTCTACCATGCGGGCCCAGGGCTGTGTTACTTGGGAAATCTCACGGGATTTTTCCCTCTGAACATAGCATCATCCATACAAGAATTAAATTGTTATCGATCCTCACTTGTACATATCATGTCAAGATTTTTTGGTGGGCAGCAACCACGTAATCCACAGTTCACTTGTT
The DNA here is from genome assembly GCA_023531295.1 of Papaver armeniacum. Classification (NCBI taxonomy): domain Eukaryota; kingdom Viridiplantae; phylum Streptophyta; class Magnoliopsida; order Ranunculales; family Papaveraceae; genus Papaver; species Papaver armeniacum. Next base: position 161,169 of record JAJJWW010004461.1, read on the forward strand.
TTGAATATGGCAAAGATAAAATTCAGGTATCTGATTCTATGCGAGGATGTGAAAGAAAGAATTCAAAGAAATTAATAATATATACTCCCTCCGTTCTTAAATAATAGAATTCAAACCAGCCTATTATTTAAGAACGGAGGGAGTATATCTCAAACCCGAAGAATAGTCACAATCACTGTTTCGGTTGGCTTGTTACTTCCTGACTCTGATGGGCCAGGATAAATGTAAGTACACTAATTTATCTCCTTTGCCACGTGCGCTAACAGGGTCCACGTGGATGACATCACTCACAGGATGACACATAGGGGCATCCGTGGCACTCAGACTACGTGCCATCTGTCAAAACCAACGGTCGGGCGAAGGAGCACCCGAGATAGGTAGTCCCGCGTAGCACCAAGGGATGGCTTTAACCCATCACGAGGCAAGGTATGATCAACGGTCGAGGTAGTCTAACCGACACGGACGTGACAAGAGGACCTGACACCACTCGGTGACTTGGGACCGCCCCAACCACCCGCATTTAATGCGGCTCGAGAACACGTGTCGGACGACCAACGGAAGAAACGAGGGTTGACATAGAAGTCCGCGGACCCGTAGAAGCCGGGATGCGGTAGAAGCCGCGGATACGGTACAAGCGCGGGATAATATAGAAGTCCGCGGACCATGCACGTGAGTACGAGAAGATAAGATCTCAGCAACTCATTGTCAGGGGACCCACCCACTCTAACTATAAATATGTATACCCCCTCCACTGAGAGGGGGATCAAAAAGAAAAGGGAGAAAAGAGAGAGGACAGAGAGAAGTAAGTGAGTTTTAGCTCATATAGGCGATGATCACAAGATCTTGTGATCACCTCTGTAACCATTTATTTTATAGTGAATCTCCTCGGACCGTGGACGTAGGCCTTAGTCTTTGAACCACGTACATCGTTGTCTCTTTTACCTTTTGCACCGATAGTTTCATTTATATATCCGTATTCCAGATCTATCTGGATCCATGGAGATGATAATGAGATCATGACAAACTAGAGGGGTTTGGAATCTATGAATTATCATCTACCTATGCTTGTTCCATACTTCTCACACCACAGTGCACGTATTCAACTTTTATATAGATTGTTTGTGATCATGTGGAAGCGAAACCCGACTCTCGTGTTCACAATTTGGCGCTAGAAACAGGGGACCTTGTCCCGTAAAAGATTTTATCTTTTCCCGTGACTTCACAGCCTCAACCTCAAATATTTTTATTTAAACAAACAGATCTATTCATGGATTCGTTTTTCGCACACTTCTTTGTCTATTGTGTTTTCTACCAACAGGATCTCGAGCATTATGTGACTTTTTAAACAAACAGATCCGGGTTTTTAGCCAACAGCACTGTTCTTAGACTTGTTGTGTTTTCTACCAATACATCTAGGTTTTAATTAGAATTTCAAACAAAGTTTCCACCAAAAGATTTGGGCTTTTTGCAAATATTGACCCATGGACCTTATCCGGTCAAATCCTTTTTGTCATGTACGTCGTACTAATCGCCAAACTAACAACCTAAGTACACTCATTACCACTAGAAATCGAATTAACAAAAACAAAGTTGAACTAACAGACCAACCCGTGGACTCTTGGGTCTCGGATTACCTCCCACTTTCTCTCGTGCAGATTATTGCAATGGAAAAAAACAAAGATCTTTGGAAAGACAAAGATAACTCCAAGAGACGCTCCAAGGACCACACCAGCAAGAACAAGGAGCGAGACAAAAGGGCGAAGGACGTACGGCCCGCGGACAATACGCAGACCAAGGCGGAAAGCACATTGCTCTTAAACGCGGGCATCATCGCAATTGAAGCAAAGAAAGCTGCGGCCGCAAGAGCTGCTTGCACCAACCGAGGGGTTTCCCAAGTAATTGCTACCAAAGTGACAACCGCAACCGGAGCGGTCGACCCTCGGGAGGTTATAGCCGAATCAATAATCCGAGAACCCTCCCTATGGGATGCTTAATAGGACAATGAACAAAGCGAGCATAACTACAGGTAGGATCCAACGGAATAATCGAGCCGGCATACCATTCATGGGGGAAATCAATACCACGATCCCCGAGGGACAAGCTCAACTACGGAAGGAACCCCAATCAAGCGTCGAACCAAACAAAGACAAATATTGGCGCAACTGGAGGAGCTAAAGGAATCAACTAACGTACGCGGATGCGTGGCCTTGTTAGCTCAAGAAAACCAAAGAACTAAGAGAAGATCCTCCGAAGCTCCGAACGAGAGAATCGCATGACGAAGCTAACTCAAAGAATGTCTGAACGGGGACCGAGGGACGGTCTTCGAAAATATCCGCAAGCGGCTAACAGAAGAACAATACCCCAGAGAGATGCGCGGAATAACAAAAGGTCTGACCCAGATTACCGACCAGAAATTCCGGACTACTACGACACGGAGGAAGCCACAACATCGCAACCCACAAGAAAGACACGATCTTCCATTCAAGACGAGCACTGTTTGGCAATGGAAAACCTCCGCGCGGAAATGCTAGCGAGAGATCAATCAACTCAAAACCTGGGCAAGGAGGTGGAAGACTAGAGCAGATTATGAAGGAAGCCAACACTACCCCCTTGCACGACAGGTTGGCTACGGCTACCATTCCGCAAAAATGTCCGGTCCCGACCTTTGAATGTTACGACGGATCCGCGGACCCCTCGGCTCATCTACGATATTACAACGGGGTAATGGGCGGTGGGATTACGATGAGGCTATACTATGCGAGATATTTCCCTTCAAGCCTAAAAGGATCCGCGCTATCTTGGTTTGATAACCTCAAGCCGGGATGCATTAATTCGTATGATCGGCTCACCGAAAAGTTCTGGCCACCTACATGTACAACAAAGTTGTGAACACAGGGGATGGACAAGCTTTTCTCACTTGCAATTAAGTACGTGAGGGAGTCCGTTCGAGAATACACCGATAGATGGCACAAAGTATGTGGGCCATTGGACATGTGGATCCCGTGGTGAGTATTAAGCTGTTACAAATGGGGGCTTGATAGGATGAGTCCATTGTTTGTCGAAATCCACAGTACCTCCCAACCACCGAGGGAGATTTAAGGATAATCATTGAAAAACATGCAAGGTTAGAAGAAATTCAAAAGATAACCCCCGAGCGCGGTACAACGAACCCCACGGACAAATTCCGCGGAATTAGAAGACAGCCCACCCACACCAAAAGGATCGAAAAGACGATCGCAAAAGGAGTGGCGAGAAAGTTTGAAGACCAGGGTCTATACGAAGCTCAACACCGGCTATCCACGCATCCGAAGGAGATCAAGGATCGCGAAGACTTAGGCGGCCCTGGTCTAAAGGGAAACAACCACCGGCCTCTGCAGAATCCAAAGAGTCTTGCGATTTCCACCGCTTCTACGGACACACGACAGAGAAATGCAAAAATCTCAAGATAGCGGTACAAAAGGCGATAGATGCGGGGGATCTCAAAAAATATGTGGAAAAGGTTGGAATGGAAGATAGAGCCAAACGCAACAAACGAGGTCCAACTACCCGAGGGTAACCACACATTGAACTCTATATCCGCTCGTAAAGCAAAGAACCAACCCTAACGGCACAAATAGGAAAACGACCGAGAAAACAATTTGAAGATTCCGTGAGCTTTACAGTATAAACGGGAAGGAAGTAGAAGAGCACGAGGAGTGGATGAACGCGCCTCTAATTTTTGAAGCCGATGATATTGAGGACGACATGGAAGATCACAATGACCCATTAATCCTCACATTGCCAATCGCAGGATGCAATATAAGGAAAATCCTCATCGATGGAGGAAGCTCCGTAAATGTATTGTTTTACGATACATTCAAACGCATGGAGCTTAACGATGAGCAACTCCTGACTTCACATTACACCATCTACGGGTTCAATGGCACGGCTACGAAGCCCCTGGGGGATATTGTCTTACAAGTGGATGCAGGCCCCATGAAACTCGACACTCGCTTTAGCGTGGTAAACACGCCTTCACCCTACAATGCCATTATTGGACGGAGATGGGTCCATAAGCTCAAGGAGTCATGACTACCTACCATCAATACCTTAGGTTTCCCACTCCCCTAGGAATAATGGAGATAAAGGGTGACCAAGCCTCCGTAAAAGAGTGTCACGCGATGCAAATACAACTCAACAACGAAGAAGATGAGAAAAGGAAAACCCGCAAGGCTCGTAGCAAGGCGGTATCCAAAGACAAAGCCATCGATGAATATCTGGAGGAAATCTCGGAAAAAGCTTGGCTAAAGGGAACTCTGTAGAAAACACGGAGGCCTCCACATCAAAGGTTAATCAGGGCGAAGAATCTGAAGCTACCAAATAGCAATTAAAGAAAATTCCCCACCTGGGGGAACCAAAGCCCACTTTCACATCCTTGGAGGCAGTGAAAGAGATCAACATAGGGACGGAGCAGAATCCTAGAAAGATCAAAATAGGAACTCTAATGGACGAAGAACGCGAAGCTTCACTGATAACACTACTAAAGGAATACGCGGATGTCTTCGCATGGAAACTATCCGATATGCCGGGCATAGACCCAAAGACGGTACAGCATGAGCTGCGCATTAAACCTGGCACACTCCCGCACGACAAAAGATACGAAAGGTAGCCACGAGCATCACAAAGCAAAGTAGAAACAGACTACGAAAGCTATTAGAGGCCGGTTTTATAAAAGAAGTCAAATACCCCACGTGGATCTCCAACATGGTCATAGTACCAAAGAAAAATGGAGGAGTCGGGACCTGCATCGACTTCACCAACTTTGAACAAAGCGTGCCCAAAGGATAGCTATCCACTACCCGGCATTGACCGGCCTAGTCGACCTTGATAGAAGGATATGAAGAGTTGTCATTCATGGACGGATATTCCGGTACAACCAACTATTTTGGCGAGAAGAAGACCAGCAACATACCGCATTTTACACACCCCATGGTCTTTATTGTTACGTAAGAATGCCTTTCGGGCTCGAAACGCGGAGCAACGTACCAAAGGATGGTCGATGCTATCTTCAAGCCATGGATCGGCGGGACTTTAGAAGTTTACGTCGACGATATGCTCATAAAAAGCAAAATCGAAAGAACCACCACCGGGACTCGAAGGACATCTTCGGAGCTATGAGAGAACATAACATGAAGGTAAACCCGGAAAAATGCACTTTCGGGGTGACCTCAGGAAAATTCCTTGGATACCTAGTGACAAAAAGGGGCATTGAAGTAGATCCCGAAAAAATCCGAGCCATAACAAACATGCCATCTCCGAAGAACCTAAAAGAGGTACAAAAGCTCAATGGATCCCTAGCAGCTCTGGGAAGATTCATATCACGATCCTCGGATAGGTGCAAACTCTTCTTCAACATACTGAAGAAAGGGACTAAATTTGAATGGACGACAGAATGCGAAGAAGCTTTTTTGGGCATTAAGCAATACCTAGCAGAAATCCCCATCCTTCAGTAAACCTAGGACCTCCGAGGAGGTTTTGGCACTCTACATTGCAGCAAGAAGACGACGCGGTAAAGCGCGGTGCTCGTCAGAACCCATACAAAGGAGGAGCAACCGATCTACTATGTCGACAAGACCACAATTCCGCAGAGCGAAATTACACGAGAATTGAACAGACTAATCCTAGCCGCCGTATGGTCTACTTTAAAGCTGAGGACGTACTTCTTGACGCATGACATACGTATCCCATGTCGGGCACCCTTAGAGGCCATCCTCAAAGGGGCGGGAAAGGTAGGACGAATAGCAAAATGGAGCACATACCTCGACCAATTCAACATCCACTATGAGCTCCAACACTCCCTAAATCTTGGTATTAGCGGATTTTCTAGCAGACCGCCTTTGGACAACGAAGAAGAAGTACGCATACAAGGATGGAAGGCTATGAGCGCCCCCGAAATAGAAAACCGAGCCAAATAATATTCTTGAACCAAAGTGAACCCACGGCAATGGGAAGTCTTCGTTGATGGCTCCAAAAATAGAGAGGGCGCGGGGATAGGCATCGTCATCACCACACCCACGGGAGACAGAATCGTACACGCATTGATTGGAATTCGAAGGCCATACCAATAACATCGTAGAATATGAAGGAGTGATCCACGCTCTCCGCTTGATAATTGAATTGGGCATACAAGAAGTGCGGGTAACAAGCGACTCACAATCGATCATACGACGGATAGGCTACGAATACAATGTGTACGATGAAACACTAGTGGCATACATGGCTCTAGTGCAAGCATTGGCCTCCCAAATACCAAAAATCGCCTTCCGACATCATGCGAAAGGAGCTTAGACATGCGGATGCTCTGGCGTATATATCATCCATGCTTAAAAACGAAGACGTCAAAGCAATCAAGGTAACAAGAGTATACGAACCATCCGTCAAACTCCCTTAAACTTGCACGGCTAACCAACGCAAATCTAAGGAGAAAGATATCTCGACGAGGATGTCGGAGAATACATATTCGACGATTTCCGAACGAGGATATTACACGACAAGCGGAGGAAGAGGCAGCGATTATAGTCGGGAGGCGATTGGAGATCGAAATCCACTCTTTCCTCAAAGAAGGAAACTCCCCCGGGGACACCAAAAAGGCTAGAAAGGTGCGGTCAAGAGCGAGGGGATGTACGAACTAAGAGATCAAGCCTTATATCGAAAATCATTCCTCGGACCAACTGCGTCGCCGCCTATCCCGATCGAGAGGGGCATGTCGTTTTAAAAGATATACACGAGAGGAGACGAGGGAATCACGGTGGAATGAGATCCCTAGCGAGATAAGGCAAAGACGAGTGGCTATTAGGCCAACCATGATCCGAGATGCAGCTAGAATGGCAAAGAGATGCGAAGAATGTCAAAGATTTGGTAAACGAATCCACGCCCCAGCTACAAAGTTAAACTCGGTCGATAGCCCTTGGCCCTTCGGGAAATGGGGTATCGACATAGTAGGCCCACTCATATCAGGGACGGGGAAAAGAAGATTCCTAATAGTGGCAACGGATTATTTCAGCAAATGGGTAGAAGCAAAAGCACTGGCAAGAATTCGGGATTCGGACGTCTTCACTTTTATTTTTCAAAATATCATCTGCAGGTTTGGCATCCTGCAGAGATAGTCTCCGAACAACGGTATTGACTACAAGGAAAGAATATCGACTTGCTGTTCGACACCTTCAAGATTCGGAAAAACAAATCCACCCCCATATACCCACAAAGCAACGGACAAGCAGAAGCCACAAACAAAACTTTGGCACTCATTCTTAAAAAACAACTAGATGAGTACAAAGGACGATGGTGCGAACAGCTGCATAACGTTCTATGGGCGTATAGGACAACCCGAAGATCAGCTACCGGAGAATCCCCATTTCTACTCACCTACGGAGTCGACGATCATCCTCGCGGAAATTCTACTTCCAACTACAAAGACGAAGCACGGGAAAAGAATCTCACCACGGACATGATGTTGGAAAGGCTTGACGACCTCGAAGAAAGAAGAGAAGCGACTTTGCAAAGAATGGAAAACTACCAACGCCCGGCTGGCGCCGGAGAATATAACAAAAAGTGAAATTTAGGAATTTTGTAGAAGGGCGTACGTGTTGAGGACCATTCCCCAATACCGGCGAGAAAAGAAGTGGGGAAAATTAGCACCAACTTGGGGAGGACCCTACATAATACACGACATCGCAGAAATGGCTCTTACTATCTGCGTAATATGAAAGGGGAAATCCTCATGCATCCGTGGAATGCCAAATACCTCAAACCATACTACCCATAATCCATCACACGTGCACATTTGAGAAGAAGAAAATGGACTTGCTAATCCACATGTTTCTATCTCGACAAAGGAGTAACGCGCCTTAATTTTTCAATCAATACCAAGTTTTCATTTTCAAATATCATATCCCGTTCATTACCCACGCACATTTCAATTTATTCAAAACCCACAACCTACATACAACACACCATATAAACCACATGTATATACTACTTACACAAAGTGTACATTGAAAACCATGTCACATCATAATAAAATATCGATGCAATTATTACCCCGTGGATGTAGGCCTTAAGGCCGAACCACGTAAATTGTTGTATAATTACTATTATTAGGAACCGACGTTATACTTAGCAAGAGGGATATCTTGCACAAAGCATGAATCACACCCACTACAATATACCGGCAATATCCCGTGCAAAACACACACACGCAATATATCGGAGCATACACATGCGATCTCCCTTAACTCCTCTCGTAAATGTCTATAAGTGTATGACCAGGAGGCGACTTCTTACGTAATGAGATATCCGTGCAATATTACAAGCCGCGAACATTAATGGAGTATATCCTTAAAACGTCGGCCGGACCCCCACCGTCCCGGTGATCCTCTCGGCCCAGGAGTTAGGCCGGACGGGGTGCAAGGTCACAAGACGATTCCGGGGATACCAACCTACGGAGTTGCACGAACAATACACTTATCAAACTCAAAGATTGATATCCGCGGGTTACAATAACTACGGAATTTTCCATTATAGTTAAAGATGGACATAAGTTCAACAAAATTCAAAATCAGATTTAAACACCAAAGTTTGATCTAATACGTGCAGTTGATTACAAGCCCAAAAGCAAAATAACAAAAACGCCAAAAAAGGATAAGCAACCGAGATCAATCCCTAGCATACTAACTACGGTTTCTTGAGCAGAGTGTTATACGGGTTTATCCTTCAAAGAATGAAGGAACGCTACCACCCGAGGAGGGCCAGGAAGAATTTGATGGGAGTGCGGGCACGGACGCCGAGTATAATTCTTGGTTAACCCATGGTTTTTCTTAAGGTCCAGCTCAATCTCACCAAGAATCTTATTAATCTCTTCGGCCGATTGTTTGCGGGCCATTAGACCTATGGCTACGCTCCTCATCTCACTGATTTAAGGAAGTACAAAGTTTGGTCAATCCTCCGATTAGCTTGCTTCAGCTGCGTTCGTCTTGAGACGAGGCGGACCGCGATGGTAGCTAACTTGACCCTCCGGTTGAACTACCTTAGCTCGAGCTTGCAAACTTTCCATCTCGCGGCTTTAAGTCGTACTTGGAGCTCGCGAACAATAAAAGAAGACGGTGAGTTATGACATACAATTCAAAGCACACTCGATGACGAAGACGTATACCTTCACAATGATCAACCGCGGAATCCCTCGCTTCGCAAAGATAATCATATTCATTTGATAACTTATCATAATCTACCTGCAGCTAGAGATTATGAGCATACCGACTTGCGCTCAAGTCATTTCGAAACATCGAGCCCGAATGACGATGTCGATTAACCTCATCATTCTTCAATTCCAATCCCTTGTTGAGACGATACATAGTCACCTCTAAGTCTCTCTCACGTTCAACCCGACGAGCCACATCGGCTCGAGACGCGGATGAGCACTACCGAGAGCACTACATTCGCCCTAGCATCGTCTCTCTCTTTGGCTAAACGCTGCATATAAGTCCGCACATCCGAGGGATGCGAAGACCGCGCTTGCCGCAGCCTCGCCTTCCGAACATTAAGCCTAAATTCTAAGGAAGAAATCTGCCCGCGGGCTTGCTCAAGATTGTCCCGCGTCCATAAAAGGGCCCCGTTAAACAAGTGGCGGTCATGGTTATTTCGATTTTGCAAATCTACCAAGCAATATTTTTCTTACGCCATTCTTCGACCATCGCGTTATGAATATCCGCGCGGGCATTCCATTTAACAGACTCACTCTTGAGTTTTTCAACCAACTCAGCAATGCGCCCCTTTTGACGAGTCCTCTCACTCCGAAGCCACAACAATTCAGGGACTCCACCCACTGAAGATAATACAGCGGGAGGAGGGAAGAAAGAGAAAACTCAGAATAAATAAGAAGCAGGAAACTACCAAAGAAGAGGGAGCGCAGACCTGAAATGGATGAGGAATTTTCCTCAAAGAACGCCTAACTTGGCCTTAACCGAGAGCCAACTCGAACGTAGCCGAGCCTCTTCCGTGCCCCCCGTCGCTCCTTACGTTTGAGCAAACTCTTTAGCTCGGTTATTTCTTCATCCTTAGCGGATACCGAAGCCTCGACACTTGAAAGCGTCTGTTCGCAATGTCGAAGCTTCCCCTCTAACTTCAGAGATTTGGCCCTAAAGAGCCGGTAAAGTTGGTGGTTACAATACTCACTTCTCATCATCTATCAAAGAAATGAGGGAAGTTAGCTCACATCACACTCGAAAGAAGTCGGGGATAAAAAAAGAACAGACAAACCTCCAATAACCGGCCGGGGTAATCAGTATTGATACCCATCAAAGCAATAGCCATCATGTCGCAACGGTAGGGGGAGGATCCACTACAAGGTCAAGCCCGCCGGCTACGAGATTTTTACCCCATCCTCGATCTACCGCCTCCTCGGGGGTTAACTCCATGGACCTCCGAGTAAAAGCATCCGAACTCTTTTCTCCTTCAATCACGGGGCGGGACGAGGAACTACCGGCAAGTTTTTCTTTCGCAGGCCACGCCAAAAAAAGCATCGTCGCCATCCACGGCTAAGGATTGCGAGAAATCATCCAAGGGGGAGTCCGAGGTATTCCCACCATGAGCAGCACCAACATTACCTTGCACCAAGGCCCCACCAACAGTGGAGGAGGTACAGCAAAACCCTCGGAGGGCACTACCAAAGCCTCAAGATCGACCGCCGGATGGGTCACCAACGCAGCCTATCCTCGAGAACACTCCAATCATCACCAATGGGAAGTAGGGTGAAGTCCGAAACAAGCCCCACAACCGTGGACATGTCAAATGATTGTTCCCGAGACAAAACCTTACCAAACGAGAACTCATAACAACCACCCCCATCCTTGTCACCACTACTAAGAACAAGTCCCTTACCTTTATCTATAACATTCACACTGGACCGAGCAGCCCCCCCGGCATGATTTCCACCACCACCAATAGACAAGTTACCACCACCAATACCACCAACATCCGAATCACCTTTAACCCCACCGCTGGCGGCGGCCGGTCGCCTTGACCACTACCTGTGGCCGAATCACCTTGACCACCCTCAATGGTCGGGTCGCCTTGACCACCACCGGTGGTCGAATCACCTCGACCACCCCCAATGGTCGGGTCACCTTGACCACCACCAAAGGGGCCGAATCACCTTGACCACCACCAATGGTCGGGTCACCTTGACCATCACCAATAGACGGATCACCCCGACCCCCACCGGTGGCCGGATCATCACCTCCACCGTCAACCGCCCGATCACCGTCATCTTCTTGAACAAAGTGAGAAGTCTCGGTCCGCTCTTCCCTATCGAAGAGTCCTCATCACCACACACGGGACTATTTACATCCTCGAAATGAGAGGAACCCTCGGTGGGAGAATTCGATGATTGCTTGGGATTAATCTTCTTACCTCTACACACCTACAACACATAATGATAAAAGCACCACTGGCATCACCTTTCCTTGGCATAATTACCATTATTTAAGAAAACGTAGGGGCATACATACGAAGAAAACAAACAACGCACCTTAACAACATTTGTATTCCGCGGAGGAATAGTAGCATCGGGAACATCTTCATCTTCTCGCATCATCAACATCACGGCTATAAACAAAATCCATACCAGCAAAACTCATCCGCCGGGCGTGTGCGCGTAACGAGCGGGAGAAGCGCGAGGAAGACTCGTCACCAGGGTCGCCAACCACGGGGACCGGGGGACCCAACCATAGGCCCACGGGCCAACAACTTCAAGAACAAGGTGGCGAGACCACTCGTAGTCATGATCACGCTTGATTCTCTCCTCAACAGAATAGGAAGACCTTCGGCACTGTGGAATCCTCGCCATCTTGGAATCACTTACCTCGCTCAAAAGGCGAACTTCCCCTTAACGAAGTAATGTTCCGAGACTCACTGCAGACCACGGCTTACGAGTATTCCTGTTAACATAATCTCCAAAGGATCTCGTTGAAATTCTCGTGGAGTATACCAACCTTTCTCCTTTTCTAATCTAGGGGCATAGCAAGTCATCATCGTTTTCCCCTTGCTACGAAGGTAGCATTCGCGAAGATGGCGAAGATAGTTTCCCGTCAACCTGCACCCCGCGATTATGACTTTTCTTGCGATATCGCGGCTAGAATAACCCGATAGTAGAAATCATCACCACTTTATACAAGGGTAACATCAAACCAGCCTCGAAAGCACCCACGGTTGTCAAGACAAATGAAAGGCATCGTACTTATAATTGGTAACCATCTCATAAGTTATGTCTTTATCAGCGCATAGAAACGAACACGAAAATGTCGAAGACCATGCTTCACCTTGAAGGCCTCGAGATCAATGTGGCGAAAAGTAAACTTCTTATTACCCGAGAGATAAAGGACGGAAAGTAACGGCAGAGTCATCCTCGAAACCTTTTCCGCAAAGCATCCTCCGAGAACCCGCATGACCTTCCTCTTAGAAGGAACTAAGTCTCCCGAAGACTCAATCTCCGTAGCCTTTCTCTTGAAGTAAGAGTTTTAGTCGACTTACTTGAACAAGGCACGGATGGGTTAGTCCGCGTTGGAGGCCGAGTGCGGAGGGGCTGCACGTCCAAAGGTTCATTGCGAGGATTCTACTGTTTCTTAGAGACCCACCTCTAGAACGAGTCGCGGCATATCTCGATCCCTGCGGAGGATCACCCCTTCTAAGTGAAGATCTCTGACCGGAGGATGAGGAGGTTCGTCCATCCCGAAGGTTACCCTGAGTAGGCGGGGGGGCGAAGCTCCACCCCTTACATTAGGATCATCCCTGGGAGATCGATGAGGACTTGACGGAGGAGTCTGATAAGGGATCCGCGGATGGTCAGACATGTCTACGGGCACAAACACGAACAGAACTCAAATCGAGGACAGAGAAGATCAAAAATCGAGAAAATCTCAAGAACAGTAGTACAAAAGAAGAAAACCCTAAATTGCATCTAACAGTTCATCTAACAGTTACCTAAACTCTCAGATCATTATTCGAACTCAAGAGAAGAAATAAAATCTAAACATGACCAATGGAGCACCCAACTCAGTAGTGTCGACTCTCAATACCTGAGGATACATTAAAATTTAAAACTCATCATCAAATCACTACGAGAAGATCGTAAACTTGACAAGCTTAAGCAAGGAGATTAAACGGAATAGAAGGTCGTACTCGAATCACGAAGAATCAAGCAACAAGTGACAACACAAGTGACAAGAAAGAAGTGAAGAAGAAGCGATGGCGTCGAAGAAGTTAAGAAGATGAAGACAAGAACAAAGAATAAAACAGAGAATGTGAGTTAAAGTCACATTCTCTCACTCCCTTTATATAGAACCGAAGGAACCGTCCACTACCCAAAGGGCGGTTATGGCCCGACGTGGGGAAACGTGCACAATAAATACAGTAAGCACCTTTTTAGGAGAAGTTATGAGGGAGATAAAAAACGTACCACACGGTTCTTCTTCCAACAAAAGCCAAACGCCCAGTCGCAAGAAGAGGGGCAAATTGTAAGTACACTAATTTATCTCCTTTGCCACGTGCGCTAACGGGGTCCACGTGGATGACATCACTCACAGGATGACACATAGGGGCATCCGTGGCACTCAGACTACGTGCCATCTGTCAAAACCAACGGTCAGAAGCGAAGGAGCACCCGAGATAGGTAGTCCCGCGTAGCACCAAGGGATGGCTTTAACCCATCACGAGGCAAGGTATGATCAACGGTCGAGGTAGTCTAACCGACACGTACGTGACAAGAGGATCGACACCACTCGGTGTGACCGGACCGCCCCCAACCACCCGCATTTAATGCGGCTCGTAGAACACGTGTCGGACGACCAACGGAAGAAACGAGGGTTGACATAGAAGTCCGCGGACCCGGTAGAAGCCGGGATGCGGAGAAGCCGCGGATACGGTACAAGCCGCGGGATAATATAGAAGTCCGCGGACCATGCACAGAGTACGAGAAGATAAGATCTCAGCAACTCATTGTCAGGGGACCCACCCACTCTAACTATAAATATGTATACCCCCTCCACTGAGAGGGGGATCAAAAAGAAAAGGGAGAAAAGAGAGAGGACAGAGAGAAGTAAGTGAGTTTTAGCTCATATAGGCGATGATCACAAGATCTTGTGATCACCTCTGTAACCATTTATTTTATAGTGAATCTCCTCAGACCCGTGGACGTAGGCCTTAGTGCTGAACCACGTACATCGTTGTCTCTTTTACCTTTTGCACCGATAGTTTCATTTATATATCCGTATTCCAGATCTATCTGGATCCATGGAGATGATAATGAGATCATGACAAACTAGAGGGGTTTGGAATCTATGAATTATCATCTACCTATGCTTGTTCCATACTTCTCACACCACAGTGCACGTATTCAACTTTTATATAGATTGTTTGTGATCATGTGGAAGCGAAACCCGACTCTCGTGTTCACAATAAACAATGATGCCAAGGGAAAGTCTAGTCGGAACTTGACTTCATGACATCAATAACACATCCCGAGAGGATCTCCATGGCCTTCGCAGCCGAGATTTGGGCTACGCTAATGGCAGCAAGGACTGTGACTACTCAACCATCGATGCAAGCTTACATCGAAACCACCTTGATACCTGCTATGATCGTGGGCATGGCCACCTGATTCTCATTAATTCCATTTGGGATTAGGTTGGCCCCGTTTTCTTGACTCTACGGGTGCAGCACGAACACAACTTTAAAATTCACTTTTCCTATTATGCTTAAAAATTTCAAAAAGCTGCTCTCAGAAGAATAAATGTCTTTTAAATCCTGCTGTCTTCTAATTATTAAAGGATGTGAAAGAAAGAAAGAAAGAAAGAAATGAATATTGCACTCACTCCCTTGCGTTACTAGTATAACCGTTGCCACGGTGGCAGGGCCGACCGAAAAAGAATCTGAACATGGGATGCGTCTGCGACTATTTTCGTCCCGTTTAAGAAAAGGTAATACTTTCACTTCGTTTCCGAAAAAGTGATACTTTCACCCCGTTTCGGAAAAAGTGAAACTTTCGCCCCGTTTCGGAAAAAGTGATACTTTCGCCCCGTTTCGGAAAAAGTGATACTTTCGTCCTTTTTCAGAAAAAGTATCATTTTTTCTGAAAAGGGGCGAAAGTATCACTTTTTCGGAAACGGAGCGAAAGTATCACTTTTCCCGAAACGGAGCGAAAGTTTCACTTTTCATGAAACGGGTTGTGAAAGTATCACTTTTTCAGAAACGGAAAATTAGTCGATCCATAAACCAAAATATGGTTGCATGATGTGTTATTTATCCTTTGTGGTGGTTTGCATGATGGCTATGCATTCAATTTTCGAGAATTGTGCCTAAAATTAAAGTATCATTTTTCTTGAAACAGAGGGAGTATATCGTTTTATTAGTTGCAACGGAAAACTAGTTGATGCATAAACCAAAATTTTGTTATATAAAGTATTATGTATCTTTTGTGGTGGTTTGCATAATGAATATACATTTAATTTTCTAAAATTGTGCCTAAAATGATAAATACCTCCGAATTTTTCGTAAAAACTCTAAATTTGATATTGTTGTTTGTACTTGTTGCGTACAGTTTGTTATAACCTTTCCAACGAGATAAATTTTGTAACATTCCAAGGCACGGATTTTTAGATATGTTATATTAAAGTTTGCTTTCCAATTATACCCCTGAAAAGATAGGATACACAAAGAGTTATGGTAATTGGACTAAAAGGGAAGGACATTTTTGGTTTTTCAGCATGGACCATTCTATAGTAAAGCATTTTAAGGCTTAGTTTGGTATTGCTGTAGCTTTTGTAAAAGCACTTTTCTGATGTGCGTTGTTGTGCTGTGCTGTGAGATAAAAGCAGTTAGACGTTTGGTAAAATATTAATTAAAATTGAAGCTGATTAAAAAAACAATCAAAATGTGTTTGGTAAAATTTCAGATTCAACCATTGTTGTTGTAACAAATGACAAAAACAGACATATCACTCATGGTAGTTTTATTCAATTTTATTGGGTTTAAAAATAATTATTTTTTTTACTATATAATATTAATGTTCATACTAATTACCACTATCATTATGATTGTTAAGAAATTATTTTACTTAACAAATAAGTAATTATTTAATATTTGTTTTTATTTTTAATGTTGACAAATTAAGTAATTATTCAAGCAAAAAATGAAACTAAAATTAAGTAATTATTTAATATTTGTTTTTATTTCTACTGTTGACAAATTAAATAAATGGTATATAAAATAGTTCGGAATAATAAAAAATAATAATATTTAAAGAATGCAATATAAGAAATAGTAAAAAATTGATTGTATATAAATTTAAGGGTAACTTTTGTCATTTATAAAATAAAGTAGGGATAAAAAGATAAATCAAACATTAAATTTATGTGGGACCACAAACTATACTTTTGTAGCTTTTAAAAAGCTCCTCCTCCCGCCTTTTAAAAATTGAGGAGTTTGGGAAGTGCTTTGGATAAAAAGACTTTAGTTTTTTTTTACCAAACACCAACTTCAAAATTTATTGACATATATAGGTTTTAAAAGTGCTTTTGAAAAAAATAAGCATAACCAAACTCAGTCTAAATCGGCAGTCAATTAAAGAATTTCTTTGAAAGTGATTATCACAATCACATCCAAAGTCATTTCACTAACTAATTTAATCATATTATATTTAACTTTAAGCCCACGTTATGTCAAGTTGTTCCGTCTTGACTCGGTTTAGAGTTTAGCTTTGTGATCCGGTCTTATATTAGGAATTTTGATACAGTGTTTTTTTTGCCTTCTTTTTGTTTGCAAGAAATCTGATTGTTTCCACCAACCTAGCTAGATGCTAGTCATTGATGGTATCTACTATCTAGCTCCAGGAAATATTTTGACAACTCTTAAAATTTTCTACCTTAGACTTTCTCTTTGTTTCCAACTTGCTTCACTTACTTATTTTGACAAGCCTTAGCTTTACACTGCAGATCAGAGAGTACACTGATCTCAGTGAGCAAAATTTCCACCGGGGTTCGGCATATGCATTGAACATGCGGTGGAATGATTCTGGAGTCAGGCCCAAAAAAGAAAGGACTTAATTCTCAGGCCCAGAGTTATAAAAGAGGATGCATGCTTCTTTGTGCAACCATGTTAGCGCGTTTGGATACAAATCGCTTCGATCGCTTCTCCGGAGTAGAAGTCGGCGGTCATAAGCAAAACTATTTTGCTTCACAAAAAGCTGACTTTTCTGCTTCTTGAAGTCGTTCTGAAATATTATTGCCAAACTGACTTCTGACTTTTTGACTTCCTTAAGTCGAAAAGCAACTTCTGAGTGTGTATCCAAACGCGCTATTAATGGGAATCTCTTCTAGAAGCAGCAGATGATTTAG
This sequence comes from Papaver armeniacum, assembly GCA_023531295.1. Taxonomy (NCBI): domain Eukaryota; kingdom Viridiplantae; phylum Streptophyta; class Magnoliopsida; order Ranunculales; family Papaveraceae; genus Papaver; species Papaver armeniacum. The sequence goes on from JAJJWW010004461.1 coordinate 178,592, forward strand.
TTAAGAACATTCTTAGTTAAATCTTGTTCTAGTTTTTTGGGTTTTCGGTTCATTCATATAACTGAAATGAAGTATCTGACACTCTTGCAAAAAAAGGCAAAGACATTTAGTTGTAATTTTGATTGGTAAGGCACAGCCCCCATTTGCATTACCGGACAACTTTCAGTAGATAAATCTAATATTAGGAGACCCTTACTCTATATTAGATGGCTCTACTATTAATGTAACTCCAGCTCCGGACATTTTCTAGTTTTATTAATGAAATCTTATTCGAAACAAAGAAAAGAAACACTTGACCTTAAACGGAATATACTTAGAAATCCATTAAAAACCAAAGGAACTTGTTGCATGCAACGAATATTACAATGTGATCTGCAACTACAGTCTACCATGCGGGGCGTGAGATGCAGCAAATTTTTACAAACTGGGAGATAGAAAACAACTGGAAGTGTAGGCAACTGGAGACGCAAAAGAGACTAAAATTGAAGACTTCCCAACTTATTCTCTAGTCTTGTAAGCCTATAAATGGCGCAGTACCTATAAACATTCTATGTACACCGACATGGCCTAGTACGATAAGAAACATACCCAAATCTGCATAGAAACCTTAAAGGAGCGGATGATTGGAGGACAACTCACTTGATCTCTTAGCTTAATCTTAGACTGCTCGTGAATTGGTCTTCCAGTGACCAGTGGTGTTTCCTTCTCATGCTATTGTGCTTCTTGATGTGAATCAGTTTGTCATAAACACACCAAGGGAAACTAAGGAAATGTTCCCGACTCTTCTCCTGATGGTAGCATCCGAAGTAATTCGGATGATATGTCACGTGATACCACGCTGAAGCCTTTGCATAGATATTGTCATCTTCCTGAGAACCCGAGTTAGAAATACTATTTTTATCAAACCACGTCCTTGCTTCTTTTTTTAACGCTCTAACTGCCAGACTAATCGATTCTGCATCTCTCCTCATATTAAATGATTTGGACAATTTCATTACACTCCCACCAAGGATCTCAGCCTCCGTTTTGATCCCATAATAATCCATCAGGCTAGCCAACTTGTAATCAAATTCTCCTTTGTGGAAGCAAGCATCATCTAAGTAATCCTCGAACCCATCAACTTCCATATCTGTATCATATAATTTCCTTGCCACCTCCAAAGTGAAGGATTTTATATGGCTGGTGTGGGGAGCAATATCTTTGACCTGCCTAAAGAGTTTGCCTATCACTCGCTTTGACTCATAAGTCGGTCTATCAAGCTTTTCCATGAAGTCTGGGTATTCTTTGACGCGTAAATGAGAAGGAATTTCGGCGGGTACACCTGTCTTAGGGAAGTCGACAGCAATTGAGAATAGCTTTGCGAGTTCTATGCATTCCTCACTCTCCGCCTTCAGCTGCTCCTTATCAGCAAAGGCGGTGTGGGTATTTGCGATGACTCCTAAGCTGTCATTTATCATGTAATTTGCAAAGTACTCCTCCACTTCCTGTAACAACACATCAACAACCATCCATACATAAATCTGGCAATTCAAAAAAATGGAAGTTTTCATAAAAACAGAATTATGGTGAATGTCTTTACATTGAAGCGTCAACTTCTACATACTATAGAGGGTAAAAGAGAAATAACTGTGGTTTCTTTTATAAAATTTGCCCTTTTCTGTCAAGAAAAACTGTTATTTGTTTTGTCAGACAAAATACATTTTTGTCCTTCGGAAACAAGAATAAGTATGACCAAATCTAAATGTGCAACAAGATAGTTTACAAAAATCAAATAGTGAATAACCCATACCTCAATCTGAACATCGTGATCTAATTCAATAGCAGGTGATGCATCATAGTCCATGGGCTCGACTTGACGAAGGGGAATAAGTTCTTGGTCCCAGCAGACAAAATATACATCACCATCCAAATCACTCCCGGAACACTCATTTGGATGGGGTCTACATCAAAATGTCAACTGATATCAGCAAACCTTTAAATGGAACTGTGAAAGGATTTCACGAATGTATAAAATACAGCATTAGTTACTGGTATGCTCTCACCTTTGCCCTTTTTGAGGAAATACAACACAATCCACCATATGGTGCAATGCTGGCACATTGACAGCCTGCAAGACACGCATATCACCAGGGTGCAGGCATGGATTTTTAGCAACGACGACCTTCCCAAGTACAAGAATAGTGTCTGCTGGTCCATTCCCCTTAATCATAGAGGATGCGCCCCCACAAAGTTTATTGCGACCAATGCGAGAAACCTGGACAAATACCTGTCCATACTGCAAGGTTGCTGTTTCATCTAGACATCCCATCATTGATCTTCCCTTTGGAACAAATATCCTTGTCCTAGTCCGCAACTCTAACAGCTTCGCCGCGCGAAATGTTTGAAGCATCATTGAAAGGAATGGCTCTTGATCAGGATTGTAACCACACAAAAGCATTTCCTTGAGGATATTTGTGGTTTCTGATGGGGACATGATCTCAAGTGCTTCGTACGCCTTTAACGGGTCGGTTAAAATTGAATCCAGTTGATCGACTGCTTCTTTTTGCTTCTTTTCAAATACGTAATCACTGACGCCTAGAGTAGACAAAAGGCTGATTACCTGACGATTGAGGAAACACGGTTGGAACTTGCTCCACGACAGAACATCTAGTTTGGTTACCTTTGACTCGAACTTACGCATGCTTGGTCTCAAATATAACTTTTTCACTGATCTTGGATCTACAGCGACAACACCTTTGTATCCACCATACCTAATTTGAAAGGCAGACGGCGTACATTTCAAACCACACTTACTCGCCACCTTATGTGCAAATTCAGAAGAAATCTTTCCAATCCCATCAGAAAATGTGTATACAGTTCCATTACTTTCAATCTCGACATCATCAATCTTTTCAATTTCATCCCTAGAAACACTTAATGTTTCTGTTGAGGAACCAAAAGATTGTCCTAGTCTGGCTGCATATTTCGCCACATTTCTAATCTTGCGAAAATCACCCATCCAGTCCCTGATACTAGCTGCTGTTAGCGAACCTTTTGAAGCAAACATCCATGCAGAATTATCACGTAGCTGACTTGCTGAGAAGGCAAGAAATTCAAACTTCTTATCACCAATAACTACGCCATTATGCAAGGTAGAGAGTATCCTTTCATAAAGCAAAGTTTGCTTTTTCTCGTCATTCATTGTTGCACGCGCAGATAAATCAGTTGAACGGATTTTTTCTGAGTCTTCATCAACAAAAGAAATACGGATAAAATTATCGATATGTTCACGATAATAGCGTAAAACTCTATTGGAAACATTAATTTCTGGACCCAGGAAGTATACTTTCAAGGGTGTTACTTGCATCCTGCGAACATATACCAGCCCGTCAGACAAGGAAATCGAAGTTGATCTAGGAGGGTTTGCTGATAAGCTGTACTCCAAGTACTGCTTAGAAAGCCAGTTAACAGGTTCATAACAACAGTCTTTCAAGTGAAACAGTTTCTCCAGGGCACATATTATATAGTTGACAGAGTGAGAGCAAGGGTCAACCATACGGAAAAAATTTGCGTCAAGCGTTGGCCCAGAAAGGCAGCCAGACTGAACCAAGGAATTAACCTTAAACAGAATATCATATCGCAGCTTATGTCCGTCAGGAGGCTCAACAAAAGGAACTAGATCCAAGCTTCGAGAAACTGTCGAACTGGGCTGCATTGTGAACCAACCCTCATCTTCCGTATAATAATGGAAATTTTCACGGAAGTTTGAAAGCTTACAACCATATGGAATTTCCAAACACATTGCGGAGGACTGCCCAATAGAAAACGATTCAGTGAAATCAGTAGTTCTTACCCACTGATCATCCAATGTATGCATAAAATATTGTAAATCCCTGCCTGGATTTCCTAACGAGGAGAGTGGTTCCACATAAACTCTAGGAGCAGCACTCATCTGCAAACATTAATCTTTAATAATTAAGTGGTATAGTGATGACAAGTATTGTTTTAAATGCCAATATTTATACATTGTATGAAGTAAAAACATTGTTTGCATCTCATTCAGGCAGGATAACTACCACTGAGATTTAAAGTAACCACCAAAAATATTAACCAGTATGTCAGTATATTGGGTGTCAAATTTGTATCTAAATTCATAAAGAATTTGTGAATCTTTCATGCTTATCTATTAAGAGAACATGTTTTAGCACAATGAGAAAATGAAAACATGCTAACATAACTATCTGCTGAAGGAATGTAAGGAGGACGGCATTAACTAGCATTATGGAAGAATGAACTTATTTAAAGAACTCAAACCTGAATTATGAGAGATAGTGCGTTTAAGTTCTTCGGTCGGCGCAACTGGATTTCCCAAATGCTCTCATAAGAAAGTTCAAGCTTATAGTTCACAGGCTTTATCTTCAAGGGATCTTTATAAGACAAGAGAAAGCACAATTTACGGAATCCAAAACCAAAATCCAAGGAAACGTCCTTAGTCTTGCAAAGAGTATAAAAACAATCATTTGAAACCTGGCATCCAAAATGCAGAGTTGAAACCTTGAGATGGAACATCGAGACCCTAGGCTTGGGTATGATATCCCGATCCCTGTCAAAAACTTTGAGATATGATGTTCCGTAGTATAGGCGTTGGGGTCGATTAATCAACAAAGACATATAATCAGCTTTCTGGGTAGTTGTGAACTGTATATCTGCATATGCTCTGGGATTTGGCCCCTTATTTTTTGGTATCGTAACTTGTAGAGCATACACAGTTCCCTTGCCGGTGTGATCCTCTAGGAAGTCCTTGATGAGTTCCGCTGTCACATAAGCAGGAAATCCATAAATATGAATTGTCCTTCCCATATTGGTGGTGTCTCCTGTTGCATAACATAAAGCAAATTATCATGGGGAAGATATATTTCCACTTCTCAAACAATGTACGTAATATACTTAAACAAAATTTTCTGCAGGCCGTGATAGAGAATTTCAAAGAAGAGTAGAATTTCGGATCCTTTCCAAATAGCAGCAAAGTAAATTGTTATCTCAGTTGAAAAATTGAAACTCCTAGTACAACAACCTGCTTTTCCATGATTGTCTAGTAAATACATGATTGTCTTTAAATTGATCACCCTGACAATTGGCAAAAGATATTGGAGACTTCGACTAGACAAGAAACTCCACTGAACGAGACTCGATACCCTGACAAACATTTTTCTAAGCCTTATCTATATATCAAATTTGATTTCCCAAAAATTGAGACTTAGAACATAAATTAGTGCTCCTGAACATGTAAGATGAAGTAAGTACATCCTTAGGAAAAATTTCAAAGAATAGTAGAGATTTCAGACCCTTACCTTCGATCAAACTTTTTTTATCTGTTAGAACTAAACTATTTCAACCAATTGTGTTATTTCAGTCGAAAAATTGAAACTCCTAGAACAAGAACTTGCTTTTCCATGTTTTGACATTCAACAATGATTGTTTATAAGTTGATCACCCTGACAATTAACGCCTAATAGAATTCAACAACTAGACTAAGAAACTCCACTTGAAGAGAATCGATACCATGACCTATTAGGTCAGCAAGGATCATATTTCCAGACCCACATATCTACCTATCAAAGTTGGTTTCCCCAGAAACTGAGGCTTGATCAAAGATTTTAACTAACTAGGAAGGAAATTTCAAAAGAAAAAGCAAGGTTTGAAAAACGGGTCACAGGTCGGGTCACGGCCATAGGGCGTGACCGTCATAACGTGTTTTGACGGGTGTGAGCACGTTTCGAGCAAAAAACGTGTTGTTTAGGGAAAAACGCGTTTATTTGATGTTTTTATGAAATAACGGGTGTGATAACGGTTAAATAGAAAAAATAAATAAATTATAATCTGAATTTCCTATCTATGGTTTTAACATGCGTGAAAACGGTTATATCAGGTCTAAATAACACCAATTTTTACTATTTATCGGTGTTAGACAAGCGTATCGGTGACCCTCACGGGCACACTACAAGGCGTGAGCGTTTTGCCGTTTTCTCTGTAAATACGACAGTTTTTCAACAATAAACCAACAGAAAAAGAAAAAAAAAAAGAAAGAAACACAAAAATTGAAACTCCAAGTACAAGAACTTGTTTTCCAACATTCAACAATGAATTGGAAATACACAGTTGTCTATAAGCTGATCATCCTGACAATTAACGTCTAAATAGACTAAGAAACTCCACTCGAAGAAAATCGATACCCTGACCTAATAGGTCGGAAATGATCCTACATATTTCCAAGATCTATCTATCAAAGTCGGTTTTCCATAAACTGAGGCTTGATCATAGATTTCTCTAACTAGTAAGGAAATTTCAAAAGACAAAATCAATCAATAAACCCAAAAAAAATAGAAATAGAAATAGAATCATAGATAGATTGTATTTTACCTACTTCCTGTTACTCGTCAGATAGAAAGAATCCTCCGAATAGCTAGTTAGATCAACTCTGAAGCATAAATAACTTCAGTGCAACCTTTCAAAAAAAAAAAAACTTCAGTGCAATGATATACACAGTGATAGTGATCCAACTTTATAGTACTAAAAAAAAAGGGACCAACGAGGAATCTTAAAAGCAAATTACTTTTTGCTTTTATCTCTGATTGGCTTGTGAACTATTCATTGTCATCATCTTGTCGTCCACTCTAGACAGTCAAGTAGAAGTCAATAAATATTAGTTTCCGGATGAAATGGGACCATAATGTTATTTTGGCCCATGCATTTCCCAATGGGAAACTTTTAGTACAATTATTGAAAAAGAGTGACATCGGCAAGATGTTCCCCATAAGCGTCATTGTTTTGTGGTGGCCAATTCTGTAACACACCCTATAATTCTGAATCATGAATTAATGAATAAAGGAGATAAATCATGAAAGGGTGCGTCATTCTGTGACAGTAGTGCATCCGCTCAATTTGACTCTTCTCAACCCTTCAGATTTTCTCTGCTCAGTAATTGAGTCTCGCCTTCTAGGGTGGATTCCCATCTCATTCCTCTGGGAAGACGAGGGAGTTCGACTCTCCCTCACCCAGTTCATGTTGCAACTTGTAATAATATTGAATCAAAAGAAAAAGAAAAAAATTTATTTACAGCCATCAGCACTTGGCCATAAAATATAAAATTATAAATAATTTTTTTTTAACCACCTAAACTCCCCAAATTAAAGAACAAAGTTAGACTACACTACCTTTACCAATAGAAAAATTACTACCTTTACAAATAAAAAAAAAAATTACTACCTTTACCATAGCATACTGAGAATCAAATTATGTGTAAAAAAAGCCAAGAGCCAATCTACCTTCTTATCACTTCATTACAGGCCAGTGAAGTTTAAATGGATAAAGTCAAATGTTAATGGGGTAGGCATCCTATGCTCAAATCCATAGATGCAACACGGGTTTACCTTAAGAGTATTTTACAAATGAACCCACCGACCATATTCATAAGGTGATACAAATTTTCCATGTCACAATTATGTTTTCTCAAGTGCTTACAATATGGTGAAGATAAAACCAATTATATTCCCATGTCAATCAATAAAGAAGTGATCAAATATTTGCGAAGAAATGAAAGACGTTAGACGTACCAGTAAGACATAATTGCAGGCTGATCCACAATGCTCTCACATCCTCCAAAGGAAAGGGAAATGTATGGAATTTTTAGTGCATCAATGAATGTCTTGGTAGTTTCTGAATCTCCACCAATCTGCAAAAGTTGCATGTTTTTATCAGGTAAGTAAACCTGGAAACCACCACATTGCAAACACAAATAGCTCAGACAAACATCCACCTCATAAATTTTAGCACTCACCTCAAAACTGATGACTCCTCCAAACCCGTCATTTGCTTCATGGCAATTTTGTGTTCCGGATAACTTGGCAGACCGGTATAATGAACACGTTTCACCTGAAGATCAGATCAAGTTAGCATCCTACAAGATGAGCCTGCTTGAAAGAGAAATTATTGTTCTTATTTATCTGTTCTATTGAATTTCAAATTTGATCAAACTAGGATGTGCCTCTAAAATCTCGGCTATCCTCAATCCTATTATGTTTTGCTGCTGTGCACGAAGATGCAGTGTATTCATGCCTTGGATGACTAAATAAGCGGCATTCAGATAACATAGAGCATTAGTATAATTCTCAATCAAGTCTTCTATGCAAACTAAATAAACATGGGAGGTCACGTTAACAGTCTAGTATGATTCTCAATTAGACAATTACGCTTTATTTGCAAGCTTAATAAACATGAAAAGGTCAAACTAACTGTTTAAAACAAAGAAGCTCATTTCCAAATTCTGGACTACAACAAAATAACGAACTGATGAATTTTTGTGGGTATTGGTTTCTGAACCATGCGCTGTTATTGCAAAAGCATGTAACAAATTGCTCACCGGATTCAGAGTACCACCCAAAACGTGATGCAACTTGTGAATCTTAGAAGTCACTTCCTCAGAACCACTTATGCAACCCGTGAGAACCTGAAAACAGAAATTCATTTGTCACTCACTAATTCTTCTTATAGTTTAAAAGAAACAGAAGGCAACTAAATGTCAAAACTTACAAGGTTTAATCAGAACGTTGGCGAGTGCAGAACAAGGTCTGCACCAAGGGCAAGTGCATTTTGGTTCAAGGGTGTGGCAAAAGTACCATCAACACAAACCAGTGTGCCTTTGCTGTGGCAAAGCTTTGAAACCAACTCAATGTCACACATCAGAGGTAAGGCTTAGTTGGCGATTCTGTACAGAGAAGTGTTACCTGCACATAAATTACGTCAGCAAATATCAAACGATGATGTCCCCCAAGTTAGCCAAAACAAGAAAATTTTGAACAACAATCTCCTATTTGAGTACTCACATTATTCTTATCCAGTGCAGATTCCAGGCCATCCATATCGGCAGGGTCAATGACATGGACCTGCATTAGGGAAATGAAAAATTTTAGGAAACATAAAAAATAAGTCTGGAAAAAAACGCCAAATTGACATGAAGGTCTAATACGGCAAGTAGCTGAAAATCCATATCTTGTCTACAGCCAAATCCACTGACACGATTAATTAAATCCAATGAAGAAGCACAAAGTTTGTTAAGGACCATTGATCAATTTATGAAGCATATAGTCTCTAACTGCATCAGCACAAGCAGGATCCAAAAAAAAAAAAAAAAGGGGGGAAAGCATACCGTTATATTCATGTTGGGAACAAGAAAATCGTCACTGAAAATTCTCGTCTTCCTATAGCAATCCGTAGTTGTTATAATATCCCCACCCTTCTTCACCAATGCAAACATCATGACCGTACTAGCACACATGCCAGACGACATCAAAATAGTTGATTCTGCCCCCTCAAGTGCACTGCCCCAAGTAAATTGAAGCCTCCCATCACGAAAAAGACAGACAAACCTTATTTTGTTTTCTGCAACTATAGTGGTTGGGTTCCCATAGCGCCCATACTCAAAACTTGCATGGCATCCCTCCTATCAAGAGAACAACAAGTTAATCAACCAAAATTCCACGAAAAACCTAGCTGACCTACAAAAAAAAAAAGATCACTCAGTTATGTTGGTAAAAGGTGCTAATATGGCTGTGATTGACTTCCAAGCATTCTACACACTGACAATTGACAATTGCGTAAACCTCAGATTGAAAATTAAACTGAAATGAAATATGAGGAACCGGAGATTTATGAAGCCGCATTAAAGATTTAAATTCTTTAAATTCCACTAATTAGCAGCTAATTGATGAATCAGGTATTCCACCCATGAACAAGGCACAAATGGTATGATTTAATTCAAACATAACCTCTGAATCTTCGCAATACAACAAAATAGAAAACTAATCTAATCAGCAACATCTAGTTGCTAGCAGCTCAATCAATCAAACCACATGTATATTTTTAACCAGGAGAAGTCTAGCATAACAATAAAGTGCAAAAATAAAAAAGGGAAATGGCAAGAGTGCAGTAGAGACCTTGAAATCGATGAGTTCATTGGAGTTCTTGAACCATTAGGCAGAAGTATTGATTTCATCTGTAGCAATTCCACGACCTATCAGAAGACATACTTTTTTTTTTTTTTTTACCTCATAGATTCTCATGAGAAACGAAGATTTTCATGAGAAAACTATTGGTGGTTGTCTTGAATTAATTGAATTAATGGACGGCGAAGAAGATGAAGAAGGGACTGATGGGTTTTGAAGCATTTTCTTTAAGATTAATTTAGGCACTTTAATTACAAAAGTGTCATCCTTTACAAAAATATCCCTCTCATAAGGATTTCCGTCCACACGGAGTTAACTCGCCGTTAATTCCGTTTTAACTTAGTCTGATCCCATACAAAAATATAAAATAAGCATATTGAATTACAGATTTGTCCCTACGAATATGAAATTCCCAAATTAACCTCGAGTTAATCTCAAATCTTGAATAAGAATCATCTCGAGAAAGATCTGACGACTGCTAGATTAGACACGTGTGATCCATCTCGAGAATGATCTAACGACTATTAACTCGGACACGTGTGATCGTACGGTTTAGGGTTTGGATATATTAAGAAAAATGAAACCCTAAAATCATAACATCTCCTCACTTGACGCCTCTCTTTTTTCTCTGCGATTTTCTTCCCCCTCTTCTTATGTTCAAGGTCTGTTGATGAAGAACTGATTTTGTGTACTCGATTGAAGTGAAGATGAGTGGTGATGAAAGTGATTCTAGCAATGGGAGGTAAGAAGTTCTTCAAGTTTTTTGATTCTCAACAGGATTCTGTATGTTAATCTCGGAACTGATTTTGTAGTTTTACGGATTATGTTTTGCTTGAATAACTTATGTATTCAAAGTGTAGTGATAGGGTTTTCATGTTTGTCGAATTGTTCTTGTAGTTTTAGGGTTTATGCTTTTTTTTTTTGATTCGATCAAAAAATGTTTTTGTATTGGGGGTTTGATCCATGAAATGAGTATGATGAAATCTATTTTACCCTTATTTAATTATTAATTTTCATTTTTGAAGCCCTAATTTTGAAATTTGGGGATTTTTAAGAAACCCTTGTTTTGAAATTTGGGGATTATTTAATTTCTCGATTTATGGCTGTTGTTGAATGGTAAAAATGATCAATATGGTTTCTGTGTATATATTATGAACTTAGTAATTGAATTGTTTGGATGGTTTGTGCTTGTTGTATGTGCAGAAGAAGATTTGTTAGGTACCCTAAAAGGAGCTTTAGGGTTGAATTATTCACCACAAATAAATGGACTATTTACCATGATTTGGATGTGAAGTATGTTGGTATTGACATGTTGACTGATATGATTATGTGGGAGATGAAGATTAGTGAAGCCAAGAAACTTAATTTGTTTTGGTTTACTCCAGATAACATACCAGAACTGATTACCAATGATGAGGAGTTCTTTACAATGTGGAACAAGGCTGAATATCAAGATGATGGTTATGTGCATCTTTACTTCAGTATCAGTGACAAGTTTTTAAGGTCTGGTGATGAATGCCCATCATCTTCAGGTGACACATGAAGATGACTTTGTGTTTTCTACACCTAAGAAGAAGGTTGTTAGCAATTCACCAATAGTTTCTCCTGCTTCTAGGAAAAGTCCAAGGTTGGTTTGTAAGTCAATTGATGCTCAAATAAATGGTGCATTTAGGAGGTTACTTTTGAATGATGAGGATGTGTGTCATCCAGATGATAATGTGGATGTAGAGTATAAGAACATTCAACTAGATAATGTGAAGAGGATGTGTGCCATCCAGTTGATGATGATAGAAGTCTACCATGATCTGATGATGAGGAAAATGATATTGACGTAGCTGATGTCAGAGATTTTGTCAACAACTACTTTGATGATGACTTTTGGAATAACTTAAGAAAGAAAGGTAATATTGCAGTACTTTTGATTGTGTACTTTATATTAAGCTATGTAATATGTTATGATGACTAACAATACTTTTGGCAGACTTTTTAGGTTCACTAGGAGATGATGTACCTGAAGGGGAGAAAGGAAAAAGTATTGCAGTGGCTTTAGTGCCCAGTGATGATGACAACAGCCTTGGTAACTCACATTATCACTCTGACTCTGAAGATGAGAAGCCTTACTCTGAAGATGAGAAGAATAAAGCAGAGGCCCTTCAAACATTTTACCAAGAATGGGACCAGGAATGGGGTCCACATATTGCAGATATGGATGAAGACTTCTTTCCTGTTGATGATGGTCATGTAGTGTATGAACCTGATTTAATGGAGGTGGGTATGCAGTTTGAAGACAAGATACAATTTAAGAAGTATCTCAGGAGTTATGCAGTGATAAAGAAGTTTCAGTATATTTTGAAGCCTTGTGACAATAGAAGGATAAGAGTGAAATGTAGGTATCATAAGTCTGAAGGTTGTAAGTTTCAAATTTTTGCCTCAAATACAAAGGGGAAGAAGACTTTCATTGTTAGAAGTATGAATCTGGAGCATACCTGTGTTGGAGATCCACTTAGCGAAAATAAGTCAGCCAATGCAGAGTTTGTTGCTCAATATCTGTTTGAGAAGCAGAAGACTGGTGGATTCCTTCAGCAGCCATGGGACATTGCAGATGAATTCTACACTTCTCATAACACTACTCTGCCATATCATGTTGCTTGGAAAGCTAGGACTATGTGCTTGGAAAAAATGCATGGTAGTTATGAAGAGTCTTATAAAATGGTCCCATCCTTTGTAGACATGGTGGCAAGGACTAATCATGGTTCTGCAGCAAATTACAGTTTTGGAAGTTAACTTGTTAATTATAATCTTTGTTTATTTTTTTTGTTCAGTATTCTTTGTTAAAGATAATAACTAACATTATTTGTATAATGTTTATGTAATGTTTTCGGGGAGGATAAAATGATGATTGCATTTCATGCTCCAATTCATGGATGGAGAAATGGTTGCGAGAAAAGTGGTTGGTTTAGATGCATGTCACCATACTGGAAAGTTGGGAGGTTGTCTTATGGCTGCAAATGGTTTAGATGCACAAAACCAGGTTGTACCATTAGCCATACAAGTGGTCAGAAATGAGTGTTTTGAGAATTGGTACCTGTTTTTGGAGCAGTTAAAGCCCCTGATTGAATCAGAGGAAAGAATTACTTTCATTTCTGATAGGCAAAAAGGTTTGATTGAGGCTATTAGTGTTTTATTTCCAGGAAGCCCACACATATATTGTTTTAGGTATGTTCACTATTTTTACCATATTTACAGTTTTTTTAACCATTATGTGATATTTGTGTTTTACCTTCTAATACATGTTTTGCTGACTTTGCAGACACATGTTCAAGAATGTGAAGACTCACTATAAGGGGTCAAAGATACATAACCTTATCTGGAATGTTGCCAAATCATATAAGTTCACCCAATGGAAGGTAATAAAATTAATGTTTTATTGATTGTGTACTTTATATACTAAGTATGTCATGGAATGTTATGTTTGTATGTTATAAATTGTTAATAACCTTAATGTTTATATGTTGGTCCAGTTCCATATGGATGCTTTGGTTCTGGAAAATGTTGCTGCTGCTCAATATATGATGAACGAGGATCCTACCCAGTGGTCTAGAGCATTCTTTGACCCCTCTTCATGTTGTGAACATATGGACAATAATTTCTCTGAGTCTTTCAATAATATGATTAGGAAACTCAGAGACAAGCCTATTTGTACTTTGGGCTTAATGTATGGACAGTTAATAATTGGCTTGTGGTATAGGAGAAAGCAGTTGTCTTTGAACTGGCAAAATGGACAATTAGTACCTGAAGCTTTGAAGTTGATTGAGAAGATGAAAGAATGCACTGGTCAGTTTAGGATTAGTGGTGCTTTATATGGTCAGAGTTATCAAGTTACATCAATTCACAACTATGTGTTCCAAATTGATCTGATTAACAAGACTTGTAGTTGTGTCCAATGGCAACTGAGGGGCTTTCCCTGTCAGCATGTTGTATGTGTTTTGAAGACTTTAAGACCTAATTGGGCAGAGTAAGTTTGTTTTGCATGCATTAATGTATTTTTATTGAATGTACTGAACTACTTTCATTTTTTATTTACTCATCTTTTAGTTTTTTGTCTGTTTTGTAGTTATTGTAGTCCATACTACACAGTGGATGCATACAAAGCCACTTATGCCACTCAAATGAAATTACTAAGAGGGAGAGAAGATTTGGAAGAGGTGACATCATAATTTACTTTACTGTTGTTTTTTTTTTTTTATCCTTTGTCATTTTCTTAGTTGTTGGGAATCTTATCTTGTTCCCTTTCTTTATTACTTTTTTACAAGTTCATTTAGGGTTACTTTGTGTCTTGAGTTTCTCTATAAATATCTAGGTCTAACTTCTTCTTTTCTTTTGTGTTCCTTCTTTTGTTTGTAGCCTCAAGAACCTTTTGTCAAACCACCTATAGATATGATGAAACCAAGAAGACCTGCTAAGAAGAGAAAGTTGAGGCATGATGAGCATGTGAGTGAGAAGAGATAGAGGATATGTAAGAGATGCAACCGGGTAGGCCACAACAACAAAACTTGTGCTAGTGGTGAGGTTGGTTTTAATCCTAAAGGAAGGAGGCCAAGAGCCATGGTAGATGGAGGAACCCAAGCAACTACTTACCCAGATCCAGCTGAGTGCAGTTCCAGCAGGAGCAGGACTAGGAGAGGCAGAGGTTCTATGGGAGGCAGAGGTTCTAGGGGAGGCAGAGTTAGAGGATCTGCATCAATTTCTGTTGTTGCATCAACCTCAGCATCAACATATCAAACTGCACCATCAACATCTTCTGCACCTGCATCTAGAGGAAGAGGTGGAAGGGGTGGTAGAGGAGCATAAGGTGGAAGGGGAGTTGTGCAACATACTTTTATCCAGTCTGTCAATGGTGCTGGTTGGTTCAGCCAGACTTTGATCCAAACTTTTCAAGCACCAAAGCTACAAAAGAAGGGAACATCTGCAACTCAGTAGAGTTTGCTTGTTATTTTTTTAATGTTTCTTTCCAAGAATATTTGGATTATGATCTTTGGATCAGTTTATTGTAAGGCCTATTCCTATGCACATGCCAAAACATGATATTTGGCATATATGCACCCAATATGGGTATGCCAAACTGCCAAACTCATATGCCAATATGTTTTTCCTGGCATATAGGCATACGCGACATAGTTTCCATCGAGCGATAGAGTCTCGGTCGCTCGATGGTCAATTAATCTCTCGATGGTCATTAAACCGACAGCGACAGTCAAGCTGTCACTCGCTTCTATGATAGTCGCTTATCAGCTCTTCATCCAACGGCTACCATTTCCCCCTATAAATACCTGATTTCAATCCCATTTTAACTCACACTAGAATTTCTAAATTTCTCTAGAATTTCTCAATCTCCAATTCTTTTCTGATATTCTAATTCCTCATAGAACATGGCTGATAATGCGAGCATGGCTGATTTCATAGCAAACCAACATGCTGTGGAAAATCAAAGAGTTCAAATTAGGAGAAGAGTACCAAAATTTACAATTACGGAAAGATGAATGTATTCTGAAGTTATGTTCATTGTATTGAGACTTTATTCACAGAAGAATATCGTCAAGTTATTTTTTGGGATAGGGTTTTGAGGAGATTTAAAGAACAAACAATGAACCCCAACCAACGTGATGTTAAAGGGTTGAGTAATCGCTTCATTATAATCAGTCGTGATGTTACTAAGTATCTTGTTTTACTTCAACAAGAAGGTCCAAATCTAAGGAGTGGTGAAACCTATTTGGAACTTAAACAAAGGTGTCGTGCGGAATATCGTCGCATCTACGAACATGACTTCGAATATGGAAGTTGTTTCTAGATTTTAAGTTGCTTGCGCAGATATTATCCAATTTATATGTGGTAAAAGTTAGTGGTAAAATTTCTTAATCATGTCCTAAAAGTTTTAATATTTTAACTCTAATTAAAGTTCAAGATTGGATTACGAATAGAATTAAGCTTAATTTTCAACAATACTCAAATTTTCAAATTCAAAATTCAAACTTCAAATTCAAATTTCTTAATAATAATTTTTACAAGACATAAAAACTAGACTTTAAAAATAAAAATTGGGGACAATGTTCTTCATCTTGTTAATCTTCTTCATTTCACCAAATTTCCAATCAATGTGCTCATGAACGGAGTCTCCTTTGTTTATCTTCTTCTTTGGCTTCAAATTTGTTTTTCCTTGATTTTCCTTGCCTATAACCTTTCTTTGCCTTCTCTTAGTTGCGGTTTTGACTTGGTTGATATCCAAAACTTGGAGACTTCTTTGCTTCTTACTTATTTCTTTAAATCTATCACATATCTTCTCAACGGCACCTTCAAGCACTACTCCAAAAAAATCAAGTTGCGTTGCCGAATCAAGTTGGGTTAATTGTGCCATTTGGAGAAAATAGAAGAAATAAATTAGATTGAGAAATAGATAAAAGATTGAGAAGAAGAGAAATTTTTGTGTAAAAAATTTGGGATAAGTTTTGAGTTTGAAAGTTACATATTTATTAGCGATGAAGAACTAGCCGTTGGTGCTAGAGTTAATAGCACTTGCGATATAATTATTATCTCCGGCGATAAAGTCATTATCGCCAGCGATATTGTGAATAACGCTCGCTAGAAAGTCAGTCGCTTATTGGTTTTCCCATAGTGGAGCAAATGGTTTGCCAAACACCATTTTTTTGGCATGTGCATAGGAATAGACCTAAGGATAATGGTGTTCAACACTTTCTTTTGGATAAGTTATATATATAAGTAGTAGATTATATTAACTTACTTTTACATCTTGTTCTTTTCATTACAATTGTAGATTGCTTTGTAATTGCTTACACATGTCAGTCATCTTCAACTTAGCAGATCTTTCCTTGGATTTGGAAGCAAGGAAAACAACATCAGAGACCCACTGAAAGTCTTGACATTGGATGTTGTTGCATTGCAGGTAACATAAATGGTGGTTGTGCTTATTTCTACAAACTTTTAGCATGTATTTTCCACTGCATTTATTCTTACAAGGTTGGTTTTGGAATGGACATGCATTGAACTGGTGGTTTATGTCACCACAAGCAAAGCAACACTTATTGGCAGGAAGCTGAACATCCAAAGCTTTAACGACATCTATTGCATCTAAAAACCATTCAAAATAGTTGCAGATGAAGCAATTGAAGAACTTCTCACCAGGATGCTCAGGAGTTTGAGAAAGCAGCATTCTCCTAACACCATTGCAAGGTACATTCTTGCAACTAGAGTAGATCCATGGACACTGAATTAGTGGATGATTATCTATTTTACACATTGAACATACACTGTTAGAACTGCTACTGCTAGATACCTCCACCATGCTACTCATATTGAACTTTTGCATAATTCCATCCATTGTAGAGATTTTTTAGATTTTTATGGGATTTTTATCTGCTGCAGATAAATGGATGGTGGTTTTATAGCAGACAAAACATAATATGATTGTTTGACGGTCATGTTTGGGATGAACGGTCATATTTGGGTGACAGTGATGATGTGTACAACTTGCTACGTCATGGTAATCTACCAGGTGGCAGTTGCAAAGATGACATGCACATGTTGCCACTTGTACAAGATGCCACGTAAGCTAGTGTAGTTAACTACCTAGAGTTAGATGTCAAGGGCAGGTTTGTCTACTTTTGGGTGTAAATACATGTGACGTGGCACCATTTTTTTCACTTGTAAATTTCAGATGGAAATTCTTGTCAGAGGAACATATTTGTAATTCTGTTTGAATGAGGAACATATTTTTAATTAAAATTATTAAGAGGTACATATAGTCAAAAAACCCAAAGAATAGGATCAAAACGTGACGGGTTACGAACAAAATTTGATTTTAATCCCCGATAATGAACTTCACCACCACACCTTTTCATTCAGAGTAAAAATCTTTCGAGTCAATTTGCAGTCCATAGTAACCTTGATTAATGTAAGTGGACAACACTAACGTGAGTTGTGATGACTGATGATCACTAATAGTAAAGCATTTTAAATCCTGGCGTCATTAGGGGCTACCCTGAAAGAATTAGGGGCGACACAAAAAGACAAAAAAGGTCAGCCAAGCGTAAATCTAAGCTACTCCTTATCTCCGATTTTTCGAAATGATAATTTTACCCTCCATAATCGGTAGATAAAACAACAATCGGTAGTTTAATTTATTAATCGGTAGATGTTAGGAAAATCGGAGGGTAATATGTACATATGTAGTTTTAAAGTTTTATTATTTTGAAATAAACTACAATCGGAGGGTATTTATTTACCATGTCTCCCGATTATGAAGTTGGCCCAAAATTGAAATTTGAAAAAATCTCAAATATTTCGATTTTGGGAACTACCATAATCGGTAGACAATACTACAATCGGTAGTTTAGTTTGATGTATGTTGGTCTGTGTTACGAAAATTATAATCGGTAGTTAAAATGGTAGTCTCGTGATGTTCTTTATCTACCGATTTTGGTTGTAGGCCCAAATTCAAAATTTTCAAAAACCAATGGAATTTTGAGTTTCTCTATTTTCACAATCGGTAGACTCGTGATGTTTATTACCCTACCGATTATACAATCGGTATTCTCGTGATGTTCATTATCTACCGATTGTGCTAGTAGTCCCAAATTCGAAATTTTCAAAAACCAATGGAATTTTGAGTTTCTCTATTTTCACAATCGGTAGACTCGTGATGTTTATTACCCTACCGATTATACAATCGGTAGTCTCGTGATGTTCATTATCTACCGATTTTGCTAGTAGTCCCAAATTCGAAATTTTCAAAAGCCAATGGAATTTTGAGTTTCTCTATTTTCACAATCGGTAGACGCATGATGTTTATTACCCTACCGATTATACAATCGGTAGTCTCATGATGTTCATTATCTACCGATTGTGCTATTAGTCCCAAATTCGAAATTTTCAAAAACCAATGGAATTTAATATTATTATATATAAATGAAAAAGAAATAAATTACATAGACGCGTGATGTTTATTATCACAATTGGTAGACACGTGAGTTTCTCTATTATGGAATTTTGAGTTTCTCTATTTTCACAATCGGTAGACGCGTGATGTTTATTATCTACCGATTATACAATCGGTAGTCTCTTTTTTTTTCCGAAAAAAAGGCAAGCCTCAAGTACTATATTGATAATTCGATTCAATATCGGCAGCAAATACAGAGGTTTCAACAATTACATGACGGACCCGAAATTTTCCAACAATTACATAGGTTTCAAACAGACAATAAAGATATTCATCACACACAACATAGTAACACGACCAAGTCTCAAAAAGAATTCATACCATTCCCAACCGATTCCAAGGTAACTGGACTAGTTTAAATGGTTTTGGTTGGTTTGAAGGTAACACATCCAAACCATATAAAAAAACTACATTTAGTAGAGATGTTAGGATCAATATATCCAACCATTTCTCGAGGTTTTTTTCTAAAATCATAATGAAACAGGTGACATAGGTATAAAAGGATCCATAAATCCAACCATTTGTCAATGATTTTTTGATAGTAACAGTAACATAGGTAACCAACATAACTTAACTCGGTTTTCATAGAACAGAATCGGCCGGGATCGGTTTGGGTCTTTATCTGCATCGGTCTGGAACTCTTTGTTGTTGGTGCTTTTTGTGTCATTGTAGTGGCTTGTGTCTGTGTCTGTGTCTTTGGAAACCTTATTGTTGCCGGTATATGAATTGAAATAGGAGTCATGGAGACTGATGAAGCTGCTGTTGGAACTTTGAAACTTTAAATCTGATGCTGGTCGAGAGTATGCTGAAGTTGTTTGTTTTCCTTTGACGAGATAAGCTTGTACTAGTGGATTGAAAAATCAATAGAAACTTTAAACAAACCCTAGTCAGTAAACACAATGAACAAATCACTTGCAGGATTTAAAACACAGCTGAAAATGAAAGTTCCCAGATAGCAGAACCTAAGAGTAAAACAAGTAAAAAAAACTCAACTAAAAAAATTAAAACGATAGAGGAAGACAAGGATTAACTGATAGATATCAAGATCAGAAAGAGAAAAATCTAAATGCTATTAAGTAAACTTATAAAGAGAAAGAGAACCATAGAGAGTTAAGATAGATTCAAATCTAAAAAAACATCGAAAAAATTCGATTAAAACATATCATAGAGAAATTAAGACGAATAAAAGGATTGGGTTGAGATTTTTCTGCTCGGATCCGCTCCAAAGGAGCAAATCTGAGAAAAAAAACTCAAAATGGCTAGGGTGTGGTTGGGTTTTTTTTTCTGGTTTCTGGAGAGAGAGTGTATTTCTGGAGAGAGAGTGCTATCTCGTGATGTTAATTATCTACCGATTGTGCTAATAGTCCCAAATTCGAAACTTTCAAAAACCAATGGAATTTTGAATTTCTCTATTTGCACAATCGGTTGTTTCGTGATGTTATTTATCTACCGATTGTGGTGGTTGCCCAAAATTCAAATTTTTCAAAACCAATGGAGTTTTGAATTTCTCAAATAAGAGAAGAACATAGTCACAATCGGTAGATAAAAAAAAATACTAAACTACCGATTATGAAGGGACATATAAGTATTTTTAACCTATTTTGTCTTATTCAGTCGCCCCTATTTCTTTCAGGGTCGCCCCTAATTACGACGGGTTTTAAATCGACAGTCAATTAAAGAATTTCTTTGAAAGAGATCACTCACATCCAACTCCAAGTCATTTCACCAACTAACTTAATCATACAAAGGATTTTTTTTTTTTTTTTGCCGGAAGAGAAAGGTTATATTAATAGAAAAACAAAAGACAAATCAGTACAATCACAACAACCTGAAACTATAATAGAAAAAGGAAAAACAAAATCAACGTCTGTGACTAAAGAAATTTAACTACAACAGAGACGCCAACTGAACACCATTGAACCACACGGTTCTAAATTCATCTCAACGTATGCGACTCACAACAAAATTATTGAGAATAGCTAAGCAAGCAGTGAACTGAAATGAGATAAGGTTGAGTGTAGTGGATTAAAACATGGGAATGAAAGCGACAGGTCTCAGTTTCTAAAGACTTTAAAAATAAACATTCCCTTTCTCTCTGCTCGAAAGTAGGGAAGGGTAGCGGAGATTTCAAAATAGGCGAGGATTCAATCCTCAGCTCAAAAAAGGTGAAAAATGAGAAGAGCATCCTCGCTTCCTCTTTTATTATAATAAAAAGTATAATAAAATATATAAATATCATATTTTGGGCCCACCTTTAGTGTTTTATATAAATAAAAAACTCTTGGGCGAGGAAGCAATCCTCGCTCATATTCTAATTACCTCCCTCACCACTACACTAAGACCTTTCCCCTACATGATGTTTTGATTCAACCATTATTGTTGTAACAAAAGTATCCCATGGTAGTTTTATTCTTATCTCCTTCACTATCACTTAACAATTAAGTAAATATTTAATATTTGTTTTTATTTTTTGTTGACAAATTAAGAATTCAAGAAAAAATGAAACTAAAATTAAGTAATTATTTAATATTTATTTTTACTTGTTGACAAATTAAATAAATGATATATAAAATAGTTCGAAATAATAAAAATAATAATATTTAAAGAATGCAATATAAGAAATAGTAAAAAAATTGATTGTATATAAATTTAAGGGACATTTATAAAATAAAGTAGGGATAAAAAAGATAAATCAAGCATTAAATTTATGTGGGACCACAACTTATGCTTTTGTAACTTTTAAAAGCTCCTCCTGACTTTTTAAAAATTGAGGAATTTGGGAAGTGCTTTGGATAAAAAGCACTTTTTTTTTACCAAACACCAACTTTAAAATTTATTGACATATATAGGTTTTAAAAGTGCTTTTGAAAAAAAGGCTAAGGCATGATGCAAAAACCATCTCCTTCCCTCCATCCTAGGAATGAATGGATGTTTCCCGCAAAAACCACCCCCTCCATTAGGAATGAAGAATTATAGAGCTTTCCATGAATTTGAAGGTGTCCAGGTCGCAGCACCAAATGACGACAGTTTGCATGACCAAAGCAGTAATCTCATACACCGATATATGTCTTGATTCAATCATAAGCATTGTGATCTGCTCTTATTAGATAGGAATAGAGTGGTTTTCGACTTCTTTTCGTTTGCAACAAACTTGATTGTTTCCACCAACCTAGTTAGATACTACATGATGTGGGAAATTGGGTACCAAAGGATGAAAAGTCTTAGAACGAATAAAAATATTGTATCACTGACTTCAAGACCTTGCGATTTTTTTCAATAATTATTTTGACCTTTTCAAAAAATTGGTGAGTGCAACTGGTCAATGAAATATTGTTTTCAAGATACAACGAAGTCCTAAGAACTTGTTGGATTCAAGATTTCTACTCCCTTGACCCAACAAAGAACACATAGTATGAGATTCTGATGATGCTTAGAGAGAAGAGAAAACAAAGATTTTTTATGTGTTGAAGTGGAAGAAAACCTTCGCTATTTTTGGAGGACATGTCTTTTGGAGATGTCTCTTCATCTCCAACAGACGCTTTCAAAAGGCATCCATTAATGGGAAGAGACGCGTCTATAGAAAATTGTGGAAAAACAAATTAGGTATTTAAATTCAAAACCTGAAAAAAAATATTATGAGACGCGTTGTCTCGCACTCTTCTAGGGGGCTCTTCCCTCTACACCCCAGCGATCTGACATGTCAGGTCGAACACATCCAACATATGATATGGATTTCAAAAATATTACATAAATGGAATCTTATCTAGCCCTGGGAGATATTTTGAGAACTCGTAGAATTACCTACCTTTCAATTTCTATTTGTTTTCGTAGGCAAACACCCCAACGGTATTCGTCATGGTTCCTGCTTGCTTCACTTATTTATTTAATTTTTTGATCGGTCAATAAGAAAATTCTTTGAGAAAATGTACTTAAGGGGTACCTTAGCCCAATAAATACATCCAAAACAAAAATAAAACCGTAAAATGGGATTCGGTCACCCAAAGATAAGAAAATGAACAAGGCCCAAGATAAAAGGATCTAAAACCCTTCACACTTTACTTCAGAAGTCAATTCCAACAGAATGATAAAGATTCGTATACCATGAAACTATCACCATGTTGGCAGTTAGTGTTTAACTCCGCCCAAAACTATGCTTGAATATTTATATCTCTAATCAGGTTTGCTAATTCTTTCTTTTTGTCGCGAAAGATCCTTGTATTCCTTTCACTAATCTGGTATTCCTTTCAATTCTTAGATATTAGATGATATTGATTTCAAATAAATCACGTTGATGGTATCTTCTCTAGCCCCGAGTGATATTTTGACTATTTGTTGAATTTCCCACCTTATAATTTCTCTTTGTTTTAGTAGGCCGACACCCAATTCTTCCTGGTTTCTGCTTATTTTTCTTATTCATCTGGCAGTACAAGACCTTGCCAACACAACCCAAATGTTTGATATAAATCCAAACATATCCATAAATTTCCACAGCAGACCAGAAAATAATAATCTCGACGAGCATACACATTTGTATTGGCAAAATCCATCGGGTTTTTGGCATATATATACAATGATATCTTTCGGTGTAAAATGTGGTGGAATGATTTTGAACTTATGCCAATAAAAGAAACTTAATTTTCAGGTCCAAAACTATAAAAGAGGATGCATGCTTCATTGTGCAATCATCTTTAGTAGTTATTTCTTTTTTGGTGGCATAGAACAGTGGACCCTAGATTACTTCCCAAATCTTTTGTTTAGGATTATTTAGATTATTTAGATAATTTTTTTATTTTTATTTTTATAAAATAGAAGAGAGCCCCAAAACTACTTCCAAAACTTTCATTTTTTTTTTCCATTTATCAATTAAAACCACTTGATAATTTTCTTTTTCTTTTTTGCAACGGGTTCAAACCCCAACCTCTCCTATGCGAGGGAGCATGAGAACCATTAGACCAGCAGATGACTCTCTAAAAAAGAATTTACTAGAAACATGGATTGAATAAATGACCTTGTGGTTAACAGCCACACGCTCTAACCAGCTGAGCTATTCCATCTTTGTTAAAAGATCAATATAACTATCAAACGTGAATGTGCATTCTTGAAAGCGTATAACAATATGTATCCATTGGAAGTGAATGCATGTTGCATATGCATCCAATTTTGTATATGCGTCCCTTGAATAAAGGATGGATTAGGATGCATACTTTATATGCGTCCTCTGTATATATAGTTGCACACATAAAAACAGAGGAAAGCGTTTCTTTTTTTCTTGGCATGGTGTGTGTATCATCTAAACAATAAATTTTGAGGTTTATGGCAACTTCTGTCAAAATTTCTCAATTTGCTCTAATTTCATGGTAAAAGTAAGCACAATTTTGAGTAAAATACAATAGAAAAACTTTAGCCTACTTTGGATTTTTAGCTCTTGTTGATCTTGTATAAGTACATTATTCTCCTCCAAAAGATTCAACTCACCTATTTTATCAGTCAAGATCTTCTAATCTCATATAATAGAACCGAATTCCTGTAAAACCCAGGCATTGATAAAAAAATTCAGATTTTTTAGTTTAAATAAAAAATATAGTGCTTGCACTTCCACTGTAATATTTAAACTAATTATGTTTTTTTCGTCTGGGAATATTTTATCGTCATTGACGAGAACTTCATGATCTTTTATGTTTTGTTAATAAACTTTTCAAAAATACTTCAAAGATCGGCCATAAAACATTAAAAAAAAAGCTGAAAAACACAAAATAACCCCCTACCAGTCTTAAAGATAAGAGTCAGGCCCACGAGACCACCAGCGAAACATGTGAGAGTCAATTTTTTCTTCTTATTTTGAGGCTTTTATCCTAGGCTTTGTTTAGAGAGACCGCAAAATTTTGTCATCTTTTCTTCTAGATTCTTTTTAAACATATAGACATATAAAAGTTTGTCAATTGTTTTGATACCATATGATATTGATTTCAAATATATCACAGTGATGGTATCTTCTCTAGCTCCGATGGATATTTTGACAATTTGTAGAATTTCCTACCTTACAATTTCCTTGTTTTAGTAGGTCGACTCACCATACTTGATTCACTTATCATCTGACAGTACAGGACCATGCCAACACAACCCAAATGTTTGATATAAATCCAACCATATCCATATCTTTCAACTGCAGACCGAAAAACAATGATCTCGAAGAGCATACGCATGCATATTGGCAAAATTCCATCGGTGTTTAGGCATATATAATGATATCTTTCGGTGTAACATGTGGTGGGATGGTTTCAAACTCAGGCCAACAAAAACAACTTAATTTTCAGGTCCAAAACTATAAAAGAGGATGCATGCTTCATTGTTCAGCCATCTGTAGTAGTTATTCCCTCTTTTCCGTTATTATATGACCTACTTGTCAAAAAATCTGTTCTACATAGTTGACCTATCTCATTAAACAAGGAGATATTTCTAAAACTACCATTTTGATTATCGTTAGTAAACGAAATATGTATAATTTGATATCCATGTTCATATTTGTTACGTAGGTGTTTTAAAATGCTTTTCCATGATATAAAGTTTACAAAATATCCATGGAATAGTTTGAGAGATAAATCATTTCTAAATTTCACAAATTATTATCTATAAGGGTATAATTGTACAAAAATACTTAAAAATGCTCTTTTCCCTTCCTTGTCTTAAAAATTGTGCAAACTTGAACTAGGCCAGCTAATAGTGGGACGGAGGGAGTATTTTTTTTTTTTTTGGTAGCATATAACAATGGCCCTTAGATTACTTCCCAAATATTTTGTTTAGGAATTTTTCAATAGTTTATTTTTTATAAAATAGAAGAGGGCCGCTAGACTAGGAAGCATGAGAACCATCAGACCATCTAATGTCTCTCTAAAAAACAATTCGCTAGAGACAGGGATTGAACCTGTGACCTTGTCCTTGTGGTTAACAGCCACACGCTCTAACCAACTGAGCTATTCCAGCTTTGTTAAAAGCTTAACATAACTATCAAACGTGAATGTGTATTCGTGAAAGCGTATAACAATACGTAACCTAAAGAAAACTTATGAATGGGATGCTGATTGTGTCATGAGATGTGTAAAAAATAGATTGGATTTCCTGACAACTTCAAAGATTTGTTATGATCAGTTCGTGGAAGAAAAGTTTTTATTTTTGGGTAACTCAAAAATCTCTATCAGACAATGGAGATTGGAGGATGCTTATATTAATAAAGATTTTTGCATAGAAGAAGAACATTGGATAGGAATACGAGGATTACCATTCCATTTATGGGTTTCTTCTTCTTTTAAATTAATATGTGGTTCATGGGGTACTTTTTTATAATCACATTCTTCTTCACATGATCTTTCAAAACTAAATAGTTGCAAAATCAAGGTAAAGGCACATCTAAAAAGTATTCTTGCAGTTGTTTGTTTTTAAGGTAAATGGTTAAGCATTGAATGGATTCAAGAATCATTGATTCATCAATCAAATCATAAACCTAAAATCAAATCAGTGATTGTGGATCTTTCCAAAAACAGTCAATCAAATATTTCCGTTTCTGATGCTACAATTCCGGTGTTTCGGTCAACAAAATCTTATTCTAATCCGGTAAATCAGTGCTCCAATATTTCCAGCTTAAGTATTTCAAATTCAAATTCAAATTATGCCGCGTAAACTTCGGCGCTATCAAAGCTGAATAAATTCTGGAGAAGGGTAGCTGAGCATTAGTTAAAGGGTAACCCAATTACTAAGGGTTCACCAGAAGTGACATCTATGGTTCATGAAACTGAGGCAGAGGTTATAATTCCATGGGTCACGGTTAGGACAAAAAAACCTATGTCGGGTCGAGATATGGACCAGACGGGGAGAGTGGTATCCAATGATCTGAATAGTGAAATGGATATCGGCTCTACACTAGTTAAGAGTGGAACTCCTGTCCATGACCCGACACAGAATTTGGAACAAAATATGAGCCAGCTGGGGGGAGTGGTATCGTTGGGCGTGGATTTAGGCTCACATATCGGCTCTACATCATTGGATGGAACTCCTGCTCATGTCCCAATTTCTGAACGGTTAGATTCATCAGAAAATTTAAATTTCTCAAAAGTACCGTTGGTGCAGTCTGAGAAGCTTTTTGTTCCTGACAAGGAGACAAAAGGCGTGGATAATAATACTTCTAAAGTGGATACTCAAATCGATTTTAACAAGAGATTGGGTTTATCCACAAACCATCTAGGCATGGTGGATATATGCAAAGAACAGGTTCTAAGAGATAATACATTTTGTGTAGATATGGAGGTGCCCCTTTCTGAAGATGATGATGGTTTGGTTGGCTATGATTCTGATACAAATATTCAAAGAATGCCGGAGGATGAAGCTCAAATTGATGCAGTAAAATGCTCTTATGAAGAGGAAAATATGGATGAAGAAGCTGGTTTTAATCCAATTGCTTCTAGGGTTGAAACTGTTGCTTAATGGAATACAAAATTTTAAGATGGAATATTTGGGGTTTAGGACAAGATCATAAAGTGGTTGCAATCAAAAGTGCGATTAGAAAAAATAATCCTACTATTGTCACCATCCAAGAATCAAAAAGGGGGATGGTGGATAATGATCTTATTAGATCTCTGGGGAAGTAATAGTTGCAATTATATCCATTTAGGTTCTGGAGGAGCTTCTGGTGGCATTATTGTGATGTGGAAGGAAGGTGTAGTAATTATGGAAGATTATCTGCTTGGTGCTTTTTTTGTCTCAATAAATTCAGGAATGTTATGGATGATTTTACTTGGCTCTTCACTGCTGTTTATGGGGCTTCTGATTCAGGTTATTACAATCAGTTTTGGCAAGAATTGAAGGACATAAGATTAATTTTTGATGATCCATGGCTTCTTGGTGGAGATTTTAATACAACTCTTAGTCCAGATGAAAGGAATTTTCCTGGTGGAGGTACTATTAACATGAAAACTTTCAAATCCTTTGTCAGTAAATTTTCTCTCATTGATTTACCTTTGTCTGGAGGAAGATTCACTTGGAAAAATTGTTAGCAACCCCCATTGTTGGTTAGATTAGACATATTTTTGGTCTCCACAGACTTTCAAACTCATTGTCCAACTATCTTACAAATGAGGTTGAAGAGGCCAATCTCAGACCATGCTCCAATTTTGCTTTGCTGTAATTCTGGAGATAAGTTAAAATCTCCATTCAGGTTTGATAATTACATTCTTTATCATCCAGATTTTTTGAGTAATCTTAGAAATTGGTGGAATGAGCTTATTTTCTATGGCAAACCAAGTTACATTTTTGTTAAAAATCTTCACGCTCTTAAAGATATTATTAAAAACTGGCAGAAAGCTACTTTTGGGAATTTACATGCAAAATTGGATAATTTAGAGTTGACAATAGATGTGACTGATAATTTATAAGAAATTCAGCTCTTATTTGATGATGATATTGTTGTTAGGGAGGAAGCTAAAGTGCATCATGCTTCATTATCTTTAAATCTAGCTAGAAGAATTAGTCAAAGAGCTAAAGAAAATTGGATTAAAGATGGTGAAAGAAATTCTTCTTATTTGCATCAATTGGCTTCTTTCAAGTACAAGAATAACATTATCAATTGCTTATATATTGATGGTGTTTTGACTTATGATAAACAGAAAATTGCTGAGGAAACAAACAAATTCTATTCTGCTTTGTTCACTGAAAAATATAAGTCAAGACCTTCTTTTGAGCAGTTGGAGATGCCTTCTATTTCAGTCATGGAAAATATTAATCCTGAGAAGCCTTTCACTGAAGATGAAGTTAAAAGTGTGATTGAACACTTTGGTGCAAATAAAAGTTCTGGTCCAGATGGCTTCACCATGGAATTCTATAAGCATGCTTGGGACATTATCAAAGAGGATCTAATGGTAGTAGTAAAAGAATTTGAGATGACTAGCTATCTAGATTGGAGAATCAATTGTACCAACATCACTTTAAATCCAAAATGCAATGGGGCAGTTTCTTTACATAACTTTAGACCTATCAGTCTAATTAGTAGTGTATATAAGATAATCTCAAAATTGTTGGCTGAAAGGATGAAGATTGTGTTGCCTTCCATTATCTCAGAATTTCAGGGAGCTTTTGTTCATGGCAGACAAATCTAAGATGGGATTTTGATAGCTTCTGAGCTTATTGATTCAAGATTAAGGGAGCAACAAACTGGTATTATTTGTAAAATGGATTTTGAGAAGGCCTTTGATAATACCAATTGGAACTGTATTGATATTACTTTGAATGGATTTGGCTTTGGTTGTAAATGGAGAAGTTGGATTAAATGGTGAATAACTACTCCAAGATTTGTTGTTTTGCTGAAAGGTGAAGCAACAAATTTGTTTAGAAGTCAAAAAGGGATTAGGAAAGGGGACCCAATCTCTCAATTTCTATTCATTTTAGTAACTGAAGTCCTTTCTCAAATATTCAAAGTAGCAGCTGCTCATAATTTGATCTCTGGATTCAAAGTCACAAGGCAAGGTACTGTCATAACTCAACTTCATTTTGTTGATGATCTGATTGTTTTTATGGATGACAATGAAAATCAAGTTCAAACTTTAAAAAACATTCTTTGGGATTTTGAGGCTATTTCTGGTTTAAAAGTTAAGTTCAGTAAAAGCACCATTGTTGGTCTTGGTCAATTGCATAATGGTGAAATCTGTGCAGAAATCTTTGGTTGCAGTATGTATCAGTTGCCTATGAATTATCTGGGCATCAAGTTGGGAAGTAAATCTAAATGCAAAGAGGTATGGTATGACATCATTCATAAGCTTCATCAAAACTTAGCTAGATTAAAGAAAAATTATCTTTCAAAGGGCCAAAGATTAATTTTGATTCAGAGTGTAATGGCTAGTTTACATGTATACTACATGTCTATGTTTCAAATGCAAGTTAGTGTAGCTAAGGAAATAGAAAGGCTCATGAGAAATTTCTTGTGGGGTTCTGGTGTTAACAATAAGAAAAGGAGTTGGGTGGCTTGGTCTTCAGCTAATATACCTAAATGCAGAGGTGGAATTGGTTTAAAAAAACTCCAGTTGGTAAACAAAGCTCTACATGCCAAATGGGTATGGAGATATGGCACTGAGAAACAAGATTTGTGGAGAAGATTTGTCAACCAAAAATTTGGTGGTTCTACAGCAGCTTTGTTTCCAAAACAGACAAACAGGTTAGTTTGTTATAGTTTATGGGCTGGAATTTTAAAAGCAAAAGAGTTTGTGGTGTCTGGTTCTGCTGTGGTTATTGGTGATGATACTGCTACTTCTTTCTGGGATGATATTTGGATAGGCAATCAATCTTTATGCTTGATCTTTCCAAGATTATTCAAGTTTTCAAGAAATAAAGATGCTCTGGTCAGTGAAATGGTTTCTGCTCAGGGTGCTTGGGATCTTCAGTTCTCCAGGGCTCTTAATGAAAGTGATATTTTAGATATGGTTCAGTTATTGCAAATTATTGGTGATCCAAGTAATGTTATCTCTCATGAAGATAATGAAAGACATTGGAGATATGGTAATGGCAAAGGATTTTCTGTAGCTAGTGCTTATTCAGCTTTAGAAACTGAGGGATTTCTTATTTTCCTTGATAAACAACTTTGGAATCCTAAAATTCCATTGAAAGTGTCTTTCTTGGTGTGGAAATTATGTTACAATGGAGCTCCAACATTGGATTATCTGTTTAATGCTGGTATTGTTCAGGATAATGGCTGTATACTATGTAGACAACATGAGGAGACAAACTCACATTTGTTATTACATTGTAAAATGACTTATGAGCTCTGGTCTTACTTCTTGAATAGTTTTGGAATCAGGTGGGTTTTCTCAAGTGATGTTAAAAGAACCCTTTGGGAATGGAGTAACAAGAAAAGTAAAAACAGGCTCAAGCGCATTTGGGGTTATCTCCCTTTTGCAATCTGGTGGAGTGTTTGGAGAGAAAGGAATGATAGGCTTTATAAAAATGTCTCTAGAAATCTGAAATAGTTAATTGTAGAAGTGAAATGTTTGTTGTTCAATTGGACTTTAAACACAGATATCTTCATAGGTTCTAGTCTTTCTACACCGATTTGTAACTGGGATGCTGTGACACGCTCATTTGTGTAACTGTTTTTGTTACTTTGTCACTTCTTTGGTGACTAAGTAACTTTCTTAATGAATTTGCCTTTTGTCAAAAAAAAAATGCATGCTTTATATGTGTCCTCTGTAAATATAGTTGCACACATAAAAACAAGAAGAAAGCGTATCTTTTTTTCTTGGCATGGTGTGTATATCATCAAAACAACAAATTTTGAGGTTGATGTTATGGCAACTTCTTTAAAAATTTCTCAATTTGCTCAAATTTTATTGGTAAAAATAAATGCAGTTTCGAGAAAAATACAGTAGGAAAACTGAAAAAGCGGGGGTACAACAACCACACACAATATTTCGCTTAGCAATCTATATGGACTAACTCCAATATACTTTTAAGAGAATCAATTAGACAGTCAGACTCAATCTTAAGAAAAGTATATCAAAGAGTTATATCTCTCTTTCTCGATTCAATAGTTAATCAAGAAAATAGAAATCTGCGAGTCTAGTTGAATACAAGAGAAAACACTTGAACGGTACCAAAGACCAATGTTTAAGGATCAATCAATTTCAATCAACAACCAAAGGTTGGATTTCCCAATTGATCGATTCAAACGCACAACCTGTGATATTTCAATTATATAACAAAATATAATGCGGAAAAGAAATAACACAGACACCAGAAGTTTTTGTTAACGAGGAAACCACAAATGTAGAAAAACCCCGGGACCTAGTCCAGATTGAACACACACTGTATTAAGCCGCTATAGACACTAGCCTACTACAAACTAACTTCGGTCTGGACTGTACTTGAACCCCAATCAATCTCACACTGATCCAAGGTACAGTTGCGCTCCTTATGTCTCTGATCCCAGCAGGATACTACGCCCTTGATTCCCTTAGCTGATCTTACCCACAACTAAGAGTTGCTACGACCCAAAGTCGAAGACTTTAATAAACAAATTTGTATCACACAGAAAAGTCTACGGTAATAGATAACTCTGTCTCCCACGAAAATACCTACGAGTTTTGTTCCGTCTTTTGATAAATCAAGGTGAAACAGAACCAATTGATAACCCGGACTTATATTCCCGAAGAACAACCTAGTATTATAAATCACCTCACAATAATCTTAATCGACGAAATAAGATATTGTGGAGAAATAAGATGATTGCGGATATCACAAACGATATCAATCGCCAATTGTTACGATTGTACTCAATACGATAGAAACGACAAGATCGGATCACACAACTACAAGAAAGTAGTATTGGTCTGGCTTCACAATCCTAATGAAGTCTTCAAGTCGTTAACCTACAGGGTCTCGGTAGAAACCTAAGGTTAAAGGAGAATCGACTCTAGCTTATACAACTAGTATCATACAGGAGGTGTGGGGATTAGGTTTCCCAGTTGCTAGAGTTCTCCTTTATATAGTCTTTCAAATCAGGGTTTGCAATCAATGTTAGCTTAGTAACAAAGCATTCAATATTCACCGTTAGATGAAAACCTGATTAGATTCAAGCTAATATCTTTCAGCCGTTAGATCGAAAACTTAGCTTGTTACACATAAATGAAATGCACGATTTTAGGTTTGTGTAACCGTACCCAAACATGTACATTTGTTGGTTCAACAGTAGTTAACCAAATGGTTAGCCATATGAGAACTTTCATATTAACCATATTCTTCTTCACCATAACTAGTTCAAATGAATCAAATAAACTAGTTAGAGAGTTGTTCAATTGCTAAGATCTCATAGAAGTATACAAGACATAATCGAAGCAAAAACGATTTGATTCACTCGAATCGATTCATGAACTTTATAGCCACGGTTTACAAACTTGCATTCCTTAGTTAATATAAGTATAATTCACGAATAATCGTTTTTAGATAATAACCAACCTAAGTACGCGGACTTAAGTACCCGGAATAAGTTTTTAACAAGTATACAAACTCCATCAGATTTTCTCGAGAAGAGAACCTCCGACGATGACGTGACTGGGGTTCGCGGAATCTTGTTCGGTTTCTGAGCTTTGACAAAGTACAAAGACTTGGTTCAAGGAATAAGGACTTATACATGTATGCGTTTCCACACAATGCTTATATCCAACAATGGTTATATAATCTAAACTCTCATTTCAATCATTGAAACATTCTTAGAGGACGTTATATAGTTGTTATTCACAAACTATTTTTCGTCAGAGCCATTTTCAAGTAAGTGAAGCATAACATGACTTTCGTCACTAGTGTAGATGGTGGATTTTCAACAAAGGTTAAAACCGTAAAATCATGAGGCATGTTTTTGACACGACTTTCAGGCATGCAACGATTCATATTTTACAAAGCCTTGATGAATATGTTTTCGAAAAACCTCCACTAGATGAGCGTTCGATACCTGGCATTTCATCGTGACCTCTATGCAAAATAACGTATTTGGGCGGTTCTCCGTAGATTGAGAGCTTAACGCCTTCAGGACGTTGGTGACACTCACTGTTCCCTGACTGCATGAGAGAGACCCACCTCCACATAGAAGAATAGTTGGGTGGCGGACGCCTTCAGGACGTCGGTGACACTCACCGTTCCCTGACTATGTGGAGAGACCGTGTATAGATTCAGGCAGTTCTCCGTAGATTGAGAGCACTAACGCCTTCAGGTCGTAAACAACACCGTGACTCCATGACTATGCACTATTCAGAATAGATGTGACGCTTTAACTGGCTAATATTATTTCTGCAATAGATTGAGAGCACTAACTCCTTCAGGTCGTAAAAAACATCGTGACTCCCTGACTATGCACCATTCAGAATAGATGTGACGCTTTAACTGGCTAATATATTTTCTACAATAGATTAATTCTGCCGCGACATTCACCACTGAATTTCCAGAATAATCTATTATTGCTCCTATTCCATGGTCGAATCCACGGCATGATCTCATGGAATGGAAATAACAATTGCTCTGATTCCATGATCGAATCCAAGGTTTGATCTCATAGAATGGCAATAAACTACTACATTATCTCATTATTCCGATTTCATGATCGAATCCATGAAATGGTGATAGATAATTTTAATTACTCTGATTTTATGGTCGCATCCACGATCCCATAGGATGGTAATGCTTGCTTTATTATTTTGAATTCGTAGTCGAATCCACAGCTGATCCTATGAATTATTACTCAGTTTCATGAATTAGTCTCCACTGAATTTCATAAATTAGTAATAAATACTCAATAACCGGGCATCTGGATCATCACTGAGTAAGCCCCACAAAAATGGTGCAATGTATTAGACAATGATGCACGAGTGAGCACCCGGATGCACGAACGAGCATCCAAAAAATATGAAACAATGAGGAATCCTACGCAAAACAGGAGAAAACAATAAATATTAATAAAATAATAAAAGGCGCCCAGGGCCGGGCCCACCGGCCGGCCGGCCGTGCCCTAGCCATGGTCGGTCCATGCCTTTTCCATTATTTTCCTTATTTTTTGTTATTTCATGACCTCATGAAAACTCCTTGGTTTTAACAACTTTCCTTGTTTTTGCAAAAACTCATGAATCCTCCATAACTTCATGGGTTCATGAAATAATGTTATAAAATAAGAAAAGGTGTGCGGGACCGGGCAACCTAGCCGGCCGACCATGCCCTGGTCGGTCCCACACCTCACAATCCTTAGATTTTATAATTATTATTCCCTAATCTCATGAAACTCCTTTGTTTCAATAAAAAAACTCATGGATTCTCTCCATAACTCCAAGGATTCTCCATAATTTCAATGATTCATGAAAAATAATATTATAAAATAGGGAAAGGTGTGCGGGATCGGACAACATAGCCGTCCGGCCATGCCCTAGCCGTGGCCGGTCCCACACCTTGCAATCCCTAGTATTTTATAACTATTATTTTCCTAAATTCATGAAACTCCTTGGTTTGAGCAAAAATCATGATTTCGTCATAACTTCTCAAATTTTGCTCAAATCATGAAAAACCAAAAGCCAATAGGTCACACGACCGGCTAGCCTCTCACGGAATTTTTAAATGTTAAAATACACTTATTTTAATATTTACAAAATATTGTTCAATTGAGCATACATGCTCATTCCAACAAAAATCAAGAATTTCAGTCAAGATGAAACTCTTCTGAAAATTCACAACATTGCTCGAACGCACTTCAGTAAAATCTTTGAAACTCTCGACGGAGACACGGGCACCACGGCAACACGTGCATGCCTTCATGACAAACCGTGAGTCATCCTTAGGGCTTGCACAAAGCCGGTCCCACATGTTTTCATAATTCGACCTAATTTGCTCAATTGCTCGTATTGGGCCCAAACTATCTCCAACCAACCACAGGGATTGCTCAAACGGCCAACAACTGGTCACGTGACCACCAAGAGCCGGTCCCATGCTCTCTTAGTCGGTCCCCATCTTTCATACCTAGGTTTTATCACCTAATGCTGAACCCATCAATATTTCAGTAAATGATCAAACCAACATTTAATCATCATTCTTTCACCAATCCTCAAACTGAGAACCCTGGTGCATGCTCACTCGAGTACCGGGAACCACATGGATGCCCATCATCCCATATGGTCGGTCCCTCTATCACTCATGACCTATTTTCAGCGATTCATCAACTATGATCTGAAATTAGGGTTTTGAACGATTCAAACATTAATGAATTTATGATGGATTCAGCAATCAACATCTGAATTAATCATATAATATTTGGTAGCTTACTAATATTTTAATATTTTATTGGGTCACGTCACCAATAAATGTTTCGTCGAATCGATCAATACTTGCTCAGTTGCTCAAATATTGATCCAGCTATCAATATTTGGTAATTTATCAGTAATTTGTCGAATTGAGCAATACTTGCTCAATTGCACGACAAATTATCAACATTCGATAATTCTTTGAATTGAGCGATACTTGCTCAATTGTCGTCAAATCATCAACGTTCATTATTTTGTCGAATTGAGCAATACTTGCTCAATTGCTCATCAAATTCTCGATATTCAGTAATTCGTCGAGTTGAGCAATACTTGCTCAGTTGCTCGACTATTGATCCAACTATCAATATTCAGTAATTTATCAGTATTTCGTCGAATCGAGCAATACTTGCTCAGTTGCTCGAATAATCCACATATATTCAGTAACTCATCAAAATTCAACAACTCGTCGAACTTACAATATTTTCTCAGACGAGTAACATTAACATTCATGAATCGCTGAGCATTTGTCAAACATGCTCGATTCAACGAAACCTAGACTCATTGTCTAATCAGTCAACAACTGACAAACTAAATACACGTCTGTTATGCAGACTCCACGATTCGTGAGACATCAATCATGTCAAATTGGAGGATAACAGCTAGGGTATTGGTCTGGCGGCCTACAACACATGTATTTCATCCACGACGAGAAATGTGTGTAAGTTGTGTAAACAGTTGAAGGAGTTAGCAAAGTAGTGGGTGCACGATCCGTCAAGTCTCCACACGACATGGAACTGACTTGCCCACGATCTTCCACTTGCCCACTCTTCCACTCATGAAACCGTCACACTTACAGGGATCAAGGTGTTCACAACTCTGACAATATAAATAAGTCTCTGAATCCATGATTGAGGACAACGAATGATCACTAGATATCAACAATCGTCCACACAGAATTTCTCGAGTAACTACTCTCAAGAATTCATCAATCTATCAGAACTTATTCGAACTCAACAATTCACCAATTATTCCAGAAAGCTTCAACACATCCACAATCCTTGATCATCATTGATACCACACAATTCTCAGTTTCCCTCCTACAGATCAACCCATCTCCCTCTTTGCGACCGAATTGACTCTGGAACGACCATTGACTTGGTTTAGGCCGGAGTCCTACATATTGATCTCTCGAATCTAAGCATTCCATTTGCAGTGCATCTGTGTGAGGTTAAGAAGTTTGCTCGGTCTAGGAGTCTCAACGACTCGATCGACTCTTCACTTTCCTAAAAAACCAGCGAACCGTTTTTTCCCCATCCACAGATTGGCGACCACAGTGGGAGATTAATCTCTCGGTTGTAATTTCTCATTTTCAAAAAATGGTTGGTCTTAGGTCTAACTCAACAACTTCGATTTTCGGTCACAATATTTCGAATGAAAATGTTCCTCCTTCCAGCGCTCCACTCAATGGAACGGTCAATGCGAAAATCCCAACTTTGATCGAGTTGGCACGAGTACAGGAGGTTCATACAAGGAACATGGACCTGATGAAAGAAACGATGAATAACATATTGAACTTCCTCATCAGACTGACATCTGACTTGGGAGGTGCTCATGCTCAGGAAGTTCCAACATTGGTAGCTAACCCCTCAACCGGTGATCATCCCAGAATCAACAACTTCACCACTTTTGAAAAGCCGGTGGATGAAGAAGTCACAAGTTTGATTGAGAATCTATGTGAACTCCTACACTTCTCCAGGGATCAGCGTACGAACACGTTTGCCGCACTCAACAAAATATCATCTGACATTCCGTCATCCCAGGTGGTTAAACAAGTATCCATGGTATCTGAACTTTCAATCAACAATATCACCTTTACTGAGGAAGACCGAATGGCGGATGAAGGACATAATCGAGCCATGTTCGTATCTTCTTTTATTAAGGATTCTGAATTCAGGAGAGTTCTTATCGATACAGGCGCTTCTACCAATTTGGTCACTATGAAGACTCTCAAAGAGGCCAAAGTTCCGCAAAGCAACATCATTCATCATCCCATATTGATGACGGGTTTCGAGGGGAGCCAGAGTCACACGTACGGATATGTCTATGTGGATCTGAAAGTATGACCGATTCAATCCACTGTCAAGTTTCATGTGATTGAGAAAGACCCGGATTATCACATGATACTCGGGAGACCATGTCTTCATGAAAATAAGGTTGTTCCTTCAACGTACCATCAATGCATGAAAACTTTATCCAACAAAAAGATCGTCCGCATCCCGTCTTCGGTGTCTCCTTATGCTCCGGTTTATGATGCTGAATTCCTGGAACCTCCAAAAAGCATCCCCGAACCTCCAAACAAGATCTGCAGTGTTCCACTCCCGAATTGGTATTCAATTGAGAACACTGACACACCGTCATCAGCGGGTGTTAAATCCGTCAAATCGTCCACCACGCCACTTAAGCGTCGTCAGGGTCAAGGTACGAATCAGAAAAAGTCCAACTTTATTACTGACTATGATGCAGAGGGGAGGGTCATTTATCTCCGTCGTAAGGATTATCAATCAACATGGGAGGTCGATGAAAAGTCTCCTCGCCCTGAAGAATCATGCCAGAGTGAGCAACCGCCCGATGAAGAAATTCAAGATGCACCGCGACAGCTGCAAGATGGTACAGATTCCACAACCGACGACCTCGAGACTATCAACATTGGAACAAATAAAAATCCAAGGCCAATTCTAATCGATTCGCTCTCTCACCCGAGGAACGAGAAGGATTAATACGCTCGTGAAAGAGTATCAAGATATCTTCGCCTGGACGTACGAAGATATGCCTGGCCTAGATGACAAATTGGTTACTCATCATCTGTACATCACTCCCAGTTCCAAACCTTTCAAATAGCCATACAGGCAGTTCAGACTCGAAGTTGAGGAACAAATCAAGGTGGAAATCCAGAAAATACTAACATCAGAGTTCATCAAACCCATCCAACATCCAACGTGGCTGGCGAACATTGTCCCAGTCAAGAAGAAAAATGGTTAGATCCGATGTTGTGTGGATTTCAGGAACTTGAACAAGTGCAGCCCAAAAGATGACTTTCCATTGCCAAATATTGATATGCTCGTCGATGCAACCAGCGGTCACGTCATGTTTTCATTCATGGACGGTTATAGCGGATACAACTAAATTAAGATGTATGAACATGACGCTAACAAGACTGCATTCTGAACTCCCATCGGAAACTTCCATCACACAGTAATGCCTTTCGGCCTGAAGAATGCAGGAGCCACTTATCAGCGAGCCATGACTGCAATATTTCACGACATGATGCACAAGCAAGTAGAAGACTATGTTGATGACGTGTTGGTGAAATCAAGGACACGAGCATCCCACCTGGACATTCTGAGACAAGTCTCCGAGAGGTACAGAGAATACAAACTAAAGATGAATCCTCTGAAATGTGCTTTCGGGCGTTTCTTAGGAAAGTTTCTGGATTCTTAGTCACTACAGAAGGAATCAAGGTCGATCCGGACAAAACAAAAGCCATCACTACCATGCCTCCTCGACGAACTGTGAAGGAACTCCAGAGTTTCATGGGCAAGGTAAACTATATTCGACGTTTCATTCCCGGACTGGCTCAACTCATTGCTTCATTCACTCCTCTGCTGAAGAAGGGAGCAAGTTTTATGTGGACGACCGTTCAACAAGAGGCATTCCAGAAAATACAACAAATATTACTATCACCCTTTGTCATGAAGTCCCAGGTGCAAGGACGACCATTAATACTTTACACAACCTCTAGTGATGTTGCTATTGGAGCCCTCCTCGCTCAGGAAGATGAAGAAGGCATCGAACGCCCGATCATCTATTACTTCAGTCGTATAATGAGGGATGCCCAACTCCGGTACCCAAAGGCTGAGAGAGCATGACTAGCATTAGTCCACGCAATTCAGAGATTTAGGCATTATCTTCTATCAAACAGAGTTGTGCTGGTGGCCAAAGTTGATATCATAAAGTTCTTATTGTCAAAGCATGCTTTGATTGGAAGACCAGCAAAATGGATACTTCAAATGTCAGAGTTCGACATAACGTGTGTCCTTCCAAAAACAATCAAAGGATAAGCAGTTGCAGACTTACTTGCTGCTTTCCCTGGAGAGGATATCACGATGTTGCATGAAGAAGTACCTGGTGAGTTTCTAGAAATCTCAATCATTCAAGAAGAAACATGGCTATTATATTTTGATGGATCCGCTACTCCGAGCAATGATACTGGTGGAGCGGGCATTGTGCTAGTTTCTCTATCCGGTGAAGTCTTCTCACATTCATTTAAGCTGGATTTCCACTGCACCAACAATTCGGCGGAATATGAAGCTTTTCTCCTAGGGCTTTCTTTGGCCAAGAAAGCAGGAGCGAAGCACCTGGAAATATGTAGGATCAGAATATCGCGACATCAATACTTCGCGAGATTAATAAATGACGACATTGCGAGGGAGTCGCAGGGAAGTAAAATAAATGACGCAATGAATGACGACAGCCAGAACACGAGGAAGATATGAAAATATGGCGAAGTTTAATAGTATCGCAAGATTGTATACTTGTACGCTTGCGATATTTCGCAAGCCATTCCCGAAAATAAAGGATAGCTTAGCTGTCATCCACTGTGTACTACCCTATATAAA
Source organism: Papaver armeniacum (assembly GCA_023531295.1). Taxonomy (NCBI): domain Eukaryota; kingdom Viridiplantae; phylum Streptophyta; class Magnoliopsida; order Ranunculales; family Papaveraceae; genus Papaver; species Papaver armeniacum. Next base: position 219,063 of record JAJJWW010004461.1, read on the forward strand.
GGGTTGAGTAAGTTTGATGAAAGGGGAGTTCATTTTGAATTGTTAAGCAAGTCATTAGGAGAGAGAAAGTTTTAGAGTGATTGTAATTCTATAACTCATTTCTATTTCATATTGTAAAGATTCAAGTATTCAATCAATAGGAATCATAATCATTCATCCTAAAATGACTTAATTGTGTATATTCTAGTGAGGGGTGTAGTGATAGGATTTCCTGCAACTACATAATGGCGCTAGAAACAGGGAGGGATTGAAGATAAGAGATTGGATATTGTCACTAAAACGGTAAAAATCAAGAGTATGATGGATAAATTGAAGAAAATTAGAATCAGAGAGGGTAATGAAGAATTGGAATGTAATATGATTTCAAAATCAATGGTTAATGAATTTCATGAAAGTATTAAAGGGAGAACACATAAAAGAGATTTTGAAGGAAAGAAAATTATAACAGCAGAGGAGGTGTTACCCTTGAAAGAATGGGAAAAACATAGAATTATATTCACAGCAACAGAGATGTCAGGAGAGAACTTAAATCACACATCTCCACTAGTAATTACGATAAGTGCCAGCAAAGAAGAAGGAAAATTAACAAAAACAATGGAAGAACGCGCAATAAGTAGAACTTTAGTGGATACAGGGAGTTAAGTGAATATAATGTTTTATCATGCATATAAAAAATTGGGGTACAAAGATGAAGAAATGACTTCCGCAACATGTCATATCTATGGTTTCGGCAAATCAATAACAAAATCTAAAGGGGAAATAAAAATACGAATTTTGTTGGGAGAAATTGAAACAAATGTGACGTTATGCATAGTAGATATGGAATCACCATATAACATGCTGTTGGGAAGGCCATGGATACACGCAATAAAAGCTGTAGCATCAATATTTCATCAATGTATCAGATATCCTATGCCGAGTGGAATTGGCGAAATCATAGGAGATACCGATAAAGGAAGAATGTATCATCAAATCGAAGTAAAACATTATGAAGAACGGGTGAAGAGGCGAAAAGATCGCAAGAAGATGGCAAAACGACAAAAAAAGGAAGAAGAATTTAGAACATACATGATAAGAGCGGAAGAAGGAAAATGAATATGTGGTGAAGAGAGTGATCTCGCAAAGGAAATAAGAGGACCAACGCCCATGGGAGAACAGAAGGCTAGCTACATTGCGGCGAGAACCAACAAAGAAAGTGAATATTGGAAATCAAGAAGAACCCAAGATGTTAAAAATTGGAACTAAAATGGAGGCGAGATGAAGAAAGAAAGACTAGTTGATTTGTTGCGAGATTATAAAGATATCTTCGCATGGGATATGGATGAGATGCCGGAATAGATCCATCGTAGCATGTCATAAATTAGAGATTGATAAAAATGCCGGACCATTCAAACAAAGAATTAGAAAAATCGCAACAACATATCATCCTCAAATAGAAGAAGAGTTGCGAAGATGCTTGATGTCGGCATTATTAGGCAAGCAAAATACCCCGAATGGATAGCGAATATGGTCGTAGTTAGAAGAAGAAAAAAGGAATAAGAATTTGCATAGATTTCACCGATTTAAACAAAGCTTGTCCAAAAGATAATTTTCCCTTGCGGATATTCCGCGAGATGGTTGAATCGGCAGACGAAATGAAAGGATATCTTCCTTGATGGATATAAGGGATACAATCAAATCCCTCTCGCCGAAGAAGACCAAGAACATCTTTGCCTTTTTCGCTCCAAGAGGATTATCTTGTTACACAAAAATGCCTTTCGGACTGCGAAATGCGGTGCAACGTATCAAAGGATGGTGGAGAAAGTGTTCGAACAATGGATACATAAAACATTAGAGGTATACGTGGATGACATGTTAATAAAAAGCAAAGAAGCAAAAGATCATGTGCGAGATTTGAAGGAAATTTTCGAACAAATGAGACATTTCAACATCAAAGTAAATCCGAGAAAAATGTACCTTTGGAGTAGCATCGGAAAAAATTTAGGATACATTGTATCAAAAGAAGGAATACAAGTTGATCCGGAGAAGGTACAAGAAATTCAAGACATGCCAACACCTGACAACGGTGAAAGATGTGCAAAAGTTAAATGGATTATTAGCTTCGCTAGGAAGATTCATCTCGAGATCATCGATAAGTGCAAACATTTTTTCAACATACTTAAAAAGGAAACGAAATTTAGGTGGACGGATGAGTGTGAAAAGGCATTGCAAGGAATAAAAGAACATCTAATGGATATATCAATATTACAAAAAGCAGAAGACGGGGAGGAATTACTAATTTACCTCGCGACAACCTCGCATGCACTAAGCGCGGTATTATTGCGAATGGACGCAGGGGTGGAAAAACCAATCTATTACATCAGCAAAACATTCAATACTGCAGAGAAAAATTATTCAAAAATTGAAAAATTAATTTTGGCGTTAGTTTACGCAACATTTAAACTTCGCATCTACTTCAAAGCACACACAGTTAAGGTAATGACAAAAGTACCAATTGAGTCGGTCATGAAAAATTCGAAAAGGTCGGGAAGGGTTGAAAGATGGAATGCTCAAGTAAGTAATTGCAAACTCAAATATGAAGTGTTATCCTCACCAAAATCGCAAGTTGTAGCAGACTTTTAGCGAGAATTTCCATTGGAAGAAGATGAGGCGAGTGGAAGAAATGATGGATATAGAAGAAGAACATGGAAATCCAAGGGATTTATTAACATGAGCCAAATAGATGGGAAATATTGTAGATGGATCATCAAATGGAGAAGGTAACGGAATTGGGATCATTATAATTTCGCGAGAAGGCAATAAAATGGCTTTCTCTTTCGGATTGGAGTTTGCATCTACTAACAATGAAAGCAGTATGAAGCTATAATACATGCTTTGCGATTTGCAATAGAAATGAAGTTGGAGAATGTAAGAATTACCGGTGATTCTCAGTTAGCTATTCGTCGAGATAAAAGAAGAATATACTACAAATGAAGCATCCTTGAAAAAGTACAAAAAGCTTGTTGAAGAATTGTCGGCGAAGATACCAAAAATAAAGTGGAGACACATATCAAGAAAAGACAATAGACTACATGAGATGCTTTTGCTTTTATATCAAGTATGATGACGAGATCCATCTGCGAGATGCATAAAAATACAGACACTTCAATCACCATCAATCAACAAAGAGGAAGAGGAAGAAGCGAAGTAATGCTCATAGAAGATGAAACACAAAGATCCCATTGCGAGGATTGGAGGACAGAACTTCATGCTTATCTAATGAAAGGAGAAACGCCAAGAAATAGATTAGAAATGCATAAATTAAAAATCCGTGCAACAAATTATGAATTAAGAGACGGGGTATTGTACCGAAGATCCTTTAATGGACCCTCGCTCAGATGTTTAACACGAAAAGAAGGAGAAGCAGTGTTAAAAATGCTACACAGTGGGGATGCTGGCAATCATAGTGGCGGAAGATCTTTAGCACATAAGGAGAAAATGCAAGGCTATTATTGGCCATATATGCATGAAGATGCGAAACAAATATCAAGACGTTGCGAAGATTGTCAAAGACACGGAAAGAAAATACATGCACCCGGGTGCACCATTAACCTCTTCAACAAGTGTATGGCCTTTTGGAAAGTGGGGATTAGACATTGTAGGACCATTTTTGCAGTACGGGGCAAAGGAGATATTTGATTGTCGCAACAGATTATTTCACAAAGTGGGCGAAGTAAAAGCGGTACAACACATTCGCGATAAAGATATTTTTACTTTCATATTCGAAAACATAATATGCGAGATTTGGAATTCCAGCACAGTTGGTATCCGACAATGGGAAACTTGATTTGAGGACAAAATATAGAATTACTTGCTTAATGCATTTCAAATAAAATGTGGAAATCAACTCCTTTATACCCGCGGAAGCCAACGGATGAGAGCGAAGCAACAAATAAAACAATCGCTGATATATTGAAGAAAAACTAGAAGGGCATAATAAGGCATGGTGTGAGCAAGTGCATAATGCAGTATGGGCTTATAATACAACAAGGCGAGAAGCTATGGGGATGTCACCGTTTTGTCTAACCTATGGTGTTGAAAGTTGTACTTCCGACGAAGTTATTATTCCAACAACAAAGAGAGAAGCTTGGGAGAAAAATCTTAGTGCGGGTAACATTTTAGTTAAATTAGATGAGTTAGAAGAAAAAGAGAAAGAGCACTACATCATATGGAGAATTATCGGCGAAGATTGGCCGAGAGAATATAACAAACGTGTCAAAACACGCGAGTTTCAACCGGGTGATATGGTGTTGCGAGAAACACCAATATATCGGCGAGAAAGTGGTGGCAAGTTGGCGAAAAAGTGGGATGGACCTTATATCATCAAGGAGATAGTTGGAACATGGGCATATAGATTAATGGATCCGAAGGCAAAGATGTGGGCCGAGAGATTGGGTAGACCATGGAATAGATTATATCTCAAGAAATATTACCCATAGAAGATGGAAAGGAAAGAATAAATTCTGAAATGTTAAATGAATGAAATGATATGAAATGTTCTATGACGAGAGATATTGCGAAATTAAGAAAGAATGTGCGAATATCTCGCAAATGAATTGACAAATATTAACCAAAAATGAATGATTGAACGAATTGTGAGAAATGAATGAGTGAGTGAATGGGACGAACCTTTATGGCGTACACCCTAGTTCGCGAATGATATTTCGCAAGAGGCAAATGTAAGACCTAAAGTGCGTCATATAAGGGGGTATCTCTTGACATGGCTCAGGGAAAAGGTTACACCGCTCCTGGAACTTGAGTCATGGAGATTTGGGGCCCATGAAAGCCTATCCAGGAGAGATACCTTGGATTTCCAACTATATATATAAGGTTATACCCTGGTTGGACGCCCGAGGGTCTCTTCCAAGGAGTCAGTGTATGCTCAAGGCGAGGTACACGGTTGAGCCAAGAGTGCCTGGGACATTTGAAGTGTCTCGGCCATTCTTGGCAAGTCTTGGCATATGTTGCACTCGGCCCGAAGAAAACTCCACTTAGGGTGCAGCCTCGTAACCATAAACCCTATAGGTATAAGGGATAAGAGGCTGCGAAAACAACTGGTTGTTGTTAAGACCGGATGGGAGGATCTAGTCTTGTATCTCCGATGTACGCCTCCTTGAAGGGGCAACCAGGGAGATGATAAGGGCGGCACCCTCCATTAGGGAGCTGATAAGTGTCACAAGACGGCAATGTCATGGGGCTTTATATTTGCAAGAACATTTAGGCCTGTCATATTGTCGCAAATTAAATATCCTTCAGAGGCAAAAATACTAAAGAAATGATAAGACAAGATCAATGGGTCATTACATGAAAGTTTAAGGACGTCCTGCGATCTTGTCGCAAGACGTCAATGTCATGGGATTTTATGTTCGCAAGAATATTTAGACCTGTCATATTGATGCAAAATGAGGGGTGGAAAAATAAGACCTTTAATTAGGAAGGCAACATAAGACCACACAAAAATAATGATAAGGCAAGATCAATGGGTCAATACATGAAAATGTAAAGACACCCTGCGATCTTGTCGCAACAGTGAATTTCAGCATAAATGAAGATAATGGAATATCAATCATTAAATACCAAAAATTATACTTGTTGAAAGAAAGAAGAGTAACGCAGACGAGTACATACATCAAAAAAGATGATTGAAGTACATAAAGAAACAACAGCACGAGAAGAAAGATTACAAGAGAAAATCATTTCTCAAATAGTAGCTTTTTCACCAGAAGGAGATGCTGGGTTTTCTTCGGCAACTTTATCTATATTTTCGCTAACTAATATATTTCCATCAGATCCTTCTTCACCTACATCTTCATTTGCGACATCATCATTGACAATTTTATTGGGAGAGACAGTTTCTTCATTTTCGAGTTCTTCGCCACTATTATAATCATAATCGCTATCGGGAGGATTAGGAACTTCATCATCACTTACTTCCAGAGGTTCAACAGACACAGGATCAAGAGATTTAGATAGTAAAACATTATTCACAAGAACTTCGGCTCTAAGATGAAATTGACGAAGGAGTGCTTTATGCTGATTTTTACTCTCTATATCTTTACAGTCACGCATGTAGTCGAATTTTCTTTCTGCCCTATCGCGAGAACGTGCAAAAGAAGCAGTGAGTATTCCATTCTCTTTGCGAATTTTTGAGTAGTCAGATTTCAAAGCAGTAATGGAGGAGTGAAGTTTTTTCTCAGACTCTGCAAAACAAAAAATAAAAGGAATTATACAAACAAAAAATATGAAGGCTTGATAAAGAAAGAATAGATGAGGCAGTCAACTTCTATGACTACCTTCCTTCGTGAGGTAAGATGTTGGATTAGAGTAGAACAACTATTCTCCAAATGATCCATGGCATTGTCAAAATTATCTCCAATTAAACCTTTCAGACGTGATCGCCAACTTTTTTCGTTGGAAACAAGTAAGGCATTTTCTTTTGTAAGGGAAGAGTTGGACTTTTCTAGTTCGGAACATTGATCCTTGAATTGGTTTACTTTTACACTTAAGTTTATTCTACCCGAATCAGTTTATCCTTCTACAGATAACTTCTTCCAGTTGATTTCTCAGCGAACAAAGAGATTGTTCTTGCTTTTTACATAATTTTTGACAAATATCATTTTGTTGCGAGTAAATCGCCACCTTGTTTAACAGAGTTCGCTTCTCTTGAGAAAGAGTTCCATTCTCATCTGATAAAGTTTCCAACTCCAAATTAGCTTTAGTCAAAGAGTAAGAGAGGCGAGATAAGTCATTACTTAATGAATCTTGTTTCTGAGCTAAATCAACATTTTCTTTAGAAAGATTATCTATTTGATCAACGAATATGTATGAAGATTATCTAATTGATTATATTGCTCCATCCAAGCATCTCTATCAACTCGAACTTCTTCAACAGTAGATTCCAACTTATATATCTCCATTTTTCGTTTCTGGTTTAAAGCTTGAAGGGCGAACAAGGGCTTGAGTTTTTTTTTTTTTTTTTTTTTTTTTTTTAAATGTGGACAATACAGAGGCAAGAGTATACCTTTTAGTTCTTCATTCTTCTTGCGAAGATTATCACGATCCAGCGAAATATTTTGAAGTTTTGATTCTCAAGATGGAGAATATTACATTTTGCAGTCATGGCTTGGAGATCATTCTTCAAAGTGTTAATTTCTTGCTCCAAGGATGTTTGCGAAATTCTATCAGGACCAAGGTGTTTGCTCAAAATCTCGCAAATATTAGATTTGATAGGATCGACAGAAGTCTTCTTAGCGTCATTCACAATATCTGATAGGACTTTGAAGGCCACATCTATTCCTTCTAAATTTTCTTTAGTAAGAGGGATTTTCTCAGAAAAGGAAGTAATAGTGATAGAAGAAGGAAGAGGTGAATCATCTTTTGTTAAAGGAATATCACGAGAAGAAGAAATCTCGTGAGGGTTAATGACTGGAGGAATGGTAGAGGCATTAACAATGGAAGAAGAAATAGGCTCATTCGCAATGGGACTGTTATGAGGGAGTTGATCTATGAGAAATTCAGGCATAGAAATGTTATCTTTGGAAGAAACAAGAGGGATCTCTTGCGAAGATGTCGCAGAGGAGTTGTAAGTTTGAATGTAGGAAAAGTGATGAAGGCGCAATGGGTTTAGAATGGCGAGGCTTCTTGGGGGACTTATCGGCATTTTTGTCATCTGCGAATTACAAGCTAAATAAGAAACAGAGAGGCAACAATATTGTTATTAAAAAAATAAATGTTTCTTAAATACCTTGTTACTCGCAGGCTTTCTTTTAGAGGCAGTGGATTTCGATTGCGAGCCTAGGGAGATATTGGGATTCTGATAGGTGTAGAATACACCGTATTTACTATCTAGAGTTTATGCTTTCTTTGCTATTTTTCATGTAAATTATGTATCTTATGGCTGCTTTTGAGTTTATTAGGTGCAACTGAGTCATTTGGAGCAAAAGAAGGAGAAATCACTCATCAGAGCGAAAAGAACGGTTGAACAAGAAAGCAAAGGGTCATTGTCGGTTATCTTAAATTGACAAGCCAAATTATTCGAGGTGGCTCATATCCAACAGTGGGTGCTTTTAGTAATTCTCATCATTACTAGACCCTGAAAACAAGATAAATGTTCCTCTTCTTCTTATTACCCTTCAAGAGTTCAGAGAAGGAAGAAATACGGCGACAAATACGTTCTGAAAATCAGTGAAATGAGGTGATGGAGAAACCAACCGATCAACTCAGGTTGCGTAGAAGAGTTGGTAGTGTGTCGATTCGAAGAAAAAAAGGGATTAAGTTAGGGTTTACTGAGATTGAAATCGAGAAATTGGAGGAAATCAGTGAGTTAGGATAAATGAAAAATCGATTGAAGTTGGGGTTTTGTGTAGCGGCTACTGGTGACGGTTGAGGTTGATTCAATGGAGATGCTGGTGTTGCTGTATGCCATGGTTGAGCTGGTATTGAGGTTCTGATGAGGATTTACGGCGGGATTGAGAGCAGATCTGGTTTGTGTTGATCAAGAACACAAGATGAGGGAGAATTATAGTGTTTCTTTCATCATCAATTGAACTAGGAAAAAAATCGAAAGGGTATTTGTGGTGTTGATGAATGGGTTTCTTTTGATTTTGGAGTTGAAGAAGAGTTAGAAGTGGTTCTCATTGACATTGAAGATTGAGAAGGTGGTACTGTTGTTGCGGTGCTGGTGGTTGTGTTCAATTGATTTGGCCTTTTTGATGTCAGGTGGTGGTAATGGTCTCGAGAATAAGCTGTTGTAGCTGGGAGATCAAAGGAAGCCTGAGAAGGGAGGAGTTGGTGCTGGTACTTCAAAACTGTGATTGCATCTGTTGCAAAGATGAAGGAGCAGCTACAGATGGAGTGCGAGCTTCTTCGGAGGTTTGAGGTGCCGCCGCAATTAGTTGGGATTTGATTGGACAGTTGCAATGGATGCAATGTACTGAATGGCATATGGAGTTGAGAATTTTGTTGGGTTGATGAGAATGGCTGAGCTGCAACTCAGGCAGTGGTGGTTGAATTCACAAGAAGCAGGGAAGTATGAAGAAGCTGTTTACAGGGTAGCTGTTGTGCTGTCATTGCTTGATGGTTGAATGGAAGAATGTTGCTTTGAGTTAGCTAATGATACAGGGAGTGAAGGTTATGGTGACTTATTGCGGGTGAAGTTGCGGCTCGGTTGGGAGAGTGAAATTGCAGAGCCTGAATTGGTAGGAATTTGTGGTGTTGAGCCTAGAGTTGCGGTCACTAAAGGAGTGGAGTCAAGTGATAATGCATTGAGATGTGTTCTTTGTTGAGCTCTATATGGCTGATGTTGAAATAGAGGGTTTAAGGTAGTGCTGGCACGAGGTTGATCTTTTGACAGAAATTGCAGTGTAGCTGCCGGTTGTTGCAATGGAGTCGACCCGGCGTTGTTGAGAAGAGTGCGAGCATGGAACCGATAATGGTCTTTGATTGGCGAGGACCGAGACTAGGAATGGTTGAAAGCAATAGATCGTAGAAAGAAGCGAGTAATTATGACATTGCAGAGCATGTTCTGGTGATGCTATGAAGAGAAATGGATGAACAGGGGAATAGATGAAGCTGTGAAGATGGCAGGCCATTATGGCTGGAAGAGAAGTAGTGATGCACCATCCTGGTGCAACACATTTGGCCTCTGCAAAATGGCTTTGGCCTGGCAATCAGTTAGGCTCTGATTCATTTGAAGTTAGCCCTAACTCGGACTGCTTCAACTGATCGCACAACCAGGACTCGTGGTCCGACTTCTGTGTTGAGTCATCTGACTCGTTGACTAGGTGCTTGACCGAGTTGACCCACCGATCTGACCCGTTGACCGTGGTTGTGATGAAATCAGGGAATTGGCGGGTTATTCTTGCGATCAAGGTATCCTAGGACTATTAGTAAAATAAGAGATTAAAATACCAATTCTAATCATTGATGAAAATACATGTTTGTGAATGATACTATCCCGTGACCAATATCTTCTCCTTATTGATTATTCCAATTACTTACTTTGCTTTCAATTACTTTTATTTCTTAGATAAAACAAACATCCCCCCTTGGTTACCTTAGAAACTGAAAATTACATAACAACAATTGCCTCTCTGTGGATACGAACTCTTCCTTACCTTGTGCTTCATTTAAATTTAGTGAGTAAGAAAGTGAAATTATTTTCGACGGATTGACAACCGACCAAATTTTGGCGCCGCTGCCGGGGAGGCATACGGCTTGTTATTGAGTTTTTAGTTTTTTTACAATTTCTGCTTTTATCTTTGCTTTTTAGTTCTTGTCTTGTTTCTTACTTGTTTGCGAGAATTGTTTGCAGGTACCTAATCTCTGGCTTCTAAGGATTGGAATTATCCAAGGTGCGGGATAGCTACTCGAAAAGGCACAATACTCCAACCAAGGCGAAACACAACGGACGAGCACGAGTTGGAAGTAGGAGAAGAGATTTTCCAACAACAAGAAGAAGAAGCAATGGGTGATGCAAATCGTTCACTCAAGGACTTAGCTTCTCATAGGCTTGATACACAACAAGGGTGTATCCAAACGAACTCTACTTTTGAGATAAAGCCGGGGTTGCTTAGAGAATTACCAAATTCCATGGCATGGTGAATGAAGACCCAAACAAACATCTTTTGGACTTCCACACCATTGTCACGGCTATGCTTCAGCCCCGAATGTTGAGGCGGATGGTGCAATGTTGAAAGTTTTCCGTTTACATTTAATGGATAGTGCTAAGGATTGGTTGTACTATTTACCTCCGGAAGTGTCACAACATGGAATGGGTTGAAGAAACTCTTTTTGGAGAGATATTTTCCCGCATCAAAGGCTACTCAAATTCGCAAGGAGATTTGTGGGATGAAGCAAAATGTGGGAGAATCATTATATGAATGTTGGGAACGGTACAAGAGATTGGTTGCAAGCTACCCTCACCACCAATTCAAAGTTGACGCTATGATCATCCAATATTTCTATGAAGGACTCCAATCAAGTGATAGGAATCTTATTGACGCTGCGGGTGGTGGTGCACTAGTTAGCAAAACGGTGGCACAAGCTAGAGAGTTGATTGAGAACATGGCAGCGAACTCACAACAATTCTTGAGTCGTGGTTCGGATGTGATTCTAAGAAGGGTGAGTGAAGTGAGCGAGGTGGAGGAACTTCGTCAACAAATGGGTAACATGATAGCAATGTTGCAACAAGTTGCATCATGTTATACCAAGTTCTCCTCAATCTTATGAAGACGAGCAAGCTAATGCGATCTTTCCAAATCAACCAAGACGGTATGATCCCTATTCCAACACTTACAATCCGGGATGGAGAGATCACCCCAATTTTAGCTATGCCAACAAGCAAGGTGCCATTCAACAACCTACTTTCAACCGTCCGAGTGGATTTCAACCGCAACAACAATAATTTCAGCAACCTCAAGCACAACAACAATGCAAAATCAAGGTTCGGATATTGATTCAAAGCTTCAAACTATGATGCAAGGTATTTCTACCATGTTTAAAGAGAGTCAACAAGAAACTAAGAGTGCTATCAAGGAGTTGCAAACACAAATGGGCTACATGGCTATTGAGTTGAACCAATTGAAGGCGCAAAATAGTGGGAAACTCCCTTCTCAACCTATTAACCCAAAAGAGGGTGTCAATGCTATTACATTGAGAAGTGGTACACAACTTGTGCAACCCGAGGTTACCGATTCTAAGCGCGGTGGACACACCAAAGGAACTGTTTTGGAGGAGAATAATGAGGATTCTCCCCAAACTTCTGAGGTACCTATTCCTAACTCTAAAACTCCGGTTTCTACTTATGTTCCTCCTCTACCTTTTTGATAGGTGTAGAATACACCGTATTTACTATCTAGTAGTTTATGCTTTCTTTGCTATTTTTCGTGTAAATTATGTATTTTACGCTCGTTTTGAGTTTTGTAGCTACTTTAGAGTCGCACGGAGAAAAAGGAGAAGAAATCACCAATTTGAGCCAAAAGGGCAAAAAGGTCATTTTACAGGCGATTAATATATGGAGCCCAGTTGAGGCTGAGGGGCAACCCAATTTGAGGAGTGTTAAACACAGACCAGCCAAGGTTAAAGAGCTACTCTCTTGGAGGAACACTAGAGAAAGGACAGTTCAAGCTAAGGGGCTGCCAAACTAGGTAGCCCTTATCCAGAAACATAGTGCTGTTATCAGTAGGAAAAAGGGTTGGGTTAAACCCATTGAACCACGCCCGAATCCAGATCCAAACCCACTTCACCCAAATTATTACAACCCTATATTCATCTCAATCATTTTTGCTGAAATTGAGAACGGGAAATAGAGAGCAGCCATTGCTGCTGGTTAAGCCGAAGCAGGGAAGAAGAGATCGAGATGCAGAAATTGAAGAACAGATCGAGAAACAGATAGAGAGGTTGACTGAATCGAAAAGAATGAAGATCAGAAGGTGGTCTCTGATGTTGGGTGTTGAGAAATGGGGTTTGTGAAGCTCAAAGAGAAGAATCGTGACGAGTTGCGTGATGTAATCGATAGAGAGAAGCGACGTGAGGAATCGAAGATGGGTTGGTGGTGGAATCGATGGATTCAAGAAGTTGAAAGGCAAAATCGGATAGCGAGATTCTGTAAGATTGATGAAGCTCAGAGATTCAGAAAATCGGGGAGAGGAGCTGATGAAGAATTGAATGAGAAATAAGAAGGCATCGTTGAAGAACTGAAAGAGAAGAAGATAGGATTCGAATCGAGTTTATGGTTGAGCTCAGAGCAAGGGATTAAAGCAGTTATGAAGACACAGGGAAGAATTTGATGTTGTTGAATGAGGATTTGATTAAGGATTCAGATGAGCCAAAGAAACTGCTGATGCTTGAGATGGTTGCATTAGTAGAGATGGAATGGTGTCACTACTTTTATGAGAAGATGCTGCTATTATGAGTTCTGGAGCTATGGCAGTTCAGGGAGCTAGGTGGTTTTGCAGCTCAGAAGTGAGTTGAGGGTTCAGGTGGTCTGGGTATTGATTGAGTGTCATGGAAGGTGAAGCAGGTGCTGGTGTTGCTTATGAATGAGAATGGCTTGTTGGTTTGAATTCAAATGATTGGGCGTTCGGAGAAGAAATATGAGAGGAGTTATCAGCTGAGTTGCAGGACAAAAGCTACAGTGATGGCAGGTGATGACCTAGTGACAAGAAGGTGGAGCTGTTTACTGTGGAACTGAAGATTGGTGGTTGAAGCTACAGATTTCAGTGTTGGTAATGGAAATGGAAGTTGCAGATGTAACAATGGCTCTGTTATAATTGATAGTGGCCTGGGTTGACACTGGTGGTTAATGAACTGAGTTGCGGGGCTGCGGAGTTGAGTGAGACAATGCGAGATAATGGTCTTGTTGCGAAGCTAGTGATTGGCATTGTGATGTTGGCACGAGATACTACGAGGTGAGTTGGAGTTGTTGGTGCGGATAAACGACAATGTGAGGATGCGGTGGTGGCTTTGGTGGAGTTTGTATGCTTTGGTTGAAATTTGGATATGGTGGCTGAGAATGGAGTTTGTGGCCAAGATGGTTGAAGTGGAATTCTTTGGGGAGCAATTCTTGTTGGTTTTGGAAATAGAGAAGAGCATAGTGAGAAAGGGTGTTGGTGGGTTGATTGGTAGATTTTGGAGGTTTGTTGGCACTAGTGTTGTTGCGATGGCACAGCCGAGTTATAGATACGGATGGCAAGGTTTGAACCTAGGGCAGCTCAAGGCGAGAGATGTATAGAGTTGGTTGGAGCAGATTGAGCATCGAGTTGAATTAGCGGTAATGTGAAGACGAGTTTTGTGTCTTTGTTTGTGTATAACAACGGATATGCCTTTGGAGTAGTTGAGCTACGAGATGAGAAAGAGAAGGAATAGCCATGATGGCCGAGGCGTGACAAGTCCGGCGAGCAATGCTAATGCCATGGCAACTTAGCCAAGTCGGCCAGTTAGTTGGACTCAATCTGACTTCGGTCCACTCATAATTCCCTTGACTCTCCTTGACCTGTTGACTAACGTTGGTGACGGTTGACCGGTTTGACCGTTAGTCCTAACGGAGGACCGGACGGAATATTCCGTCGAATATTCTCTCGGCGGAGAAATTTACGGGTGGCCGTGGCGCGTTTCAGTCCAAATTCCGGCCATAATCCCATTTTCGGCGAGCAAAATTCGAAATTTTCTATGGACTTCTCTCATGGGTATGAAGACTTGGGCTAGGGAATTGGATGGAGAATTGGACTCAAATTTGGAAAGAGAAGGTGGAAGAGTTGAGAAAAGCTTGGATTTGGAAATTGAATTGCAAAAAGGAAAAGGATTCTAATCCTTAGAAGATTTGGAGAATATTGAAGCTTATAAATAGAGAAGTTTTCTACAACTTCTACACACCTCTCTACACACACATCACTTGTGTTTTTGCTTGCTTTTCTAAGATTTTTCTTTTTAATTACTTGTGTGAATTTGAAAATTCTTCTTTTAATTATTATTATTTGTGTGAATTTCAAAAACATGAGTAGCTAATTTTTCTATTGATTGAGGATGAATTCCTAGTTCTTAACATGATTTGAGTTTTTGTTTCAATTCTATCTTGAAGTTTTTCACACGATTATCGTTTGTTTTTACTAATAGGAGTGATCTTAAAGACATTCATGATTGATTGATAGATTGTTTGGAGTGCACGCTAAATTGATTTGTTAATTGATCTATATCTAGTATAAGTTAGGGGAATACGTAATCGTTCTCGACACTTTACACAAGTAGAAAACACGAGACCTTGCGGAGGGATTAGTGGAGCAATTGTGTGTAGAAACAACGCTAGAAAGTGAACCAAGCGAACCGAGTTTAACTACTAGTACTAAACCTAAATTCATAGATCTTAATGCATTAGGAATTACATCTTGTAAGCGGACCTCAAGGTGGTTCTTTTGAATAGAATCGATAACTAAGCGGACTGTTACTCGGTGAAATTAGGGATTTTGGGGTTAGCTAAGCGGACTGCTTTATCCTACGGTTGGTGATAATCTGTGACTAATAACAAGTAGAAAAGAACATAACTTGATTCATTGTTTCGTAACGAAGAAGGATTCCTTGATCTTCTCTCTCTTATTGCTTTCATCTTTCAACTTTCGATTTTAATTGCTTTCTTTATTTTTATTTTTCTTTTTACACCCCCCTTTCGTGACAACTTTTACAACTAAGATCACTTGCTCCTCGTGGGAACGAACTTGACTTCCATTATATTATTTTTAATTAGGTAGTGGAAATTTTGAATTAATTTGATTGCACCTACGACACGCATCAAATTTTGGCGCCATTGCAGGGAGCAACAGGCGATTTTTAGTTGTTTTATTTTTCTTTTTGCTTTATTCTTGCTTTGTTAGATTCTTTACCGTATCTAACTTAGTTTGTGAGAATCTTGTTTGGTGTTATACCTTTGGTGAATGCTTAAAGGGGGTAGACCGAGTCCAATACGTCTTCGATCCGGCACTCAATTAAAGGATTTCATTCGTGCGATTAACACTCCACTTTCTCCTTCTTCATCAAGTGATTCGGACAAAGAGGAAGAAACAATGGCTGATCGTACACTCAAGGACCTAGCTTCTCACCGGCTTGATACCCAACAATGGTGTATCCAAACTAATTCAACCTTCGAAATCAAGCGGGGTTGATTAGAGAGTTACCAAAGTTCCATGGCATGGTGAATGAGGACCCAAACAAACATCTTATGGATTTTTACACCATAGTTATGGCCATGCTTCCACCGGAGACTAATGTGGATGGAGCAATGTTGAAAGCTTTCCCGTTTTCTTTGGCGGGTAATGCTAAGGATTGGTTATATTATTTGCCTTAGGAAGTATCACAACATGGAATGGGATGAAGAAACTTTTCCTCGAGAGATATTTTCCCGCATCCAAAGCTACTCAAATTCGCAAGGAGATTTGTGGATTGAAACAACAAGTGGGAGAATCATTGTATGAATGTTGGGAGCGTTACAAGAGGTTGGTGGGAAGCTGTCCACACCATCAATTTAGTGATGCTATGATACTTCAATACTTCTATGAAGCTCTCCACTCAAGTGATAGGTCTCTTCTGACGCGCCGCGGGTGGTGGTGCACTAATGAACAAGACGGTGGCCCAAGCTACGAATTAATTGAAAGTATGGCGGCAAACTCGCAACAATTCTACACAAGGGATGAACCAACGGTTAGGCGAGTGCATGAAGTTAGTGATTCCTCATCACATCTTGATCAAAGGATGAGTAACATGGAGATTATGATGCAACGGATTGTCGCGGTAATTATTCCGGATAATGAGACCGAACAAGTGAATGCTTTATATCGAATCAAAGGCCAAGGTACGATCCATACTCGAATACTTACAATCCGGGTGGAAAGATCATCCTAACTTTAGCTATGCAAATAAGCAAGCGGCGGCTCCTAATCCATATGAGCAACAAGGTGGTTTCCAACAATCACGATTCCAACCTCAACAACATGGTGGTTCTCAACAACAATTCCAACCTCAAGTAAAGGAACAAGGATCTTTGAATTGATGATAAGCTTAATGTCATGATGCAAAGTATTAAAGTCAATGTTTCAACAAAATCAACAAAAGACCGATTCGGCAATCAAGGATTTACAAATTCAAGTGGGGAAATTAGCGACCGATGTGAACTTATTGAAAGCGCAAGCGTCCACAAAACTTCCTTCACAACCAATTGTTAATCCAAGAGAGAGCGTTAATGCGATTACTTTGAGGAGTGGGAAACAAGTGGAGCAACCAAATCAACAAGATAAGGTATATGATGAGAAAGAGGAAATTGAAACCACACCAAAAGAGAAAACATCTCCAACCAACCAACCCGAGGAGACGGTTCCTACTTTCACAACTCCACCTCCGTTCCTAGCCGATTTGCTAAATCAAAGAGAGACTTGGAATACATGGATATTTGGGAAATCTTTAAGAAAGTACAAGTCAATATTCCACTCATAGAAGCTCTTCGTCAAATTCCTCGTTGTGCAAAGTTCTTAAAGGAGATGTGCATGAAGAAGAAAAGGTTGAAAGGGAATGAAGTCATGAGTGTGGGGGAGAATGCTTGGCGTTTATTCTCAAGAAACTCCCACCAAAATTAAAGGACCCGGTAGTTTCAATATACCTTGCACAATTGGTAAAACAAGGTTTACTCGAGCTTTGCTAGATTTGGGAGCGTCGGTTAATGTTATGCCTTCCTCTATTTATGATTCTTTGAATCTTGGTCCTCTTAAGGAGACCGGGGTAGTTCTTGAACTTGCTAACCGATCTAATGTTTACCCGAAAGGGATTGTTGAGAATGTTTTGGTGCAGGTTAATAAGCTTGTTTTTCAGCCGATTTCTATGTCTTAGACATGAATGATGAGAATTCTTCCAAGTCTACACCTTTGCTTTTGGGTAGACCATTTTTGAGCACCAGCCCCGGAACAAAGATTGATGTCCAAAATGGCACCTTGACTATGGAGTTTGATGGTACACTCATCCACTTCAATATCTTTGAGACAACGCGATACCCTAGTGATGTGAAATCATGTTTTCCCGTGAAAGAGATTGATCCGGGCTAATGAATCTTGCAAGAGCTAAGTCGGGCCGTCGACTTTAAAACAAAGCGCTTAATGGGAGGCAACCCATCGGTTTTGTATTTCTTATCTTTTTGCTTTTTGTTCTTTTTTTTCTTGTTTCTTATCATGTTAAAATTTCCCACCTTGACTTTACTAGGAGGATTCAATTACATTGAGGACAATGTAAGGTTTAAGTGTGGGGGAGTGGTTAAGCATGTTTTTAAAACAAAAATTACAAAAAAATGAAAAAATTTTGAAAAAAAAAAAAAGGTTTTACTTAAAAATTCCAACTTTTAAAGATTTTAGAGTCACTAGCATACTTCTAGGTATGTTTACATAGAGATTTTGACCGACATAATTGAACTTGGAAATGTTAGAGAACTACATTCGGATTTCTTGTTTGTTTGAGTGTTAAATAATGGATTTAATCATCGGTGATGCGAATTTGGTGCAGGGAGAAATGCGTTATTAGAGTTGCTGATCAATCATTAGTGGAGACTACCCGTATTCATATAATGAGAGGCACCGACCAGAATTTTTCCATCTACTAAAGAGCTTCTTTTGAGTGTGTGTCACCAGAAGTTAATTACGGGTAGAATGGTGAGCTACCCAACCTCCCACCAATAAAAGCACTACTCTTTGATCTCTTGAGTGCTAATTTTGTCAATCATGAGGGTGACGTCCATGGATGAAAGCTTCCTTCTTGTAGTTCGATTTGCAGTTAGCACCATTCTCTCTCTCGACAACAACGGATCCATAGAAACACATTCATCATCAACAAGGAGCGACATCAAAATCTACAAGGAAAGTTGGAAAAGTTTAAGGTTTACAAGCAACGGAATGAGAACAAGAGCAAATTTCAAATACAAGTAAAACAACATACAAATGAGCGGATTTCACATATATGTTGAAGACTTACAATACAATGAGGTAATTTTATATTCAAGTATGAAGACTTATTAATGAAAGCGAAGAAAATTAAAAGGTGAGAATTTTTTGAAGTTTATGATTTCAAGACGATACAAGTTGTGAAGAATCAAGTGGTAAAATACTTATTCCACGGCCATGGTTTATTTTGTATTTAATTTCTCTTGTTTACAAAAAAAAAAAAAAAAAAAAAAAAAAAAAAAAAAAAAAAAAAAAAAAAAAAAAAAAAGAAAAAAACAAGAGAAATATTTTTTTGTTAATAAGCCGTGGGGAAGGAAAATATATAAGGAAGTTTCAAGCAACAAGGATTTTTAAGGTAAAAAGAGTTACAAATTGTTAAGGATTTATGAAATTCGAGGGTTTATCATTAATAGTTGAAACCGAAGACGAAGACCATGAAGATCAAGACGAGGAGCGGAAGACGTTTTATTGGATGCCGTGGAGAGTGGTGTTATCATAATTGGCGATCGGATGTGAAGGTGAGTAAGTAATCTCATCCTCAATATATAATGGTTGATTTCCTTTCGTAGAGATCGTCGAGAAAAAATGGTTTTTCAAAATATTAAAAGATGTGGGTTTTTAAAAATATTTCGGAAGTTGTCCTTCCCACCATTCAACGTGTGCAGAATTTCTCTTCATTCCTACTGCACACATGTGAGAACCATAAAAAATTTGTCTTTTTGAGTGCAATTATCATAAAATCTTATTTGGTGAGGCGAAGTCGAGGCGAAATGCTTATTGATCGTTTCTCAAACACGCATTCTCTCATTATGGTGTGGTTATTTCTCACTCAACATTTAAGAATGAGAATATGTTCTTTAGTATTTCTAACTTCTTATTACTAGCATGCAGAAACTCTATGTCCTCATAACTCTTTGGATGCTTGTGACGCTTTAAACGCTTTGAAGTTGTGAGTTTTTAGTTTGATTTGCTCGAGGACTAGCAAAGTCTAAGTGTGGGGGAATTTGATAGGTGTAGAATACACCGTATTTACTATCTAGTAGTTTATGCTTTCTTTGCTATTTTTCTTGTAAATTATGTATTTTACGCTTGTTTTGAGTTTTGTAGCTACTTTAGAGTCGCACGGAGGAAAAGGAGAAGAAATCACCAATTTGAGCCAAAAGGGCAAAAAGGTCATTTTACAGGCGATTAATATATGGAGCCTGATTGAGGTTGAGGGGCAGGTCAATTTGAGGAGTGTTAAACACTTATCCAAAAGGTTAAAGAGCTACTCTCTTGGAGGAACACTAGAGAAAGGATGGTTGATTCAAGCTAAGGGGTCAAACCCAGCCCAAACTAGGTAGCCCTTATCCCTAAACATAGTCTGTTATCGTAGGAAAAAGGGTTGGGTTAAACCCATTGAACCACGCCGAATCCAGATCAAACCCACTTCACCCAAATTATTACAACCCTATATTCATCTCAATCATTTTTTTCTCTGAAATTGAGAACGGGGAAATAGAGAAGCAGCCATTCTTTCTTTGGTTTGCCAAGCGAGGGAAGAAGAGATCGAGATGCGTAAATTGAAGATTGAGAGATTAAGATCGATAGAGAGGTTGTGAATCGAAAAGAATGAAGATCGAGAAGGTGGTCTCGATGTTGGGTGTTGAGAAATGGGGTTTGTGAAGCTTGAGAAGAATCGTGATGAGAGGAATCGATACAGAGAAAGCGGCGTGAGGAATCGAAGATGGGTTGGTGGTGGAATCGATGGATTCAAGAAGTTGAAAGGCAAAATCGGATGGCGGATTCTCAGAAGATTGATGAAGAAAGTAGATTCAGAAAATCGGGAGAGGCTCGATGAAGAATTGAATGAGAAATAAGAAGGCATCGTTGAAGAATTGAAAGAGAAGAAGATAGGATTCGAATCGAGTTTATGGTTGAGCTGGAGCAAGGGATTAAAGCGAGTTATGAAGGGGGAAGAATTTGATGTTGTTGAATGAGGATTTGATTAAGGATTCAGATGAGCCAAAGAAACTGCTGATGCTTGAGATGGTTGCATTAGTAGAGATGGAATGGTGTCACTACTTTTATGAGAAGATGCTGCTATTACTAGTTGAGCTATGGATGGAGCTAGGTGGTTTGCGGCTCGAAGTGAGTTGAGGGTTCGGGTGGTGCAGGTATTGATTGAGTGTCATGGAAGGTGAAGCGGTGCTTTGGTGTTGCTTATGAATGAGAATGGCTTGTTGGTTTGAATTCAAATGATTGCGAGGGCGATTCGGAGAAGAAATATGAGAGGAGTTATGGTGAGTTGCGGGACAAAAGCTGGTGATGGCGGTGATGACCTAGTGACAAGAAGGTGGAGTGTTTTCTTGTGGGCGAAGATTGGTGGTTGAAGCTACAGATTTGGTGTTGGTAATGGAAATGGAAGTTGCGAGATGTAACAATGGCTCATGTTATAATTGATAGTGGCACAGGTTGACTTGGTGGTTAATGAGGGGCGAGTTGCGGGGCTGCAGGTTGAGCTGAGACAATGCGAGATAATGGTCTTGTTGCGAAGCTAGTGATTGGCGGTGTGATGTTGGCTTGAGATACTACTGGTGAGTTGAGTTGTTGGTGCGAGATAAACAGACAATGTGAGGATGCGGTGGTGGCTTTGGTGGAGTTTGTATGCTTTGGTTGAATTTGGATATGGTGAGTGAGAATGGAGTTTGTGGCCAAGATGGTTGAAGTGGAATTCTTTGGGGAGCAATTGCTTTGTTGGTTTTGGAAATAGAGAAGAGCATAACGTAAAGGGTGTTGGTGGGTTGATTGGTAGATTTTGGAGGTTCTGTTGGCACTAGTGTTGTTCTTGATGGCCTGGCAGGTTATAGATGCGAGATGGCAAGGTTTGAACCTAGGGCAGCTCAAGCGAGATGTATAGAGTTGGCTGGAGAGCGATTGAGCATCGAGTTGAATTAGCGATAATGTGAAGACGAGTTTTTGTCTTGTTGTGTATAACAAATGGATATATGCATTTGGAGTAGTTGAGCTACGAGATGAGAAAGAGAAGGAATAGCCATGATGGTCGAGGCGTGACAAGTCCGGGCGAGCAATGCTAATGCCATGGCAACAAGCCGAGGCCAGTTAAGCTGGACTCAATGCGACTTCGGTCGACTCGATAATTCCCTTGACTCTCCTTGACCTGTTGACTAACGTTGGCCCGACGGTTGACGGTTTGACCGTTAGTCCTAACGGAGGACAGGACGGAATATTCACGTCGAATATTCTCTTGACGGAGAAATTTCAGTGGCCGTGGCGACGTTTCCGCCAAATTAGGCCATAATCCCGATTTTCGTGAGCAAAATTCGGAATTTTCTATGGACCTCTCTCATGGGTGTGAAGACTTGGGCTAGGAATTGGATGGAGAATTGGACTCAAATTTGGAAAGAGAAGGTGGAAGAGTTGAGAAAAGCTTGGATTTGGAAATTGAATTGCAAAAGGAAAAGGATTCTAATCCTTAGAAGATTTGGAGAATATTGAAGCTTATAAATAGAGAAGTTTTCTACAACTTCTACACACCTCTCTACACACACATCACTTGTGTTTTTGCTTGCTTTTCTAAGATTTTTCTTTTTAATTACTTGTGTGAATTTGAAAATTCTTCTTTTAATTATTATTATTTGTGTGAATTTCAAAAACATGAGTAGCTAATTTTCTTATTGATTGAGGATGAATTCCTAGTTCTTAACATGATTTGAGTTTTTGTTTCAATTCTATCTTGAAGTTTTTCACACGATTATCGTTTGTTTTTACTAATAGGAGTGATCTTAAAGACATTCATGATTGATTGATAGATTGTTTGGAGTGCACGCTAAATTGATTTGTTAATTGATCTATATCTAGTATAAGTTAGGGAATACGTAATCGTTTCTTGACTCTTTACACAAGTAGAAAACACGAGACCTTGCGGAGAGGATTCCGTGGAGCAATTGTGTGTAGAAACAACGCTAGAAAGTGAACCAAGCGAACCGAGTTTAACTACTAGTACTAAACCTAAATTCATAGATCTTAATGCATTCGGGAATTACATCTTGTAGCGGACCTCAAGGTGGTTCTTTTGAATAGAATCGATAACTAAGCGGACTGTTACTCGGTGAAATTAGGGATTTTGGGGCTAGCTAAGCGGACTGCTATCCTACGGTTGGTGATAATCTGTGACTAATAACAAGTAGAAAAGAACATAACTTGATTCATTGTTTTAAGTAACGAAGAAGGATTCCTTGATCTTCTCTCTCTTATTGCTTTCATCTTTCAACTTTCGATTTTAATTGCTTTTTTATTTTTTATTTTGCTTTTTACACCCCCCTTTCGTGACAACTTTTACAACTAAGATCACTTGCTCCTCGTGGGAACGAACTTGACTTCCATTATATTATTTTTAATTGAGTGGAAATTTTGAATTAATTTGATTGCACCTACGACACGCATCACTTTTCCTCGCAGGTTTGCAAGTTCTAAGAAGGCGGAACTAGAAAAGGAGATTTTAGACGTTCTAAAGAAGATCCATGTGAACATACCACTCATTGATGCTATCAAGCAAGTTCCAAATTATGCAAAGGTGTTGAAGGACTTGTGTACCAACAAACAAAGACTCAAAGGTAATGAAGTGCTTATGTGGGGGAGAATGCCTCGGCAATCTTACAACACAAACTCCCACTTAAGTGCAAAGATCCCGGTAGTTTTGACATTCCGTCACAATTGGTAACAAAACATTTAACAAAGCTATGTTGGATTTAGGTGCATCCGTTAATGTTATGCGGCGTCAATGTATAATTCACTTGATCTTGGTCCTCTTAAAAAGGCTGAAATTGTATTGCAATTAGTCGATCGCTCTAATGTCTACCCAATGGGTATTGTTGAGGATGTTCTTGTGCGGAGTTAATCAACTTGTATTTCCAACTGACTTTTGTGTGCTAGAGATGGATGAAGGATCATAGGACTCGTCTCTTCCATTGCTACAGGCGTCCCTTCATGAAAACGGCATGAGAACCATAATTGATGTGGATAAGGGAACGCTAACCATGGAGTTTGATGGAGAAACAATACGTTTCAACATTTTCGAGACGATGAGATATCCTAGTGATGTCCACTCTTGTTTCTCCATTGATGTTATGGATACATTGGCACAACAAATGTTTGAATTAAACGGTGATGATGCTTTGAAACCGTGTTAACTACATCCATGGATAATGGTGTAGAGTGTGGTAATGAAGTCAAGGAAGCCCTTGGTGATCTTAATTCACTACAAGGATGCCCGGAAACTCATAATATCTCTTTTATTTCTTTACCACGCATGTGATGAAAAGCTTGTACCCTCAATTGTTAAATCTCCAAAGTTAGAATTGAAACCTCTTCCCACCACCTAAAGTACTTGTACTTGGGTGATAATGAAGAGTTACTTGTGATTGTTTCTAATAAGCTTAATGATTTACAGGAGCAAAAACTTCTAAGGGTGCTAAGGAAGTACAAGACGTCCATAGGATGGACAATCGCCGATATCAAGGGTATAAGCCCTGCCGTTTGTATGCACAAAATTTGTTTGGAGGATGATGCAAAGCCTACAAGGGAAGCGCAACGTCGTTTGAATCCTCCCATGATGGAAGTTGTGAAAAAGGAGATACTCAAGCTTTTGGAAGTGGGTGTTATCTACCCCATATCCGATAGCAAGTGGTAAGCCCAGTTACAAGTAGTACCAAAGAAATCAAAGTGTGTGGTGGTGGAGAATGATAAGAATGAGCTTGTCCCAACTCGTGTGCAAACCGGTTGGAGGGTTTGTATTGATTATAGAAAATTGAATGCCACCACTAGAAAAGATCACTTTCCTTTACCTTTTATTGATCAAATGCTTGAACGTTTACTTTGGACACTCTTAATATTGCTTTCTTGATGGCTATTAAGGTTATAATCAGATTGTGATAGCGCAGGAGGACCAAGAGAAAACCAGTTTCACTTGTCCTTTCGGTACTTTTGCTTATAGAAGGATGCCTCTTGGCTTATGCAATGCTCCGGCTACTTTTCAAAGGTGTATGGTAAGTATCTTTTCGGAATATGTTGAAAACATAATCGAAGTGTTCATGGATGACTTTAGTGTCTTTGGTGATTCTTTTGACCTTTACTTGAACAATTTGTCTCTAATCCTTGAACGATGTGTTGAAACAAATCTTGTGCTAAATTGGGAGAAGTGTCAGTTCATGGTAACTCATGGCATAGTTTTAGGCCATATAATATCTTCTAAAGGCTTGGAAGTTGATAAATCTAAGATAGACCTTATTAGGTGCTCTAACCCCTCCACTACGGTGAGGGAGATACGTTCTTTTCTTGGTCATGCAGGTTTCTATCGTAGATTCATCAAGGACTTTTCCAAGATAGCATCACCACTTTGTAACTTATTGCAAAAAGATGTGGTTTTTAACTTTGACGAGAAGTGTATGGCGGCATTCAATCGTTTGAAAGAACTTTTGATTTCAGACCATATCATTAAACCACCGGATTGGAGCAAGCCTTTTGAGCTCATGTGTGATGCAAGTGACTATGTGGTTGGTGCGGTGCTTGGGCAGCGTGTGGGGAAGCTTCCTCATGCTATTTATTATGCTTCTAGAACGTTAAATGAGGCCCACCAAAACTACACAACCACTGAAAAAGAGTTATTAGCCATTGTTTTTGCTTTAGAAAAGTTTCGCTCTTATCTAATTGGTACAAAAGTTGTTGTCTTTTTCGATCATGCGGTGCTTAAGTACTTGCTTACAAAGAAAGAGGCGAAACCGAGGCTCATACGGTGGATTTTACTCTTGCAAGAGTTTGATATTGAAATTAAAGACAAGAAAGGAATTGAGAACACCGTTGCGGATCACTTGAGCCGACTTGCTGTGGACAAGGAGACTATCCCGTTGCGTGAAAGTTTCCCGGATGAGCAACTATTCTCAATTGCCTTTGGAGAACCATGGTATGCCGATATTGTTAATTACTTAGTTTCTAAACAAATCCCAAAGAACTTGTCTCGTTTGAGAGGGACAAACTTAAGAGGTTAGGTAACCAATACATATGGGATGATCCATACTTATGGAAACATGGTAGTGACCAAGTAATACGAAGGTGCGTTTAGAATCAATTTAATTCTATCTTGTCTTTTTGTCACTCTTATGCTTGCGGAGGACATTTTGGGAGTAAGAGAACCGCTCACAAGGTACTTGAAAGTGGTTTTTATTGGCCAACTTTGTTTAAGGATGCACATATATTTTGTACAACTTGTGATAGGTGCCAAAGAACCGGCAATCTAGGTGCCCGAAATCAAATGCCACAAACTTATATTCAATTTATTGAAGTTTTTGATGTATGGGGTATTGATTTTATGTGGCCTTTTGTCAATACCATGGGAATTTTTATATCTTACTTGCGGTTGATTATGTCTCGAAATGGGTGGAAGCTAAGGCCACCCCTACTAATGATTCTAAAGTGGTTTCAGATTTTGTGCAAGCTAATATTTTTGCAAGGTTTGGAATTCCAAGAGCCATAATTAGCGATGGGGGTTCTCACTTCAAAAACAGATTTTACAAAGCTTGTTGTCGAAGTACAATGTGTCGCACAAGATTGCAACACCTTATCATCCCCAAACCAATGGACAAGCCGAGGTGTCTAACAGGAGGTGAAATCCATTCTAGAAAAGACGGTGAACCCAACAAGGAACGATTGGAGCATGCGACTTAATGATGCTTTGTGGGCGTATAGAACCGCATATAAAACACCTATTGGGATGTCTCATTTTAGGCTTGTGTATGGTAAACCTTGTAACTTACCCGTGGAAATTGAGCATTAGGCGTTTTGGGCTATTAAACAATGCAACATGGAGATGGATGGGGCTGGAAAGCAAAGGAAGTTACAACTCCAAGAGCTAGAGGAGCTTCGCAATGATGCATTTGAAAGTTCACGGATTTACAAAGAAAAGACGAAAGCATTTCATGATAACATGATTTCTAGGAAACAATTTTGCATTGGGCAGAAAGTGCTTTTGTTTAATTCTCGCTTGCAATTATTTCCGGGTAAATTAAGGTCACGATGGATCGGACCTTTTATTGTTACTAATGTGTTTTCTCATGGTGCGGTGGAAATTCGTAGCATAGCTACGAGGGGAAAGAACTTAAAGTTAATGGGCACCGGTTGAAACCATATTATGAGAATTTTACTTCCGAAGTGGTGGAAGGAGTTAACTTTGTGGATGTACTCCCTCTGGAGGAGTCATAGAATGCAAGGAGATAGTCGGGCTGACGACTTTAAACCAAGCGCTAATTGGAGGCAACCCAAAGTATGAGTATTTCTTGTCTTGTATTTATTTCTTGTTTTGTTTTTACTTTGTTTTTGCTGATTTCTTGTTAGGATTTCCCACCTTGACTTACTTTGGACGATTCAATTTACATTGAGGACAATGTAAAGTTTAAGTGTGGGGGAGTGGTTTATGTTGTAAATTTTTGCAATTTTTCAACTTTTTTGTGAACTAGTGAATAAGAAAACTCCAACTTATGGTTAGTTTAGAGTCACATAGTATACATGTTGCTAAGATTACATCGAGAATCTCATACTAGTGACTGAACTTAGAGATGACAGAGAACATGATCGGGTTTCTTAATTGTATGAGAGTTAAAGTTGGATTTAACCATGCCCGAGTGGCAAATAAGGGTGGGCCCGAATTCGGTATTAGAATAGTGATCCCTATAGTGGAGACTACCCATGTTACATAATGTGAGGCACCAACCTTCAATTCTTTTATATTGTCTAAATTTGTGCTTTTAGAGTGTGTGTCACCGTACGTAAATTCCAGGCGAGAATGGTGAGTTGTCCAATTTCCCACCATAGAAGCACTATTTTGATCTCTTGAGTGCTATTTTTATCAACCATGTTGGTGACATCGAATTGCTAACTTACATACCACTTGTGATCTTGTTCGTGAGTTAGCACCATCCACCTTATCTCTCTCTACACCAACAGTCCATAGAAACACCATCATCATCAACAAGAGGAGCATCACAAATTTGAAGGAAAGTTGAAGACGTTCAAGGTTTATAAGCAACAGTACAGAAATGGATAGATTTCAGATTTGAGTAAAGCAACAAAACAGGGAGCAGAATTTTTATAAGTTGAAGACTATTGTACAAGAGCGAATATTATCAAGATGAGAATTCGAGAAGTCTATGATATCAAGACATATAAGTTGTGAAGAATCAAGCGGTAAAGTACTTACACCATGGCATTGTACTTACATTTTTTTTTTTATTTGTATTTATTTTTCTCTTGTCTTAAAAAAAAAATAAAAAAAGGAAAAAAAAATTGGGTTTGTATAGTTTGTTTTTAGTTTTGTGTTCTTTCAATAAAGCCAATGGAAAGAAGGAATATCTATCATGAAGTTTCAAGCGACAAGGAATTAGAGGAAAGAATCATATTGTCGAGATTCTACGAAGTTCGAGAGTTATCATCAAGAGTTGAAGACCGAAGACGAAGATGAAGACACCGATTGAAGACCGAAGATGATTCTATGGATGCTGTGAGAGTGGTGCTAGCTGCACGCCGAACGGATACGAGGTAAGTAAGCATATTCCCACCTTCGTTAAATGGTTGATTTCCTTTCGAAGAGATCGTCAGAAAAATGGGTTTTCAAAAATATAAAAAAGATGTGGGTTTTCAAAATATTCGGAGGGCTTTTGCCTTCCTACCATTCAACGTGTCTCAGGATTCTCTCTTCATTCCTACCTGGACACATGTGTGACCCATAAAAAGCTGTTTATTATTGAGCGCAATATCATAAAACCCTTTCTTGTGAGGCGAGTCGAGACTTTCGATCACTCCGAACCCGAATTTATGTCGAGAAGGGATGGTTATCTCTCTCTCAACTTTTAAGAATGAGATTATGTTCATTTATGTGTCTAACTTCTTATGACTAGTGTGCAGAATCTCTATGTCTTCTTAGCGCGTTGGATACTATCATTACGAAGAACTAGTAAGTTGGAAAAATAGGTTTTGTGGGTATATCTCTAGTAAACCCTCACGAGACTATAACTCGTCCACTAGGGACACCTAGGGGTTTAAAGGCTTGTTATTCATGCTAAAAGTGACCGTAGCCTCGACAACACGGAGTTGTATGTATTTTCTTAATTTGTTTTGTTTGATTTGCTCGAGGACTAGCAAAGTCTAAGTGTGGGGGAATCTGATAGGTGTAGAATACACCGTATTTACTATCTAGAGTTTATGCTTTCTTTGCTATTTTTCATGTAAATTATGTATCTTATGGCTGCTTTTGAGTTTATTAGGTGCAACAGAGTCATTTGGAGCAAAAGAAGGAGAAATCACTCATCTAGAGCGAAAAGAACGGTTGAACAAGAAAGCAAAGGGCTGTAGGTTATCTGAAATTGACAAGCCAAATTATTCGAGGTGGCTCATATCCAACAGTGGGTGATTTTAGTAATTCTCATCATTACTAGACCCTGAAAACAATATAAATGTTCCTCTTCTTCTTATTACCCTTCAAGAGTTCAGAGAAGGAAGAAATACAGCGACAAATACGTTCTGAAAATCAGTGAAATAAGGTGATGGAGAAATCAACCGATCAACTCAAAGTTGCGTAGAAGAGTTGGTAGTGTGTCGATTCAAGAAAAAAGGGATTAAGTTAGGGTTTACTGAGATTGAAATCGAGAAATTGGAGGAAATCAGTGAGTTAGGATAAATGAAAAATCGATTGAAGTTGGGGTTTTGTGTAGCGGCTACTGGTGACGGTTGAGGTTGATTCAATGGAGATGCTGGTGTTGCTGTATGCCATGGTTGAGCTGGTATTGAGGTTCTGATGAGGATTTACGGCGGGATTGAAAGCAGATCTGGTTTGTGTTGATCAAGAACACAAGATGAGGGAGAATTATAGTTGTTGCTGTACTGTCAATTGAACTAGGAAAAAAATCGAAAGGGTATTTGTGGTGTTGATGAATGGGTTTCTTTTGATTTTGGAGTTGAAGAAGAGTTAGAAGTGGTTCTGTTGACATTGAAGATTGAGAAGGTGGTAGTCATTGTTGTGGTGGTGGTTGTGTTCAATTGATTTGGCCTTTTTGATGTCGGGTGGTGGTAATGGTCTCGAGAATAAGTCGTTGTAGCCGGGAGAGCAAAGGAGCCGAGAAGGGAGGAGTTGGTGCTGGTACTTCAAAAACTGTGATTGCAATTTGTTGCAAAAAATGAAGGAGCAATTTCTGGATGGAGTGCAAGCTTTTGGAGGTTTGAGTCGGCCACTAATTAGTTGTACTGGATTGACAAATTCAATGGATGCAATGTACTGAATGGCATATGGAGTTGAGAATTTTGTTGGGTTGATGAGAATGGTTGAGCCGCAACTCAGCGGTGGTGGTTGAATTCACAAGCTGTGGAAGTATGAAGAAGTCGTTTGGTGGTAGTCAGTTGTCTTTGCCATTGCTTGATGGTTGAATGGAAGAATGTTGCTTTGAGTTAGCTAATGATACAGGGAGTGAAGGTTATGGTGACTTACTGCAGGTGAAGTTGCACCGGTTGGGAGAGTTGAAATTGCAGGCCTGAATTGGTAGGAATTTGTGGTGTGAGCCTAGAGAGTTGATCACTGGTGGATGGAGCATGTTGATAATGCAAATTGAGATGTGTTCTTGTTGAGCTCTATATGGCTGATGTTGAAATAGAGGGTTTAAGGTGTGTGCCGGCTCCGAGGTTGATCTTCGCTTGACAGAAATTGCAGTGTAGTCGCCAATTGTCGCAATGGAGTCGACCTGGCGCTGTTGAGAAGAGTGCAGGCATGGAACTGATAATGGTGCTGCAGTTGGCGAGGGACTGAGACTAGGAATGGTTGAAAGCAATAGATCAGGGAAAGAATGAGTAATTATGACATTGCAGAGCAGGTTCTGGTGATGCTATGAAGAGAAATGGATGAGCAGGAGAATAGATGAAGTCGTGAAGATGGCGTGCCATTATGGCTGGAAGAGAAGTAGTGATGCACCATCCTCGTGCAACACATTTAGCTCTCTCGAAAATGGCTTTGGCACGACAATCGATTAGGCTCTAATTCAGCTGAGTTAGCCCTAACTCAGACCTGCTTCAATCTGACTGGCACTACCTGACTCAGGTCTGACTTCTGTGTTGAGTCATCTGACTCGTTGACTAGGTGCTTGACCGAGTTGACCCACCGATCTGACTCGTTGACCGGTGACCGGGCGGACTTTGCCGGTCACCTGAACCGATTTCCGGCGATTTTTCCGGCCACAATACCAGATTTCCGACGACCACTTTTGGGACATATTTTCTACATGGGTTTTTCTCTCTTATGGGCTTGGTGGATTTTCATCTAATGGACTTTGAAGACTAGACCTAATTTTAGAAGTTGGAGAAAAACTATAAAGGGAAGGTCTTCTACAACTTATGGGATATCTTATTCTTGGAATTTTGGAGAGCCGTTTCGTTTACGCTTCTAGGGTTTGCTTTTGTTCATCTTATTTTTCTTTTCAGTTAATATTATTATGATGAACTCCATAGCTATGAGTAGCTAAACATCTTATTGGTTATGGGATAAAGTTGATTTCTCAACATGTTTTTGAATCTATGAATTAGTTTTGTCTCAATATTTTATTGTTTGTGATTCACAATTAATAGAGTTATATGATTTGATAGTTTGTTTGGTTGAGTCCTAATCAATCCGATTTACATTCATCTCTAGAGCTATATTAGGGTTTTCAATACGAAAAAGTTGTTTATCCCTGATTCTAAGTAGCATAATTGTGGGTAGTGCTTGTAGTGATATATCCTACTAGTCACAAGTGAATCATAACTTTTGTTAAAACGTTTAGTGCTTTTACACATTCGTTTGCATTGATTAGTCTTATTCCGTAGAACTTATTGCTTTTAGGGGGTTAAACTTAATTGTGCTTTTACACTTTAGGTTGGTTTCTAAAAAGAATTCACATATGCATCTTTTAATGTGGTTGTGATGAAATCAGGGAATTAGCGGGTTATTCTTGCGATCAAGGTATCCTAGGACTATTAGTAAAATAAGAGATTAAAATACCAATTCTAATCATTGATGAAAATACATGTTTGTGAATGATACTATCCCGTGACCAATATCTTCTCCTTATTGATTATTCCAATTACTTACTTTGCTTTCAATTACTTTTATTTCTTAGATAAAACAAACATCCCCCCTTGGTTACCTTAGAAACTGAAAATTACATAACAACAATTGCTTCTCTGTGGATACGAACTCTTCCTTACCTTGTGCTTCATTTAAATTTAGTGAGTAAAAAAGTGAAATTATTTTTGACGGATTGACAACCGACCAGATTCACAATGGTGAACTTGGTGCTAGGTTTGTTCTTGCTAAAACAAAAATGGCATAGGAGTCGTTAAAAGAAGAACAATATCAAGATAAAACAACTTCAATAAGAGAGATCAATCACAAAATGATCAAATTCAGCAAAATTAACAAACCTTGATGCCATAGAAACAGTAGCAGAAAAATAATAGCAGGAAAACGATGAAGAAGATGATGAGGAAAAACAGCAGAAAATAGTTGCAGACAATGAAGAAGACGAAGTAAAAGAAAAGAAATGCTTTCACAAGGAATCCTCTTTAAATAGACGAGAAAAGAGTAACCTGATAACATTAAATGTGCCGGTAAAAAGGAAATTTTGGATACGTGTAAATAAAGTCATTCCGAATTCACGGAATCTTGTCGGAAAATTGATGGAAAATCAACGATTGCGGCATCTCAAAATATTGGTTCTCATGACATTCTCTCCTTCGCAGAGAAGACATGAGAAGAGGCAAGATGTAGGATCAGAATATCGCGACATCAATACTTCGCGAGATTAATAACGACGACATTGCGAGGGAGTCGCAGGAAGTAAAATAAATGACGCAATGAATGACGACATATGTAACACGAGGAAGATATGAAAATATGGAAAAGTTTAATAGTATCGCGAGATTGTATACTTGTACGCTTGCGATATTTCGCAAGCCATTCCCGAAAATAAAGGATAGCTTAGCTGTCATCCACTGTGTACTACCCTATATAAAGGGTTGAGTAAGTCTGATGAAAGGGGAGTTCTTTTTGAATTGTTAAGCAAGTCATTAGGAGAGAGAAAGTTTTAGAGTGATTGTAATTCTATAACTCATTTCTATTTCATATTGTAAAGATTCAAGTATTCAATCAATAGGAATCATAACCATTCATCCTAAAATGACTTAATTGTGTATATTCTAGTGAGGGGTGTAGTGTAGGATTTCCTGCAACTACAAAATCAGAGGGGACTCAAAGTTTCTGGTCAATCAAATGAATGGTGTGTACTCTCTCAAAGAAGTAACACTCGCCCCATTCAGAGCTGAGGCACAACGGTTATTAGCTCATTTTTCTGATGCAACTATCATTCATACTGGAAGCACCAATAATAGACATGATGATTGTCTAGCAACTCTGGCATCCAAACTATAGTTTGAAGGATCAGAGAAATCCATCACGGTACAGAGACGTTTTGTATCATCTACTTGGCTTACTCAAGTTGAAGATGCCCAAACGATCGACTGGCGGGCACCCATCATTCACGAGTTGAGCAGTTCTCTTACAGACGGGAAAATCAGTCTCAAGGAATTGAAGAACTTTTTTCTACTGCATGGAGCATTGTATTATCGCAATCCAGACGGATCCTTATCACGATGCCTTGGATATGAAGAAGCAAACGAGCGACTCAAGCGCATACATGAGGAAGTATGTGGGAAAACCATGGTAATCACGCTTTACAGAAGACTTCAGAGACTCGGGTATTATTGGCCCTCCATGGAGACTCAGTCAAGAAAGTTGCAAGGGTCATGTCCAAATTATCAGACACCACCTCATCACTTGGAGGTTCTAACACTTCATCACACTGGGGACTGGAGAGAACCTTATATAAAATATCTTCGTGACAATGATCTTCCATCAGAGAAGAAAGGTGCGATCAAACTCATTCAAAGAGCCAAACGTTTTGTCTACTTGGAAGGGATTTTGTATCGCAAAAGCTTCAGTGGGAATCTTCTGATATGCTTGGCCGAGCATGAAATTCCCACAGTCTTGAAAGAAATGCATGAAGGTGAACACCAAGGAAAGAAGAAATTATTTCTCCAAATTCATGAGAAATATTATTGGCCAACCATGGAAGACGACGTAGCTGCCTACATTCGGAGATGTCATTAATGCCAAGTTCATGGTAACATCATACACACTCCTTGTCTTCCATTACATTCTGTGAGAAGTCCATGGCCCTTCTACAACTGGGGACTGGATATCATAGGAAAGATTAATCCGGCATCTTCAAAGCAGGACATGAATACATCATCACAAAGAATGAGTATTTCACCAAATGGATCGAAGCTATTCCTCTTCGAAGCACCACTGGAGTCACGATCGCATCTTTCATCAAAGAGTTCATCATATGCAGATTTGGCATGCCTAAAAATATCATCATGGATAATGGAACTCCTTTCGCCAATAAACATGTTGCAGAATTGCTCGAGGAATACGGAATCAAACAGATTTTCTCCACACCATATTATCCCCAAGGAAACGGGCAGGCGGAGAGTACCAACAATACCTTGATCCGGATTTTCAGTCGAACAGTTCATGAAAATCCACGAACGTGGCATGAGGAATTTCCCATGGCTTTGTGGGCCTACCGAACCGCACCAAGAAGCTCAATCGGGACCTCACCATACTCTCTCGTCTACGGCGCGATGCCATTCTCCCGGCCCGAAATCAAGGTTCCCTCCGCAAGAATTGCAACGGCTAGTGGGGTACAATGGAATGAAGCAGAAGTCTCAGATTCAAGAATTGCTGAATTGGACATGCTCGATTCAAGAAGAGCCAGGGTGGAAAAATACGTAGAAACTTACAAACAAAGGGTTTCCAAGGCCTACAACAAACTGGTAAGACCTCGAACATTTCAAGTAGGAGATTTGGTTCTGAAAACAGAAAAGCATATCCAACAAGACATGTCCGCTTCCAAGTTCTCCCCAAATTTGGAAGGACCTTATGTAGTCATCAAGGCAGTATCCAGCGGATATTACAAAATCTTAGCTGTTAATGGAGGAATCGAAGGAAACATCATAAATGGCTAGTGGCTCAAGGCGTATTATGCTTGAGCGATCATCAAAGTGATAAATTTCTCAATGTAATTTCTATTTTCTCCAAAAGAGTATGCAGTATGCTCATTCGTTCAAAATTCAAAATTCAAAAAAAAAAAAAAAAAATCATGAATTCCACCAGAAAATTTCAATCATCTACTTTATTCAGAACAAAATCTCAAACCTACACAAAAATCTTTCTCAAAAGCTCACTCAGAGAAAACCATCCAACAACGAATAATCCTTACTGAAGGTTGTTTCAATCATCTTTTGGAAGTTTTCATTCTTCACTCTCAAATGGACAGCTTTCTCAACCCTTGCTGACTCCAGAGCAAGTGCCTTTTCCTCTTCTATGATGGCGAACCTAGCAGAGATCATATTTGCAATGGCAGTCGCCCTATCAACCTTAATAATCTCGAGTCGACGACGGAGCCAGCTTATGTTGAATCGCAAGACTTCACAATTCGAGATCATATCATCCTATCTGTGCAACTCTTAATTCTTGATATCCTGCAGCTTTATCTTGTTCATTTCCTCAATGACGGGAAATAACCCAGCGATTGTGGTCAGCAGGGTCTGCGAAAAACCTCTCCACACTTCGGTAGTAGCAATATGCCCGTGCCTTCTCCAGATTTTGGTGTAAAGAGATGCATAGCATTTGGGGACGATGAAACCACCAACCAGTCGATTATATGGGCAAAAATTGATCATGTGGGTATCGAATGGGTGTCCAGCCGTTGGGTATTCACGAACAGAAACCCTAGGATCATCATCTATGGAGTTCTCTGAGTTCTCCGCATGAATGATGCCATCGCTGTTAGCTGCAACCACGGACTTTCCATTCTCCTTCTTCTTGGATTCGACAACAACATGAACATCAACCCTGCAATGACGAAACATTCAGAAAACCTGGACAGTGCTCGATCAAGAGAGATCTTCAGTCGAAAACTTACAAACTTCCCAGTCCCAGCTTCACGAGCAGACCTGTAACGCGTAGGAGCCCTGACAGTCCTTTTAGGTCTCAGACGGGATTCATTCCCCTGGTTGCCCTGCAATGGATCACTTTCTTTGATCAAGATTGATTTCTGATTACATAAAAAATGATGAAAAAATGTGCTATACTTTAGGAATGGGCGTCCCGTGCTCATACTTTGTCGAAGATCCATTTCGAGAAGAAGCGCTACTACCAGACATGTTGATAGGAGGTATGATTATGATCAAAATTTCTTCTGATAGTGCACATCCGAAGAAGATGTGTTGTATAAGTATCAAACCCTAAGTGTTGAAAGTTAAGATATAGATACTTATCCCATAAAGGGAGAAAAAGTCAGTTGCGGTTTCTACTGAAACCCTAAATCTCGAACCAGATACACAGAGATATGAGAGAAGCGTGATAATACTGGAGACTGACAGTTCAGATATAGTCAACATTGCGGCTATGGATTGATGACCTAGCAGGTCACGTGTCTCCCTAGCCAGCTCATACGATCATATTTCGTGGCTCATCACTGCCTACATGGACCTTGGGTCATCTTGTTCAGCGTGAAGAAATTTGGCGAAAGAAACAATAAGGGATTATTGTTCAAAAAAAAATGATCTCTAAAGAAACATCCTTACAACGCAAGCTTTCAAATAACTAGAAATTATCTACTTCAACGGAAAAGAAATAATTTCAGAAAGATTCATGAGCAAGATCAGTCAGACTCGTCAGAGTCTTCAGATTTGTCAGAATTATCAGATTCATCATCATCGTCTTTCTCGGAATCCTCTTCGAGTTCTTCATCAGAATCATTATCATGGCTGTTGATGAAGTCTGGATGAATATCAAGTTCATAATCATCCCAGTAATCTTCCTCTTCGCGCTCAGCCTCAAGGTCGGCTTGAACCAGCCTCTCAATTTCTCTAGTACGTCGGGCTCCGGCTTGATTTTCCGCTTTGGTGGCACCCACACGGGTTCGTCCTCCGAAGCATCCGAGTCCTGAGCTACACCCTCAAGCCACGGATTGAAGCCTCTTCTCACTGTTGATATCCGACGCTGATTCGTTCTCTTCGTCATTGACTATCGGCTAACATGTCATCCTCGACTTTCCTTTTCAAGAGTTCCTCCAGGAGTTACTCTACGGTTGTTAGGGGGAATGTCGCATTTCATTTCTGGGCAGAATAGTCCCTCTCGGCGCAAGATTCCGCCGCAGAATCTTCATCTCTGGAACCTTGGAATCCTCGTCAGAAGAGCCGGAGGAATACTCATAATAATAATCACTGCCAACTCGGAAGTCACCATTGTCTGGAACCAGAAACACGGGGTTACGAGATATGCTAATACTGAATTCATTGCAAAAATGGTAATCCTCAACTCTTACCTATTTACGATTTCACGAACTTAGTGATAACAACGTAAAACCCCAAAACTTGCTCGTTCTTTCAAAACGCAAAGTCGAGCATAAAACATATTATTCAAGAGTCAACACTGACTTCTCAAGAAACTATGAATAATTCACTTAACTTTCCATGTGAACATTCGCTGTTTTTTTACGTGTACATACACTATAAAATCAGTAAACTCATACATACACTACGAATTCATCAACTCATAAATTATTTGCTTTCAACAATTCTTCATAAATCAAAACTTGATTTATATTTAATATAACGTGAATAACTCACGTACCTTTTAAAAAAAAAATAGTGAGTTAATGACTCACGTAAATATATAAAAAAAAAAAAAAAAAAACTTTTTGCTCAACCGAGCATTCGTCTACGAAACGAGGGTCTTTTCTATTTTTGTAAAAGTCTACATATTTCAAACAAAATTTTGAAAGTTCGTAAAAAAAAATTCATCATGAACTCCAGGTCTTTTCAAAATTCCTTTAAACCTAAGGATTATTATTAATTACTTTTACGAACAAACCTACGTTCTTAAAAGTATTTGCAAAATTCACGCTTCGAAAACAAACTTGGGTTTTCATGAAACCTGATAAACAAAACTTTTGCTACTGCAACTAGACCATGTTTATTCAAAGTTTATGAATCTCTTCCATATTAGGGATTTTTGCTCGTTCCTTCAACTAACGAACAAACGTGCATATATATACGTTTTCTGAAAATCCTTCATAAATCCTACGCATACATGCAACCATGGGGTTTTTGGTTTTGTGAACAACTCATCAATCAAGAAACATACAAAAAAAAAAAAGAACGGACGAACGAACTTACCTGTCGGCGCCGACCGGAATTTGGTCGGACGGGCGGCGACGGTGCCGATTCCGGAGAATTTTCCTGCTTCTTCTCGTGAAGTGATGGAGAGGAGAAGAGTGGTCATTCAATCAAAATACAAAAAGAATTTTAGGGCTTCTTCCCTTTTATATCAAATTTATTTCCAAAACCTAATAAAACACGGGTTTCCTTTTTGGACTTGGGCCCATGAATCCTAAACTGACCATAACTAGGCTTCTGAACGTTCAAATCAGCAGTGCCTTATCTCTCCGCGCATATGAGGTGACACTCTATCTTGCTATCAGGGTCCTCATCTGTGCATTTGCTTGTACATGACATCATTGGGGTAAATCGAGCATTCTGAAACTACCTTTGTAGATTGAGCTCGACCACTGATCTCGTCGACTGAAAATCACCATTTAATGCTTACTGCGGAACATGAGTGTTCCTCACTAAGCAGGGGACTTAATGTAGATGGTAGATTTTCAACAAAGGTTAAAACCGTAAAATCATGAGGCATGTTTTTGACACGGCTTTTAGGCATGCAACGATTCATATTTTACGAAGCCATGATGAATATGTTTTCGAAAAGCCTCCACTAGCTGAGCGTTCGATCCCTGGCATTTCGTCGTGACCTCTATGCACAATAACGTATTTGGGCGGTTCTCCGTAGATTGAGAACTTAACGCCTTCAGGACGTCGGTGACACTCACCGTTCCCTGACTATGTGGAGAGACCGTGTATAGATTCAGGCGGTTCTCCGTAGATTGAGAGCACTAACGCCTTCAGTTCGTAAACAACACCGTGACTCCCTGACTATGCACCATTCAAAATAGATGTGACACTTTAACTGGCTAATATCTTTTCTGTAATAGATTAATTCTGCCGCGACATTCACCACTGAATTCCCAGAATAATCTATTATTGCTCCTATTCCATGGTCGAACCAACGGCCTGATCCCATGGAATGGCAATAACAATTGCTCCTATTCCATGGTCAAATCCACGGCCTGATCCCATGGAATGGAAATAACAATTGCTCAGATTCCGTGATCGAATCCACGGATTGATCTCATAGAATGGCAATAAACTACTACATTATCTCATTATTCCGATTTCATGATCGAATCCACAGTTGATCTCATGAAATGGTGATAGATAATTTTAATTACTCCGATTTTATGGTCGCATCCACGATCCCATAGGATGGTAATGCTTGCTTTATTATTCTGAATTCATAGTCGAATCCACAAGTGATCCTATGAATTAATAATAAATAACTATTCATTTTATTACTCGGTTTCATGAATTATTCTCCACTGAATTTCATAAATTAGTAATAAATACTCAATAACCGGGCATCTGGATCATCACTGAGTAAGCCCCACAAAAATGGTGCAAGTGTATTCAACAATGATGTACGACTGAGCACTCAGATGCACGAACGAGCATCCAAAAATATGAAACAATGAGGAATCCTACGCAAAACAGGAGAAAACAATAAATATTAATAAAATAATAAGAGGCGGCCAGGGCCGGGCCCACCGGCCGTGCCCTAGCCATGGTCGGTCCATGCCTCTTCCATTATTTTCCTTATCTCATGAAAACTCCTTGGTTTTAGCAACTTTCCTTGTTTTTGCAAAAATTCATGAATCCTCCATAACTTCATGGATTCATGAAATAATGTTACAAAATAAGGAAAGGTGTGCGGGACTAGGAGCAACCTAGCTAGCCAGCTAGGCCATGCCACAGTCGATCCCACACCTCACAATCCTTAGCTTTTATAATTATTATTCCCTAATCTCATAAAACTTCTTTGTTTCAACAAAAACTCATGGATTCTCTCCATAACTCCAAGGATTCTCCATAACTTCACGGATTCATGAAAAATAATATTATAAAATAGGGAAAGGTGTGCGGGACCGGGAAACATAGCCGACCAGCCATGCCCTAGCCGTGCCCGGTTCCACACCTTGCAATCCCTAGTCTTTTATAATTATTATTTTCCTAAATTCATGAAACTCCTTGGTTTGAGCAAAAATCATGATTTCGTCATAACTTCTCAAATTTTGCTCAAATCATGAAAAACCAAAAGCTAACAGGTCACACGACCGGCTAGCCTCTCACGGAAAATTTAAATGTTAAAATACACTTATTTTAATATTTACAAAATATTAATCAATTGAGCATACATCCTCATTCCAACAAAAATCAAGAATTTCGGTCAAGATGAAACTCTTTCCGAAAATTCACAACATTGCTCGAACGCACGAGGAAAATACTGAAACTCTCAAGACGGTGACACGGGCACCACGGAAACACGTGGATGCCTTCATGACCGACCAGAGTCATCCTTAGGGCTTGCACAAAGCCGGTCCCACACGTTTTCATAATTCTGACCTAATTTGCTCAATTGCTCGTATTGGGCCCAAACTATCTCCAACCAACCTGGGGATTGCTCAAACGGCCAACAACTGGTCACGTGACCACCAAGAGCCAGTCCCATGCTCTCTTGGTCGGTCCCCATATTTCATACCTAGGTTTTATCACCTAATGCTGAACCCAACAATATTTCAGTAAATGATGAAACCAACATTTAATCATCATTCTTTCACCAATCCTCAAACTGAGAACCCTGGTGCATGCTCACTCGAGCACCAGGCACCACATGGACGCCCATCATCCCATGTGGTCGGTCCCTCTATCACTCATGACCTATTTTCAGCGATTCATCAACTATGATCTGAAATTAGGGTTTTGAATAAATGCTCCACGAATCATCACCCTGAGCACGATTCAAACACTAATGAATTTATGATGGATTCAACAATCAACATCTGAATTAATCATATAATATTTGGTAGCTTACTAATATTTTAATATTTTATTGGGTCACGTCACCAATAAATGTTTCGTCGAATCGAGCAATACTTGCTCAATTGCTTAAATATTGATCTTATCAATATTTGGTAATTTATCAAGAATTTGTCGAATTGAGCAATACTTGCTCAATTGCACGACAAATTATCAACATTCGATAATTTGCCGAATTGAGCGATACTTGCTCAATTGTACGTCAAATCATCAACGTTCATTTTTTGTCGAATTGAGCAATACTTGCTCAATTGCTCGTCAAATTCTCGATATTGATAATTCGTCGAATTGAGCAATACTTGTTTCGGTTGCTCGAATATTGATCCAACTATCAATATTCCGAATTTATCAAAAGATTT
This sequence comes from Papaver armeniacum, assembly GCA_023531295.1. NCBI lineage: Eukaryota > Viridiplantae > Streptophyta > Magnoliopsida > Ranunculales > Papaveraceae > Papaver > Papaver armeniacum. The sequence goes on from JAJJWW010004461.1 coordinate 260,173, forward strand.
CGTCGAATCGAGCAATACTTGCTCAGTTGCTCGAATAATCCACATATATTCAAGTAACTCATCAATATTCAACAACTCGTCGAATTTACAATATTTGCTCGCACGAGCAACCTTAACATTCATGAATCGAGCATTTGTCAAACATGCTCGATTCAACAAAACCTAGACTCATTGTCTAATCAGGCAACAACTGACAAACTAAATACACGTCTGTCATGCAGACTCCACGATTCGTGAGACATCTATCACGATCTTCCACTCGCCCACTCTTCTACTCATGAAACCGTCACACTTACAGGGATCAAGGTGTTCACAACTCTGACAATATAAATAAGTCTCTGAATCCATGATTGAGGACAATGAATGATCACTAGCTATCAGCAATCGTCCACACAGAATTTCTCGAGTAACTACTCTCAAGAATTCATCAATCTATCAGAACTTATTCGAACTCAATAGTTCACCAATTATTCCAGAAAGCTTCAACACATCCACAATCCTTGATCATCATTGATACCACACAATTCTCAGTTTCCCTCCTACAGATCAACCCATCTCCTCTTTGCGACCGAATTGACTGGAACGACCATTGACTTGGTTTAGGCCGGAGTCCTACATATTGATCTCGAATCTAAGCACTCCCTTTGCAGTGCATCTATGTGAGGTTAAGTTGTTTGCTCGGTCGAGGAGTCTCAACGACACGCTCGACTCTTCACTTTCCTAAAAAAACAGCGAACCGTTTTTCCCCATCCACAACTAGGTAAAGATGAACTTGGTCAAAGCGAAAGCTTACCAACACATATTTCGAGAAATAGATAAGCGAGATAAACTCGGCTCGAAATAGCAAATGTGTATAATCAAAGTCTATATAGCAAAACGACTTTTGTCTCAAGATAGCAGATAGAGTAGATAGACTTTTGAGTGATAGATAAGTTCAAGTCTCCACATACCTTTTAGTCGATGAAGTTCCACCAGTTCCTTGAGTAGTTCTTCGTCTTGTATGATGATCGCCATGAAGTTCTTGAGCTCAACTACACTTTCTATCCTAGTCCGAGACTTAGCTATAGTAGACTAGAAATCAAGACTTATAGTTTTGATCACTAACATTGACAAACATGCTTGAGATAGCAACGCATGCGAGTTCGACCGAGCAGTGCTCTAACATAAATTTTACCCTATTTTGGATTTGATCTCGGTAGAAGTACAACATTCTCCTCCAAAAGATTCAAATTTCGCCTATTTTATCGGTCAACATCTTCTTATAGAATCGAATTCCTACAAACGCAAGCATTAGACGAAAAACTTCAGATTCTTCATTTTAAGAAAATATACAGTGCTTGCACTTACGCTGTAAATTTAATTGTGTTTCTCAGCTGAAAACCTTTCATTCGTCATTGACGAGAACTTCACGATCTCTTTTATGTTTTCTTAATAAATACTCAAAAGTACTTCAACGACCGACCATAAAACATAAAAAAAGAAAAGAAAAAAACCGAAATGTTCCCCATTCCCTTTCAAATTCTCTTCTCCTTCTCTGTCGGCTCCTCACTTTGAAAACGATTTATTTTTTTTCACATTCGGAAGTGATGAAGCCCATACCGGTACTGATGAAGACCACACCGGAAGTGATGAAGACCACGCCGGAAATGATGAAGACCACGCCGGAAGTGATGAAGACGATGCCGGAAGTGATGAAGACCATGTCGGAAAATGATGAAGACCACGCCGGAAGTGATGAAGACCATTCCGGAAGTGATGAAGACCAATAGGAAGTGATGAATACCATGCTTAGGAAATATATATTTTTTTACATCGCCGGTAGTGATGAAGACCATGCCGGAAGTGATGAATTCAATGCCGACATGCTCGATATAAATCTATCAATGCCGGTAGTCAAGTGAAAAAAAGATAATTTTCTGGATACTTTACATCATGTGCCGGCATAGAAATTTAGCATCATACTATGTCGGCATAGGTACCTAATGCATGCTCGAGAATTAATCGACTAGCGCTTCGGGCAGTGGGTGACTATGCCCCCAGGATAATGGCAAACATTTACGAAAATTTCCAACTAATGCCTAAGATGGTTTTTTGGTTGAATACCATGCCTAAGACCGAGCTTTTTCAATTTGCAAAAATGGTGGATTCAAAGAAAAAAATCAAATTTTCAACCTCTTAGCAAGCAATTCTCTCTTCACAATCATCTTCCATTTTCACAAAAAAATTCAACTCAAAAATATTTTTCCTCCTTTACTTTCACCTCACACAAATTCAAATAAAAATACACACTAATCTATCCCCCAAATACTTAAGATTTTCCTAATTATTATTAACCACTAAACCTCGATTAGTGAGGGCTAGATTAGGAATTAAAAAAAATTTACATAAGAGGTGACCCAGATTTGATATATGGATCCAGTTTTTGTCATGTAGTTATATCCCCAATTAGTTTTGATATCCCCCAAATTGTGGGTTCTTTTAAAACCAGTCATCTTAAAATCAAGCATATCATTAGTTTATATTCTGTTTTCACTCATAATTGGTTGTTGTTATATTACATTATTTTGCTTTCTAGTACAGAACTTGCTAATGAAAATATTGGCATGGAACACACAAGGGTGTGGTAAAAAAAAGACCAGGCAGCATCTGAACCACTTAGTAAATACTGAAAAACCAGATGTTCTTTTTTTTTTTATCTAAAACCAAATCTCAAAGGTGCTTAATGAAGCATGTGCTTAATTTTTTCCCAAATACCCACATTATTGACCCAGATGGAATAGTTGGGGGCTAGCAATTGCTTGGGTAGATGGTTTTTATTTTGAAGTGGTTCAATGGAACCTTAACATGATTAATATCATTGTTAAAAACAATTTCCATTCAAATGAATGGCTTCTAACTTGTTTTTATGGTTCTCCGAAGCATGAATTTAAACTAGAAATTATGGGTTACTTAGAGAACATTGCTAATCAAATAAATTTGACTTCAATGCCATGGTTAGTAATAGGAGACCTGAATATTATCTTCAACAGTGATGAAAAAGAAGGAGGTCTTCCTTTCAATAGGAAAAAACTGGAACCAATCTTTAATTTAATCCAAAGAACTGGATTAGAGGATATAGGTTTCAAAGGTAATATTTTTACCTGGAATAACAAAAGAGAAGGGCATGCCAACATTAAGCAAAGGCTTGACAGGGGCTTAGCTAATGCAGAGTGGATTCTAGAATTCACAGATGCATCTCTTGAAAATTTGGTGGCAATAGGATATGATCATAGTCCTATCTGTCTTAATCTCGTCTCCTGTAGTTTAAATTTAGTTCCAACTTTTAAGTTTTATGACACCTGGCTAAAAGAACCTTCTTGTATAAAGGTCATAAAACAATCTTGGAATTTTTTTTTTTGATTCTCCGTCTTTGAATCTCATCCAAAATATAAATATTTTGGGTGAAAATTTGAATTTTTGGAAAAAAAAAATGTGTTTGGAAAGCCGAATAAAAAACTATGCATCTAGTCAAACAAATTGAGAATCTCTCAGCTAAAACATCTCAGAGGAGTATTACTGAGCTAATAAAAAAAAAAAATTTGGAATTAGAGGCTTTGTACGACACTCAAGAAAAAATAGCTAAACAACAATCTAGGAACAATACGACTAGTGGAAAATGGATTTTTAACCACTTTCTGGTCTTCACGAAAACAACTGTTGCCTGGCAGTTATACCTATAGGTGCTGTGAGCCACAGTCGTTTTAGTAAAACTAGTCTCTGACACAGTTGTTTCGTTAAGGGGTATTTTTGTAAAAATTCAGAGCCCTGATTAGAGTTGAAAAACGTTTGTGAGAGAGAGAAAATTCTGTAATACTCTCTCTTTATCTTTATCTTTATCTTTATCTCATCTTTAACTTCGTTCGGCTGCCTTCCTTCACTTCTTCATTTACTTTTCTCTCTCACAAGTTCATCATGTTTCAGTGGATTTTTTTCTCAATCATAACAATAAGTCGCTTATGAATCTGTATTAGGTTTTGCTTCCTCTTCTTCTTCAAAGAGATTCATCAGAAATGAAATTCTCATACATATCTTGGGAGAAGAAGTCTAGAGTTCTTTTTGTGAGGTTTGTTTTTTGTAATGGATAGATTTTACCTACGGGTTTTATTTAATTTCTGTTTTTTGATTCTTAGATTTAGGTTTTTGAACAGTCTTTTGAGACTGAGATTGTTTTGGGGTTTTTCAAAACCCTAGAAATGAGAAATTTTTCTAACGAAATTGATGTGATTTTGGTATTTTGAGATTGATTTTGCTAGAGGATTTTTTTTTATGAAATTGATAATGATTTGGAATTTTGAAAGTTACATTTTGCAAGTGAAATTGATATGATTTTGAATTTTATGAGATTGAATTTGTTTCTGGTTTTTTCGGATCCCTAGAAATTGGAAGATTTTTCTATTTCTTATAGTATGTATAAAGTTTGAGTCTGATTTGTATGTTTTGTAATGGTGCAGGGGGTATGTTAGAATATACAGTTCTGGATTGTCGATTTGGAATTTGAGCATATATCCATCTGAAGGCAAATGCATCTTGTGGTTGTACCTATCTTGTGTGAACTACTTAAGATTAGATTGTGCAATCAATACACCGTCTGTTTTAAGTTTGAAGTTTTTACCTTGTATGTGTACTTAATTACATGATTTACTTAAGATAAAAATTACGCATTCCATACATTGTATATATTGAGATTTATGCTCATTTGGATATCCAACTTGTATTCAACAAGCTTGTAGGTCTCTTATGCAGGTTACCACATGCAAGTTGTGGCGTCAAGTTGGAAGCTTAACCCTCCAAAGTAAGCAAATTCATGGGTACCAGATTTTAAAGTAAACTCCGTTCCTTTTTTTTTTCCTTCTATCACGCGACAATGGCAATCAAAATTTACTGAAACAAATTTGCTTTTGCAGGACATGTACTACTGTGTCTTGGACATTTGGAATTTTCTATGAGAAGGTACCTCTAATTTTTTTTCTTACTCATACTTTTAGCATATAGGGAGTTTGTAGTGATAAACATATAAATTTATGGGTATCAGATTTTAAGGTGAACTCCGTTTTTATTTTTTTGCTTCTATCACACGATAATGGCAATCAAAGTTTACTGAAACAAAGTTTCTTTTGCAGGACTTGTACTACTGTGCCTTGGACATTTGGAATTTTCTATGAGAAGGTACGTCTAATTTTCTTCTTACTCATACTTTTTGCATATAGGCAGTTTGCAGTGATAAACATATAAATGGATACTTTTTTTATGTGCCGCCACTGATTTGGGTTATTGGTGACCATTGGGTGTATTACCCCCTACAGATGTTTATGAACCATTGTTTTAGACACTGTGAATTCACTTGGAAGAAACTTGTTAATTGTCTGTTATTATATCAAGAAATAAGGAATTAATAAGTATTTGTTTTGTTTGTTTCCCTTTTAACTCTGTGGATATTACAAGGACATGATTCAACCCCTTTTATGCTTTTGATTGAACAAAGTTTTACTTGGATTAGCTATTTCTTTTTGTATCTTCTTGTATCATTTTTGTTCACTAGGCTACTTTTGATTTAGTCTTGTTGGTACTTGAAGTTGAGTACATAGGTGCTATGGTGGTTGTATTTTGCTTTCTTTGTAATTTTAATACAATTATTTGTTACCATTTCCATTAGAGTTCTCGCCTCTCGGAGATCATATCTTTCTCACTGAGGTTCCCCTGCTTATATCTAAACCTCAGATCTTCCACGAGTTTGAGTGGTTGAGCACTTACCCCACATGATACTAAAGTTGTTGTGTTCAATGGAAGTTTTAACATCAATATCCACAAAGAATTACTAAAAAAAGAGTGCTTAGTGCAACTTCCCATCAATTTGCACCCATTCTGGAATGTCTCGGTAAGAAAGGTATGCATTCTCTTTTTTCTTAGATTTCATTTAATTACTTTCAGACTTGTTACATTGATGTTTTTGCATGAAGGTGCAAGTGCCTAGTGAATCTGCTAGTGATTTGGTTAATGTGCAAGTATACTGCGGTAATTTATTTTAAAATAATGGTTCAAATTTTGTGGTCAAGTTTTAACAACAGAATTAGATCTGCCTTTACTATTGAAAATTAAATCACTAAGAAAAACGAAGGCATTCCTGAAATTGGATTTTTTATTTATTTATAATTCATAGGTTGACTATCTATATAGGTTTCAAAGAGGGGCATTGAAGTATTCTTGTCACAGCGGATTTAGTTAGTAGAGGAATAGACATTGAACGCCTCAGCATTGTGATCAATTATTTCGTTAGTATTCTGCTGAAACTTACTTGCACATGGTTTGTTTCTGAGCTCTTGTTTCTTCTTCAGGCCTTTAAGTTTGTACTTAACATGGGTCTTTGCTTCTACGACATTGTAGTACTGCATCAGTTCAATTAAACTTAGTAGTATCTCTTTCTTTTGCAAGTTTGGCAGAGCAGGTCGATATGGTACGAAAGGGCTTGAAGTTTAATTTGTCACTTCATGTGTAGGTTCAAGAGAGGTTTGAGGTTCAGGAGATGTTTGAAGTAAAAAGAATTACGCTGATGTTAAAGAATAGGCAACTCATACCCAATTAAAATATTTCAACCCCCCAGTTGGTTTTCAGAATGCCTTTTTATTTTAAAAATGTATTTTTTGGCAAAATGGATTACCAGATTTGCATTGTCTAAATTTAAGGATGGCCTTCTTACAAATGCAAAGTGAAACGGACTGTTGGTTCCTAGCCGGCATACCACTGGAATTGTTGTGTTATTTGATCTACCTAGAATATCCTATCCTTGTTGGAGTGAAACTTCCTTGTTGTTTCAGTGTTGGAGTTAAACAATATCTGAACTCTGAATGGAGAGTAGTTGCAGTGAGGAAGAAGGATGTTGCATTTGCAGAGTCGTGAACATCTTTGAACAGCCACTAATTCAAAGATAAGTTTTTGTTTCTCTTTTTCAACCCTATATGAAAACCTATGCCATTTGAGCTCGACGAGAACTCGTGTGGATTAACTTAAATTTTGATATCTGTGCATTTTTATTTAGCTTTATTATAACTTCAGACAAGCATTAGCATCTAACTGTATTACATCCCCTGTGAGTTTTGATCTTTCTCCATGAACTGATATAGCTCATAAGCATGTATCTTTGATTAGCTCATAAACATGTATCTATGAACATTAACCTTGAAGCATTTAATCTCTGAATTGTGTTTGTTGTTTGTCAATATTAAGCTGAATATGTGTAGGTCCTGAACATTTGCTTCAACTGAACTGAGTGGTGGAGTTGCAACAAATTAAGAGAACAATAGAATTGGTAACAGTCAAATCTTGCTGCAAGACAAGCTAAGAATTGGGTTTAAGCATCTTGGAAGTTTTTCAGACTTGTAATATGAATAGTGTTAGAAGTTTTTCAGACTTGGAAGATGCAGTATTTTTGTTAGTTGAATGTAAACTGAATACACTTTTCAATACAAATTGAGTTTTAAAGTCATTATCAATTCAGTTTTGCTAAATTCAGTTTAGAAGTCATTATTAATTTCATTGTGATTCAACTTTTATTTTTTGATTCAGTTGATTCAGCTGAATCAATAACAATTTTTTTTATAATATATCATCAATAAAAACTACTGTGTCTATCAGTATTTATCGGTCATCTGTTGATGAAAGTGGTTTTTTAAAAGAATTCAACCTTTGCCTGATATAGTCGTTTTGAAAAAAACCACTTCTAGATTAGTGTTAATGGACACAGTCGTTTTTAGTGATATAACTTCTTGTCCTGACAGTGGTTTAACTTCTATTTTCCACTAGTGTACAATTGCCTTAGGAGAACGAAACACAAAAAAATTTCATGTCACAACTTTAAAAAGAAGAAAAAGGAATAATATAGATTGCATTCAGGATAGAGATGATAAAGTGGTTACTTCTAGTCATGAAATTGAAGATGTTCTCACATCTTACTTTTCTGATCTTTTTCAAAAAACTCGGTTAACACAGAGGATGAAATTTTTAAACATATTAAGCCATGCATCTCTTTGGAAGAAAATCTAGCTTTAACTACTATCCCAACTTCAGAAGAAATTTGGGATGTAGTGAAAAAGCTTAAGTCTAACAAAGCACCTGAGCCAGATGGCTTCCCAGTGAGCTTCTTCAAACATAAATGGGAAACTGTAGGAACACAATTGATAAAGTAGTACAAGATTTTTTTAAAAATAAACAAACTACATGTTGATCTAAATAAGACTTTCTCGTTTTTAATTCCAAAGATTAAAAATCCCAAATCCCATGCAAGTTTTAGGTCAATTGGACTTAGTAACATTCCTTACAAATTCATAGCTAAATTAATGGCTAACAGGTTCAAAAAATCTTTAGAAAAATCATATCTCCCCTCCACCGCCTTCCTTTCCTTCTTCTAGACAAATCTCAGACAACATTATTGTTGCTCATGAGATTGTCCACTTAATGAAGAAAAGTAAAAAGAAAACAGGAAACATAGGAGAAAAAAATTGACATGTCTAAGGCATTTGATAGAGTTAATTGGAACTTCTTGATAAAAACTCTAAAGGCCTTTGGTTTCTCCATCCATTGGAGTGAAGTGATTTATCAATGTATCTCAACTTCCTCCATATCTATTTTACTAAATGGAAACCCTTTAAGGAGTTTAAACCAACTAGGGGAATAAGACAGGGGGATCCTTTATCTCCATATTTATCCATCCTTTGTATGGAGGTTCTTTCTAGACTCCTCTGTCATTTGGAATCAGTGAAACAGGTAATAGGTATCAAACTCACCCCAAAATCAACACCTATTTCTCATTTATTCTTTGCAGATGACATTTTGCTTTTCACTAGAGCAGGTTTAGGAAGCTGTAAAAATCTTCTAGAAGCTATTAATCTTTTTAGTAAAGCCTCTGGGCAAGTAATAATTTTTGCAAAACAGTCTGCTTTTTTAGTAAAAAAAGTTCATAATCAACACCAAGGTATTATTTCTAGGTTAATGAAAATCAAAAAAATAAATATCAGAGATACCCATTTAGGAGTACCTTTATTCATAGATAGATCAAAACTTAAGTCCTTTGATAGCATTATAGAAAAAATGGAACAGAGAGTTAAGAACTGGTTAGCAAAAATCTTATCCCAATCAAGTAAGATTGTTCTAAATAAATATGTTCTTTCTAGTATGCCAATTTTTTGCATGGGATGTTTTGTTTTGCCTAAAAAAATTACCAAAAGAATAAATGATATTCAGAGAGATTTTTGGTGGGGAAAACATACTAATTCTAAAGGTATTTATATTAAATCTTTTGATTTCTTATGTAGGCCAATTGACCAGGCTATGATTAGTAGGATAGCCTGGAAATTGGTGAGTAGTCCTGATGATTTGTGGGCTCAAATTTTAAAAGGAAAATACTTTAAAAATATAGGAGCTCTCCAATACAAAAAGAAATCAACCGCTTCTTGGATTTGGAAATGGTTACCAAATAGGGAACAAATTCTATCTAGTTTTGTCCTAGAAACTCTAATATAACACTTGTGTCTGATTTGATAAATCATGACACAAAGAAGTGGAATGAGTCTTTGTTACTTTCAACTTTTGATAGATCTTTGGTCACTGAAATAATGAACATAAGCTTATACACACAAAGGGATGGAAAACTGAAAAAAGATAAATTGAGATGGTTACTTACTAGAAACGGTGATTTTTCTGTTAAATCTTTATATGCAAAGTTACTGAATCCATCTACACCATCCCTGACAAAAAAAAGAAGTTTTGGAAAGGATTATGGAGCATGGATACTTTGCAGAGAATCAAATTGTTTATTTGGAAATGCTTGCAAGATGCATTACCTACCAAACAAAAGTTGAAATCAGTGGACAACAAATGCATTTTTTGTAAGACTGCGGTGGAATCTACTTTTCACCTGTTCTTTGACTGTGACTATGCTAAAGATGTGTGGAATCTACAACCAATGGCAGTTCAGGGAGTACCTCACAACTCAGCTTCTGTTAATAATACTATCTTGCATAAATATAATGAATGGTTAGCAGGAGATTTGAATTCCATTTCAATGGCACTAGCTGCAACCAAGTGATGGTTTATTTGGAAAGAAATGTGTCTTAAAATATTTGAAGATAAATCTAGAACACCAATTCAGTTAGCACTAGATATATCAAGACACTATGAGTACTGGCATCCAATGACTTTGAATAGTTTGAATCAAACACAAGACTTAACTATCAAACCAATACCACATTGGACCTTCCCAATCACAAATACTTTCAAACTAAATTGTGATGCTTCTTGGTTGTCTGAAAAAACTAATGCAGGCTTTGGTTTTGTTCTTCGTAATTGGACATGAACCTTCAAAGGAGCAGAATTAGGCATCTTCAGGTCTTCCACTGCTGAAGAAGCAGAAGCTCTAGTTCTCCTTTAAGCAGCTACATGGGCCAAACAACATAACATACAACCTCTAGTCATAGAAGGAGATAACAGAGCAACAATTAGGTATTTACAAGGAAATGAATCAACTATCCAGTGGAAAATTATTGCAATTCTAGATGAGCTTAAGAAGCTAGTACAACAAGTTGTCTCTTTTTTGGGCTTCCAGTACGTAGACAGATGAGCAAACAAAGTGGCAGACCAGTTGGCAAAGAAAGGAAGAAAAAGTACCACCGCAATTTCTTGGTTAGACCAAGCTCCCTTATTTTTAATTCCATCAATTGCTTTTGACACTGTCAAAGCTTATGAATCTTGTAATATAAGTACAAACCTTGTTTCAGTTCAAGAGGAGGCTAATCTTACAGAATCAGTCATCAGCAGGAAAACTCTATCTGAAATCGCTCCTAATGAGACTGAATTAAATGGTTAGCATCTCTGTTTCCAGTAATATATTTCTATTTTCAAAAAAAAAAAAAAAATCACATCAAGTCATTTCACTAACTAATTTAATCATATTATTTTGAACTTTAAGCCTACATTATGTCAAGTTGTTTGCCTTGACTCGATTTAGAGTTTGGTGAAGTGGTCAATCGTAAGCTTTGACCAGTCTTATTAGGAATAAGGTGGTTTTTACTTCTTTTTGTTGCAAAAACCTAGCTAGATGCTAGGAGATACTGATTTCAAATATAAATCACATTGAAGGTATTCATCTATAGCCATGGGAAGAAAAATATTTTGACAACTCTTAGAATAATGTCTTTGGGGGTAACATGTGTTCGAATGATCCTAAACTCAGGCCCAAGAAAGAAACTTAGAGTGTGTTTGTGCTAACTCGGGATTTGGATCTGACTTGCCCCCTGACTCGGCCGAGTCATCTGACTTGCAATCTGAGTCAGACCTAACTCCTGACTCGGACCCGTTTGGGTCAGGTAATAAAATACCCCTGACTCATGGGAACAAACCACTGACTCATATTTTTGAGTCAGATCTGACTAAAAAACAAACATATTGAGTCGATCCAGGATGAGTCGTGATTTCGGGTCAGATCCAGATGAGTCAGGTGAGTCAGGATAAAACAAACACACTCTTATTTCTCAGGCCTAGAACTTAATAGCAGTATGTAGCCATTTGAGCAAAATATTCCTTGTGTTTTAATGAATATTTCTCAATTTGCACTAATTTCAACGGTAAGAGTAAGCGCGATTCTAAGCAAAATACGGAAGATGAACTTTACCCTAAACATTCATTAAAACCACATGAACTTATTGCATGGGGTGAAAACTACAATGTAATATCATGCAACAGCCCCAGGACTTCGTCCATACATGTAAAAGTTTCACATTTCTTCCCGTATTCAAAGAATCACACACATGGCCTAAACTTATAGGGAGTCCAAATTTATACTCACTCCTCTAAAGAGCGTATATTTAACATATTATTCTGATTTGTTAATTAGTTAATTGAATAACATTTTTTAAAGCAATTCTGAATAACGTTTTTCGTCTTTTAGGACGCTAAAAATAATAACGTTATCTTTGGATTCCACACACCATTCCATAAAACCATATAACATGGCTTGAAAAAGTGTGGATGACACCAACTTAGAATCCATTATACTTGACATTCCGCATTTTTTCCAAACTTGGAATATGTTGGATTCCACCATAAGACTTGCTCTTAAACAAAAGACAATTAAATCCCAGGACTAACAATCTGTAGTAATTGTCCGAAAATAACTTTGAACATAAACCCGAAGATCAATTAAAAGCAGATTACCAGGAGGTAGACAGTTTTCGTTTGGACAATACTCATTTCAAGATTTTTTAGACATGTAAAAGTTTCTCATTTTATCCGGCTCTCATAGAATCACACATCCAAACATGGCCTAAACTTATATGAGTAATAATACCTTAACATAGTAATTATGAGTTATAATCATCATTAACATGGATACACTGGCGAGTTGATTACAAGTTTTTCTTGTGTTGATATAATCATATGAACTTTAAAGTTTGAAGGACGTACACCTCTAGTGAAAACACTGTTGGCATATATTGCACAAAAAGGTAAACTTGAAAAGGAAGGCCCGGCCAAAAACAATGAATAATGAAAAGTACTCTACTGATTAAGATGGAACACCGAGCATTTCAATTCTAAAACAAAAGATAATCGAATCCCTGGACAGACAGACTGTAGTAATTGTCCAGAAAAAAAAATAACTTTGAACGTAAGGCTAACCCCTATGGGTTAGATTGGATTGCTAGATTGACCAAAAAGTGTTGCAAATCAAGAAAAAAATGTGGGAAAAAAGTTAACACTCTATCTGGCTACTTCCACTCCCTAAAGATTTCTTCACAATTCAACTATCAATCTAGATTGAAACGCTGAATCGTTCAACGTTGAAAAAGTGGTCCCAACGCCGAACGATTCGAGCTGTTGGATGATTTTAAAGCAAATGTATCCGACAGGATAAATACTCTCTCCGACATTTATTAAACATTTGTACATAGTCAGATGTAGTACAACTAGTACTTGAGATTCTCACCATCCAAATTACACACCTGTAAACATATCCACCCATCAAGGGAAGTTGTTCCCAAAACAATGAGCTTCATGCAGTCTGTCAACAACTCAACGCCTAATAGGACAAGGGAAAAATAATTAATTAATTATGAAATGTGATGTTTAACGCCAACCCGATAAAGCGTTTACGTTGGGAATGGCCATCCCATGCAGAGGTTAGGAGGTTGCCCTATCTGACGTGGATGACCAATTTAGCAGCTAAATATCTAGCTCATAGGACTAATCCTAAACCAGCAGATCAAGTAAACACGTTTGCTTGTAAGATTTCTACCATGGAGTCATGTACGTCATTTGCTTGAAAAGATTCCACATTCTATGATTACTTTTTGCTTAGAAGAATCAAATACAAGAACGATAATGCTAAGTTTACCCGGTGGAGAATCCCATGAGAAATACCGGCACTCACAGCCACATGGACCCACATGTGGGTACGCAGCACCCCAACAAAACCTCCAGGTGGGCCCAGGGCTGTGTGGCTTGGGAAATCTCACAGGATCTTATTAGGAATGTTGATACAGTGGTTTTTTTTGCCTTCTTTTTGTTTTGCAAAAAATCTGATTGTTTCCCCCAGTGGCGGAACCAGATATTAGTATAGAGGGGGGCTAAAAAAAAATTCTAATAAATATATAGATTTTAGTGGACTGATTACTTAATATTGGTGATCTAAATTTAAATTATAGGATAAAATCAAAGGCTTTTAAATGGTTTTTGGCATTTTAGGGGAGCTAGAGCCAGGGTTAGTCAACCCATGGCTCCGCCCCTGGTTCACTTTCCACCAACCTAGCTAGATGCTAGTCATTGATGGTATCTACTATCTAACTCCAGGAAATATTTTGACAACTCTTAAACTTTTCTACCTTAGGATTTCTCTTTGTTTCCAACTTGCTTCGCTTACTTTTTTGACAAGCCTTAGCTTTACACTGCAGATCAGAGTACAATGATCTCCGTGAGCAAAATTTCCACCGGGGTTCGTAGGGGTGAGCATTTGGCCCGTAATCCGCGGATTTAACCGGGACCAACCGTTCATTTGCGGATGGATGTCCGGACCGTTCGTTAATGGGTTGGATGCGGATGGAATTTTTGAAATCCAACGATAATGAATCGGGTGCGGATGTAACCTTGAAAATCCGTTGGACATCCATATCCGTTAAATTAAGGACACTTATGTAGTTTTAGAAAAATACTATGGATCATTTAGGAATTTTTAAGATGTTTGCTTGGGATGTTGTACATGGCAATTTTATATTTGTATACATATATAGGATATGTAGGTTTTATAAGGAGGCATTTGTGTTAGCTTTATTTTCTTTACTATAAGTTTTTACTAAACAAATCCATTGGATTATCCGCATCCAATCCATCCATCCGTGCATCCATTGCATACAAATCCGTTGATTGGATGCGGATGCCAAAATTGAAATCCGTAGTGCAATGGATTGGATGCGGATGAGGTGAAAACCGGTCCATACCGGCAGCCCATGCTCACCCGGCATATGCACTGAACATGCGGTGGAATGATTCTGGAGTCGGGCCCAAAAAGAAAAGACTTAATTCTCAGGCCCAGAGTTATAAAAGAGGATGTATGCTTCGTTGTGCAACCATTTTCATTCAGCAAAATACACAAAGTTTAACAAAGTTTCTTAATGGGAAGCTCTTCTGGAAGCAGCAAATGATTTAGTTAAATCTTGTTCTAGTATTTTGGGTTTTCAGTTCATTCATATAACTGAAATGAAGTATCTGACACTCTTGCAAAAAAAGGCAAAGACATGAAGTATCTGACAACTTTCAGTAGATAAATCTAATATGAGGAGACCCTTAGTCTATATTAGATGGCTCTACTATTGATGTAACTCCAGCTCCGGGCATTTTCTAGTTTTATTAATGAAATCTTATCCGAAAAAAAGAAGAAAAGAAACACTTTACCTTAAACAGAATATACTTAGAAATCCATTAAAAACCAAAGGAACTTGCTGCATGCAGCGAAAATTACAATGTGATCTGCAACTACAGTCTACAATGCGGGATGTGAGATGCAGCAAATTTTTACAACTTACAACTGGAAGTGTAGGCAACTGGAGACGCAAAAGAGACTAAAATTGAAAACTTCCCAACTTATTCTCTAGTCTTGTAAGCCTATAAATGGCGCAGTACCTATAAACATTCTATGTACACTGACATGGCCTAGTACGATAAGAAACATACCCAAATCTGCATAGAACCTTAAAAGAGCGGATGATTGGAGGACAACTTACTTGATCTCTTAGCCTAATCTTAGACTGCTCGTGAATTGGTCTTCCAGTGACCAGTTGTGTTTCCTTCTCATGCTATTGTTCTTCTTGATGTGAATCAGTTTGTCATAAACACACCAAGGGAAACTAAGGAAATGTTCCCGACTCTTCTCTTGATGGTAGCATCCGAAGTAATTCGGATGATACGTCACGTGATACCACGCTGAGGCCTTTGCATAGATATCGTCATCTTCCTGAGAACCCGAGTGAGAAATACCCTTTTTATCGAACCACGTCCTTGCTTCTTTTTTTAAAGCTCTAACTGCCAGACTAATCGATTCTGCGTCTCTCCTCATATTAAATGATTTGGACAATTTCATTACACTTCCACCAAGGATCTCAGCCTCCGTTTTGATCCCATAATAATCCATCAGGTTTGCCAACTTGTAATCAAATTCTCCTTTGTGGAAGCAAGCATCATCTAAGTAATCCTCGAACCCATCAACTTCCATATCTGTATCATATAATTTCCTTGCCACCTCCAAAGTGAAGGATTTTATATGGCTGGTGTGGGGAGCAATATCTTTGACCTGCCTAAAGAGTTTGCCAATCACTCGCTTTGACTCATAAGTCGGTCTATCAAGCTTTTCCATGAAGTCTGGGTATTCTTTGACGCGTAAATGAGGAGGAATTTCTGCGGGTACACCTGTCTTAGGGAAGTCGACAGCAATTGAGAATAGCTTTGCGAGTTCTATGCATTGCTTACTCTCTGCCTTCAGCTGCTCCTTATCAGCAAAGGCGGTGTGGGTATTGGCGATGACTCCTAAGCTGTCATTTATCATGTAATTTGCAAAGTACTCCTCCACTTCCTGTAACAACACATCAACAACCATCTATACATAAATCTGGCAATTCAAAAAAATGAAAGTTTTCATAAAAACAGAATTATGGTGAATGTCTTCACATTGAAGCGCCAACTTCTACATACTATAGAGGGTAAAAGAGAAACAACTGTGGTTTCTTTTATAAAAAAATTTGCCCTTTTCTGTCGAGAAAAACTGTTATTTGTTTTGTCAGACAAAATACATTTT
Organism: Papaver armeniacum; assembly: GCA_023531295.1. Lineage (NCBI taxonomy): Eukaryota > Viridiplantae > Streptophyta > Magnoliopsida > Ranunculales > Papaveraceae > Papaver > Papaver armeniacum. Next base: position 276,539 of record JAJJWW010004461.1, read on the forward strand.
TGTCCTTCGGAAACAAGAATGAGTATGACCAAATCTAAATGTGCAACAAGATTGTTTACAAAAATCAAATAGTGAATAACCCATACCTCAATCTGAACATCGTGAAATAATTCAATAGCAGGTGATGCATCATAGTCCATGGGCTCGACTTGACGAAGGGGAATAAGTTCTTGGTCCCAGCAGACAAAATATACATCACCATCCAAATCACTCCCGGAACACTCATTTGGATGGGGTCTACATCAAAATGTCAACTGATATCAGCAAACCTTTAAATGGAACTGCGAAAGGATTTCATGAATGTATAAAATACAGAACAAATTAGTTACTGGTATGCTATCACCTTTGCCCTTTTTGAGGAAATACAACACAATCCACCATATGGTGCAATGCTGGCACATTGACAGCCTGCAAGACACGCATATCACCAGGGTGCAGGCATGGATTTTTAGCAACGACTACCTTTCCAAGTACAAGAATAGTTTCTGCTGGTCCATTCCCATTAAGCATAGAGAAGGAATCCCCACAAAGTTTATTGCGACCAATGCGAGAAACCTGGACAAATACTTGTCCATACTCCAAGGTTGCTGTTTCATCTAGACATCCCAACATTGATCTTCCCTTTGGAACAAATATCCTTGTCCTAGTCCGCAACTCTAACAGCTTCGCCGCGCGAAATGTTTGAAGCATCATCGAAAGGAATGGCTCTTGATCAGGATTGTAACCACACAAAAGCATTTCCTTGAGGATATTTGTGGTTTCTGATGGGGACATGATCTCAAGTGGCAAATACGCCTTTAACGGGTCGGTTAAAATTGAATCCAGTTGATCGACTGCTTCTTTTTGCTTCTTTTCAAATACGTAATCACTGACGCCTAGAGTAGACAAAAGGCTGATTACCTGACGATTGAGGAAACACGGTTGGAACTTGCTCCACGACAGAACATCTAGTTTGGTTACCTTTGACTTGAACTTACGCATGCTTGGTCTCAAATATAACTTTTCAGTGATCTTGGATCTACAGCGACAACACCTTTGTATCCACCATACCTAATTTGAAAGGCAGACGGCGTACATTTCAAACCACACTTACTCGCCACCTTATGTGCAAATTCAGAAGAAATCTTTCCAATCCCATCAGAAAATGTGTATACAGTTCCATTACTTTCAATCTGGACATCATCAATCTTTTCAATTTCATCCCTAGAAACACTTAATGTTTCTGTTGAGGAACCAAAAGATTGTCCTAGTCTGGCTGCATATTTCGCCACATTTCTAATCTTGCGAAAATCACCCATCCAGTCCCTGATACTAGCTGCTGTTAGCGAACCTTTTGAAGCAAACATCCATGCAGAATTATCACGTAGCTGACTTGCTGAGAAGGCAAGAAATTCAAACTTCTTATCACCAATAACTACGCCATTATGCAAAGTAGAGAGTATCCTTTCATAAAGCAAAGTTTGCTTTTTCTCGTCATTCATTGTTGCGCGCGCAGATAAATCAGTTGAACGGATTTTTTCCGAGTCTTCATCAACAAAAGAAATACGGATGAAATTATCGATATGTTCACGATAATAGCGTAAAACTCGATTGGAAACATTAATTTCTGGACCCAGGAAGTATACTTTCAAGGGTGTTACTTGCACCCTGCGAACATATACCAGCCCGTCAGACAAGGAAATCGAAGTTGATCTAGGAGGGTTTGCTGATAAGCTGTACTCCAAGTACTGCTTAGAAAGCCAGTTAACAGGTTCATAACAACAGTCTTTCAAATGAAACAGTTTCTCCAGGGCACATATTATATAGTTGACAGAGTGAGAGAAAGGGTCAACCATACGGAAAAATTTTGCGTCAGCGTTGGCCCAGAAAGGCAGCCAGACTGAACCAAGGAATTAACCTTAAACAGAATATCATATCGCAGCTTATGTCCGTCAGGAGGCTCAACAAAAGGAACTAGATCCAAGCTTCGAGAAACTGTCGAACTGGGCTGCATTGTGAACCAACCCTCATCTTCCGTATAATAATGGAAATTTTCACGGAAGTTTGGAAGCTTACAGCCATATGGAATTTCCAAACACATTGCGGAGGACTGCCCAATAGAAAACGATTCAGTGAAATCAGTAGTTCTTACCCACTGATCATCCAATGTATGCATAAAATATTGTAAATCCCTGCCTGGATTTCCTAACGAGGAGAGTGGTTCCACATAAACTCTAGGAGCAGCACTCATCTGCAAACATTAATCTTTATTAAATAAGTGGTATAGTGATGACAAGTACTGTTTTAAATGCCAATATTTATACATAAAGGACCAGATAGAGTCTCGATTATCATCTGACATTGTATGAAGTAAAAACATTGTTTGCATCTCATTCAGGCAGGATAACTACCTCTGAGATTTAAAGTAACCACCAAAAATATTAACCAGTATGTCAGTATATTGGGTGTCAAATTTGTATCTAAATTCATAAAGAATTTGTGAATCTTTCATGCTTATCTATTAAGAGAAAATGTTTAGCACAATGAGAAAATGAAAACATGCTAACATAACTATCTGCTGAAGGAATGAAAGGAGGACGGCATTAACAAGCATTATGGCAGAACGAACTTATTTAAAGAACTCAAACCTGAATTATGAGAAATTGTGAGTTTAAGTTCTTCGGTCGGCGCAACTGGATTTCCCAAATGCTCTCATAAGAAAGTTCAAGCTTATAGTTCACAGGATTTATCTTCAAGGGATCTTTATAAGACAAGAGAAAGCACAATTTACGGAATCCAAACCCAAAATCCACTGAAACGTCCTTAGTCTTGCAAAGAGTATAAAAACAATCATTTGAAACCTGGCATCCAAAATGCAGAGTTGGAACCTTGAGATGGAACATCGAGACCCTAGGCTTGGGTATGATATCCCGATCCCTGTCAAAAACTTTGAGATATGATGTTCCGTAGTATAGGCGTTGGGGTCGATTAATCAACAAAGACATATAATCAGCATTCTGGGTAGTTGTGAACTGTATATCTGCATATGCTCTGGGATTTGGCCCCTTATTTTTTGGTATCGTAACTTGTAGAGCATACACAGTTCCCTTGCCGGTGTAATCCTCTAGGAAGTCCTTGATGAGTTCCGCTGTCGCATAAGCAGGAAATCCATTAATATGAATTGTCCTTCCCATATTGGTGGTGTCTCCTGTTGCATAACATAAAGCAAATTATCATGAGGAGGATATATTTCCACTTCTCAAACAATGTACTATGTACGTAATATACTTAAACAAAATTTTATGCAGGCCGTGATAGAGAATTTCAAAGAAGAGTAGAATTTCGGACCCTTTCCAAATAGTAGCAAAGTAAATTGTTATTTCAGTTGAAAAATTGAAACTCCTAGTACAACAACCTGCTTTTCCATGATTGTCTAGTAAATACATGATTGTCTTTAATTTGATCACCCTGACAATTGGCAAAAGATATTGGAGACTTCGACTAGACAAGAAACTCCACTGAACGAGACTCCCCTGACAAACATTTTTCTAAGCCTTATCTATATATCAAATTTGATTTCCCAAAAATTGAGACTTAGAACATAAATTAGTGCTCCTTAACTTGTAAGATGAAGTAAGTACATCCTTAGGAAAAATTTCAAAGAATAGTAGAGAGTTCAGACCCATACCTTCGAATCAAACTTTTTTTATCTGTTAGAACTAAACTATTTCAACCAATTGTGTTATTTCAGTCGAAAAATTGAAACTCCTAGAACAAGAACTTGCTTTTCCATGTTTTGACATTCAACAATGATTGTTTATAAGTTGATCACCCTGACAATTAACGCCCAATAGACTTCAACAACTAGACTAAGAAACTCCACTTGAAGAGAATTGATACCATGACCTATTAGGTCAGCAAGGATCATATTTCCAGACCCACATATCTACCTATCAAAGTTGGTTTCCCCAGAAACTGAGGCTTGATCAAAGTTTTTAACTAACTAGGAAGGAAATTTCAAAAGAAAAAATCAAGGTTTGAAAAACGGGTCACAGGTCGGGTCACGTCCATAGGGCGTGACCGTCATAACGTATTTTGACGGGTGTGAGCACGTTTCGAGCAAAAAACACATTGGTTAGGGAAAAAACGCGTTTATTTGATGTTTTTATGAAATAACGGGTGTGATAACGGTTAAATAGATAAAATAAATAAATTATAATCTGAATTTCCTATCTAATGGTTTTAACATGCGTGAAAACGGTTATATCAGGTCTAAATAACACCATTTTTTACTATTTATCGGTGTTAGACAAGCGTATCGGTGACCCTCACGGGCACACTACGTAGGCATGAGCGTTTTAACAGCCGTTTTCTCAGTAAAAACGACCGTTTTTCAACAATAAACCAACAGAAAAAGAAAGAAAGAAAATAAGAAACACAAAAATTGAAACTCCCAAGTACAAGAACTTGTTTTCCAACATTCAACAATGAATTGGAAATACACAGTTGTCTATAAGCTGATCATCCTGACAATTAACGTCTAAATAGACTAAGAAACTCCACTCGAAGAAAATCGATACCCTGACCTAATAGGTCGGAAATGATCCTACATATTTCCAAGATCTATCTATCAAAGTTGGTTTTCCATAAACTGAGGCTTGATCATAGATTTCTCTAACTAGTAAGGAAATTTAAAAAGACAAAATCAATCAATAAACCCAAAAAAATAAATAATAGAATCATAGATAGATTGTTTTACCTACTTCCTGTTACTCCTTAGATAGAAAGAATCCTCCGAATAGCTAGTTAGATCAACTCTGAAGCATAAATAACTTCAGTGCAACCTTTCAAAAAAAAAAAAAACTTCAGTGCAAAGATATACACAGTGATAGTAATCCAGCTTTATAGTACTAAAAAAGGGGCCAACGAGGAATCTTAAAGCAAATTACTTTTGCCTTTTTCTCTGATTGGCTTGTGAACTATTCATTGTCATCATCTTGTCGTCTAGACAGTCAAGTAGAAGTCAATAAATAATAGTTTCCGGATGAAATGGGACCAATCATGTTTCAGCTCGGGTGCAGCTTTTGGCCCATGCATTTCCCAATGGAGCCCGTCACGTCTTTGGTATCATCATCATAAAAAACTTTTAGTACAATTATTGAAGAAGGCAAGATGTTCCCCATAAGCGTCACTGTTTTGTGGTGACCAAATTCTGTAACACACTGCATCCTAAAAACATAGGCGAATTTCTCTGCTCAACCTCAACCCATGACATTTTTCAAGTCTTTGTATACCTATGAATTTTAATTGAGTCTTGCCTTCTAGGGTGGATTCCCATCTCATTCCCCTGGAAAGATGAGGGGGTTCGACTCCCCCTCACCCAATTCATGTTGCAACTTGTAATAGTATTGAATCAAAAGTAAAAGAAAATGTTATTTACAACCATCAGCACTTGGCCATAAAATATAGTAAAAAAATAAATACAAATTTTTTAACCATCGACCCAAATTAAAGAACAAAATTAGACTACACTACCTTTACCAATATAAAAATTGATTGCTTCAAAAAAAAATATATATATATATATATATATATACATATATAAAAATTGACTAAGTAAATTTGAAAAAAGAAAAAGAAAAAAAGAGCCAAGAGTCAATATTACAGTCCAGTCCAGTCCAGAGAAGCTAAATAGATAAAGTCAAATGTTAATGGGGTAGGCATCCTATGCTCAAATCCATAGATGCAACACGGGTTTACCTTGGAGTTATCCTTAGATTTGGATCACAAATGAAGTAATGAACCCATAAGGTGATACAAATTTTCCACATCACAATTATGTTTTCTCAAGTACTTACAATACGGTGAAGATAAAACCAATTATATTCCCATGTCAATCAATTTAAGGTGATAAAATACTTGCAAGGAAATGAAAGACGTTAGACGTACCAGTAAGAAATAATTGCAGGCTGATCCACAATGCTCTCACATCCTCCAAAGGAAAGGGCAATGTATGGGATTTTTAGTGCATCAATGAATGTCTTGGTAGTTTCTGAATCTCCATCAATCTGCAGAAGTTGCATGTTGTGATCAGGTAAGTAAACCTGGAAACCACTGTATTGCAAATGCAAATAGCTCAGACAAACATCCAGCTCATAAATTTTAGCACTCACCTCAAAACTGACGACTCCTCCAAATCCTGTCATTTGCTTCATGGCAATTTTGTGTTCCGCGTGACTTGGCAGACTGGTATAATGAACACGTTTCAGCTGAAGATCAGATCAAGTTAGCATCCTACAAGTTGAGCCGGCTTGAAAGCGAAATTATTGTTCTCATTTATCTGTTCTATAGATTTTTCAAATTTGATCAGACAAGGATGTGCCTCTAAAATCTCGGCCATCCTCAATCCTGTTATGTGTTGCTGCTGTGCACGAAGATGCAGTGTCTTCATGCCTCAGATGACTAAATAAGCGGCATTCTGATAACATAGAGCATTAGTATCATTCTCAATCAAGTCTTCTTTGCAAACTAAATAAACATGGGAGGTCAAATTAACAGTCTAGTATGATCCTCAATTAGACAATTACGCTTTATTTGCAAGCTTAATAAACATGAAAAGGTCAAACTAACTGTTTAAAAACAAAGAAGCTCATTTCCAAATTCTGGACTACAACAAAATAACGAACTGATGAATTTTTATGGGTATTGGTTTCTGAACCATGCGCTGTTATTGCAAAAGCATGTAACAAATTGCTCACCGGATTCAGAGTACCACCCAAAACGTGATGCAACTTGTGAATCTTAGAAGTCACTTCCTCAGAACCACTTATGCAACCCGTGAGAACCTGAAAACAGAAATTCATTTGTCACTCACTAATTCTTCTTATAGTTTAAAAGAAACAGAAGGCAACTAAATGTCAAAACTTACAAGGTTTAATTTAGAACTTTTCGTCGGCGAGTGCAGAACAAGGTCTGCACCAAGGGCAAGTGCATTTTGGTTCAAGGGTGTGGCAAAAGTACCATCAACACAAACCAGTGTGCCTTTGCTGTGCCAAAGCTTTGAAACCAACTCAATGTCACACATCAGAGGTAAGGCTTAGTTGGCGATTCTGTACAGAGAAGTGTTACCTGCACATAAATTACGCCAGCAAGTATCAAACGATGATGTCCCCCAAGTTAGCCAAAACAAGAAAATTTTGAACAACAATCTCTTATTTGAGTACTCACATTATTCTTATCCAGTGCAGATTCCAGGCCATCCATATCGGCAGGGTCAATGACATGGACTTGCATTAGGGAAATGATAAATTTAGATACTTCGTGGAAACATAAAAAATAAGTCTGGAACAAAACGCCAAATTGACATGAAGGTCTAATACGGCAAGTAGCTGAAAATCCATATCTTGTCTACAGCCAAATCCACTGACACGATTAATTAAATCCAATGAAGAAGCACAAAGTTTGTTAAGGACCATCACGATCAATTTATGAAGCATATAGTCTCTAACTGCATCAGCACAAGCAGGATCCAAAAGAAAAAAAAAGGGGGGAAAGCATACCGTTATATTCATGTTGGGAACAAGAAAATCGTCACTGAAAATTCTCGTCTTCCTATAGCAATCCGTAGTTGTTATAATATCCCCACCCTTCTTCACCAATGCAAACATCATGACCGTACTAGCACACATGCCAGACGACATCAAAATAGTTGATTCTGCCCCCTCAAGTGCACTGCCCCAAGTAAATTGAACATCGCACAGACAAACCTTATTTTGTTTTCTGCAACTATTGTGGTTGGGTTCCCATAGTGCCCATACTCAAAACTTGCATGGCATCCCTCCTATCAAGACAACAACAAGTTAATCAACCAAAATTCCACAAAAAACCTAGCTGACCTACAAAAAAAAAAGATCACTCAGTTATGTTGGTAAAAGGTGCTAATATGGCTGTGATTGACTTCCAAGCATTCTACACACTGACAATTGACAATTGCGTAAACCTCAGATTGAAAATTAAACTGAAATGAAATATGAGGAACCGGAGATTTATGAAGCCGCATTAAAGATTTAAATTCTTTAAATTCCACTAATTAGCAGCTAATTGATGAATCAGGTATTCCACCCATGAACAAGGCACAAATGGTATGATTTAATTCAAACATAACCTCTGAATCTTCGCAATACAACAAAATAGAAAACTAATCTAATCAGCAACATCTAGTTGCTAGCAGCTCAATCAATCAAACCACATGTATAAATTTAACCAGGAGAAGTCTAGCATACCAATAAAGTGCAAAAAGAAAAAGGGAATGGCCTTCAAAAAAAAAAAAAAAAACTAATAGAGTGCAGTAGAGACCTTGAAATCGATGAGTTCTTTGGAGTTCTTGAACCAGTGAGCAGAAGTACTGACGACTGGGGTAGAGATTCCATCTGTAGCAATTCCATGACCTATCAGAACATAACAAATTTTCTTCTTAATAGATATTTAAGTGAAGAAACGAAGATTTTCATGAGAAAACTATTGGTGGTTGTCTTGAATTAATGGACGGCGAAGAAGAAGAAGAAGAAGGGATTTCTGGGTTTTGAAGCATTTTCATGAAATTAATTTAGGCATTTTAAAAGATTAGGATCAAAACGTGACGGGTTAAGAAACAAAATTTGATTTTAATAAGGGTCTTGTTAACTTGTATACCCGTATACATGTTAAGGTTCACTAAATAACAAAATCTTGCATTGGAAATAAGATTTGTTTGCTTTATTGCATTGAAAACAACAATTATTTGACTTGGGAACAACACTAACGTCATTATGAACTTCACCACCACACCTTTTCATTCAGAATAAAAATCTTTCGAGTCAATTTGCAGTCCATAGTAGGGAAAAGGTTGAGCTTCTCATCACTCCACTACAAAACAATTATGAACCGTCATTAATGTAAGTGGACAACACTAACGTGAGTTGTGATGACTGATGATCAGTGATGGCCGTTAAGATCGACACTGTCGTCTACTGTTTGACATTCTTAGTAGTAGTGGGTCAACAAATGGTTTGTGGGGCCAGGTTTAGCTGACCTTTATTCACTGCAGAAATTTATTAAACAATGATTCTCTACAGACCGGCCTTTAGAACAGCGGCAAAACCGCTCATACACAAAATTTGCGGGCCCCACCACCCCAAAAGCAAACAGGGGTCCATGTTTTATTCTGTGCGAGGGAGCGATTTTGCCCTTGTTCAAAAGTGCGGTTCAAATAGACTATTTGAAATTTAAAAGCCGAAGTGATATACTCGCCCCAAATTTTCATGATTTACAAAGGGGTATACCAGTTTTGGCGGGAGGCGATACCAATTGAACGATCCACTGTCCAGGATCTGTTAAATTTATCTGTCTTATGTGCAATGGTATCACTCCCGCCAAAACCGGTACCCTCTTTATAAAATGTGCAAATTTTCTCCCGACTTTCATCCCGAGAGGGGAATGGACGGCTCTTGTCGCGTTCTTAGTATTGGGATGGTGAATGGAATAAAATGGGGCCCAACTATATATTAGAGTCGGGATATTTTATCCGTCAAACTAGCATTTTCCATTTAAAAGGCAACAAAGAGACCCACCCATCACCACCTGCTGTCCAAAAGTTTAGATAAAAGAAAGTTAAATTGTTGGCACAAAGTCATTTTAAAATGAGTATTTCCACGACCTGCCTAGTTTGGGGCATAGTACATAAAATTTTAATTTTAATTTCACACAACCACTTATCCAATTATTTTCTTTCTACTTATTTTATCCCTAATTAATTAGTGTTAATTAGTCATTCTAAGTGTTAATTAACCGTGTTTAGAGATTAATCGATCTTCAAAACTTCAAATAACTGAAAGATTTTGATTTTTTTTCGAAAACACTAACCAGAATAGGTTTATGTTCATGCACTAGTTAGCCGATTTTGGATTGGTATTTTCGTATTAAAGAAGGACATCAAGAATCGGTTAAAGTATGCATAAATAAAATCCGACTCTCATAATCTGATTTTTTGGCGTCATATAAAAACCGATTGTTTCATTTTCATAAGAAGAAAATATTTCATTCATTTCAAATCTACTCCTAGTGGAAGAGTTATAGTCCCGTGAGGGTTTACATAGAGATCTACCCACAAAATGCACACAAAAATTCCTAAAACTATCAATTTTCTTCGGATGATCCAAGTCCGATTCACCCACCGTAAAGTCTGGGTCGTACTGCGAAATTTCGGATACCATGAAGTGATAACTTTCATCAAATTTGAATGCTTTCTCCTTTTCCTCCAAGTAGCGCGCTTTCATGGCTTTGTGCTGCAAAAACACGACACAAACTTACTTTATTAGTTACAAATTGATGAAAGTAGATTGTGTAGAATAAACCATAAAAATACTTACAAATCGTTGAAGGTACATGCTAAAGTGGCTAGCATTCAAAATCCGTTGTTGGATAGCTATAAAACCAACTATCGCATCTAGTATGACTTGGTGTCGATTTGTTGAAGACTTCTTCTCTTCGGTTTCCCACAATCTTGTCTAAATTTTTTATATATCTTCGCCCAAAAGGTCTCGAACGAGGAGTGATCTACTCGATTTTCGGCGTAACATGCTTTGGCGATTGCCAAATCTTTCGCGGAGTCAAACGATGCCATTTATTGTATATGTAGAGGTATAAAATGAGTAGTTGTGGAGTATATGGAGTGAGAGGGAATAGAATGAACATTTTTGAGGAAAATTAGGTCCAAGGATGAGGTCTCTATATATAGAGAAAGACCCCAACGACTAGTTGAAAATACTAGGGTTACCAAAATACAACACCAACTTTTTCGTAGACAATCTGTATGGACAAACTCAACAGAACTCCAAGAGCTAAACTCAATCAAGGAATAGTATCTAGAGTTATATCTCTCTCTTGCAATTAGAATGTTTACAGAATCAAATCGTGAACCTAATCAAAAAGAGATTACTTGGACGGTACCAAAGACCAATGTCCAAGAATCAATCAAGTTGTATCCAACAAACTAGGTCGGACGTATGTTGTATCCTTACAACAACTAACACACAGAAGAGATAGAATTGGTGAAGAATCACCTCCTAAATCAAAGATTCAAGTCAAAATCTGTGCACAGAGGCGCAGCCACAAGAGTTTCATTAAAACAAATTTTAGATAATGAAGAGATTGACTCTTCTTATAACTTTAATGACGAATCATTGAACCCTAATATAACTCAATATGTGACTGACGTGTGGAGATTAATCAACGGTCATACACTTAACCAATTACTAACCTAGCTAACTTACTGGAGCACTCAGCTAACTAAGATAAAAGCAGACTACATGGTAGCCCTTTACAGAATGGATACAACATTGCCTACCCCTGAAAAATGTCCTTGTCCTCAAGGAAAAATCTAGGATAGTGTGACTGAATATTTGTGATGTCCTCCCAAGTAGCATCATCTGGTGAGGAGTTAGTTCATTGGATAATTACTTGGCGCACCAGTCTGTTACCTCTGAGGATAGACCTTGTCTTCAACACCTTATCTGGAAGCATTATAATCTCACCACGAAGGTCAACAATAAGTATAGGGTAAGGAGTGTGTTGCATACCAATATGTTTCTTCAGTCGAGAGACATGGAACACTGGGTGTATCCTGGAGTGAGATAGTAGCTGAAGTTTGTAGGTCACTGCACCAATCTTTTGCAGAACTTTGAAGGGTCCATAGTATTTAGCTGACAGCTTGAAGTTATTTCTCAAGGACAAAGATGCTTTCCTGTAAGGTTGCAGCTTGAGATATACCAAATCCCCCTCTGTAAATGATCTGTCAACTCTTGTGGAATCAGCATAAAGTTTCATTATATCTTGAGCTTGCTGTAGAGATTCTTTGATAATGTCAAGCATAAAGTTCCTTGTTTTCAAGTAAGTCTCAATAGCATCTACAGAAGTAGTAGCAGTAGATGGAAAAGCTAAACGTGGAGGTAAATAACCATACAATGCCTGGAAGGGAGACATCTTTAATCCACTGTGAAGGCTGATGTTGTACCACCATTCCTCCGGTGAAAACCAATTGCTCCAATTGCTTGGTTTGTGACCTGTGATACATCTCAAATAGTTTTCCAAGCATGCATTCACCCTCTCAGTTTTTCCATCTATTTGAGGGTGGTATGCAGTGCTTAAATTTAAGATAGTACGTACCCAATGCTTTGAATAAATCATCCCAAAAGGTACTGGTAAATATCTTGTCTCTGTCAGACACTATAGATGCAGGAAGACCATGTAATTTGAATACCTGATTAAAGAAAAACCTGTGTTATAGAGGAAGCTGTAAATGGGTATTGCAGAGCAATGAAGTGAGCATACTTAGTGAGTCTGTCTACAATGACTAAAATAACATTCTTCCTGTTGCTGAGAGGCAGACCCTCAATGAAATCCATTGTAATATGTTGTCACGCATGATCAGGGATAGGTAGAGGTTGGAGTAGGCCAGCAGCAGTTGTGTGATCACTTTTGTTTCTCTGACAAGTGTCACATTGATACACAAAAAGCAAAACATATTTTTTCAGTCCTTGCCAATAGAAATGGCTTTTGGCTCTTGCATAAGTAGCTTGAATGCCAGAATGTCCTTCCACAACAGAATTATCTAGAGAATGCAAGAGAGTCTGTTTTATACTATTTCCAGTTTTAATGTATAGTTTGGTTTTGTATCTTAAGATTCCCTCCTTGTACGTGAAATGCTCAATACTTGAAGCACTCAACAGAAGTTTAGAAATAATGTTGTGTGCTTTGTCATCATTAGTATAACTAGAGATTACCACTTGAGCCCAAGATGGTGTAGAAGCAACTAACAAGTTGCAAGTGGCTGAAGTATGTGGTCTTGTGAAAAGTGCATCAACTACAATATTCTCAGCTCCTTTCTTGTATTTGATATCATAATCAAATCCTAGAAGCTTGATCAACCACTTTTGTTGTAGTGCAGTAGTAATTCTTTGCTCCAAGAAGTATTTAATACTTTGATGGTCAGTTTGAATTGTGAATTTATCCCCCTATAAGTAATGTCTCCATCTTTGTACTGCCATGACATTGGCCAGCAACTCCTTCTCATAAGTAGATAATGCTCTAGCTCTTGGGCCCAATGGCTTTCTAAAGTAAGAAATGTGCTTACCATCCTGAAGTAAGACATCTACAATACACAGGTCACATACATCACTCTTGACACAAATGGTTTAGTGAAATCGGAAGAGCTAAGATGGGTGTGCTGGACATGGCAACTTTGAGCTGTTGAAAAGATGTTGTGGCAGCTGAAGTCCAAAAAAATGAGTTCTTCTTGAGAAGATCAGTTAGTGGTTTACGGATGGCTCCATAAATTTTGACAAACTTTCTATAGTGGCATGTAAGGCCAAGAAAGCCTCTCAATTCTTTGAGAGTGGTGGGTTGTGGCCAAGACTGCATGCAAGCTATCTTATTTGGATCAGCACAAACTCCTGCAACTGAGATTATGTGTCCTAAATACTCCAAGGATGATTGGCCAAAACAACATTTAGATATCTTATCATAAAGTTTATGTTGTATGAGTAAAGAGAAGGTAAACTTGAGATGCTCCAAGTGTTCAAACATGTTTTTATTGTAGATTAAGATATCATCAAAAAAGACCAGAATAAATTTTCTCAATGCTGGTTGAAATACCTCATCCATTAAAGCTTGAAATGTAGCTGGAGCATTAATGAGGCCAAATGGCATTACTTTAAACTCATAATGGCCTTGATGGATTCTGAAGGCTGTCTTGAAAATGTTTGAAACATGTACTCTGATTTGATGATATCCAGCTCTCAAATCAATGCTTGTAAAGACAATAGATCCATTTAATTCATCCAATAGTTCCTCAATAATGGGTATTGGAAATATGTCCTTGACTGTAATGTTGTTCAACTTTCTATAGTCAACACAGAATCTCCATGTGTTGTCTTTCTTTTTTGACTAAGAGTATATAGGTGAAGCAAAAGGACTATGGATAGGTTGGATGATGGCAGTGTTTAGCATTTCCTTGACAGGATGTTCTACTACTCCTCTCTGGATATAGGGGCATTTGTATGCTCTTTGATTCACATGAGTGGAGTTGGGTTGTAAGGGAATTGTTTGATCTAAACTCCTTTAAGGAGGTATCTGATTTGGTTTTGCAAAAATGTCATTAAACTCTTGAAGTAGAGGAATTATCTCGGGAGGTGTTGTGGGTGGTATAAGAGATGTAGAAATGGAAAATAGATGACCCACTATGCCATGAGAATTCTTTGCAAAAAATTTCTTAACTGCCTCACCACTCATCATTAACAAAGAAGACTTTGGAGGTGTACCTTGTAGTGTAATATTCTTAGCTTTGTACTTAAAAGAAATAGACAATTTGGAGAAGTTAAAAAGTACATCACCTAAAGTTCTTAGCCAATCTGCACCAAGTACAATGTCACAACCTCCTAATGGAAAGACCCTGAGGCTTTCCATAAATTGGTGTCCTTGCATGCTCCATGTAAGCTGTGGACAAATACCTGTACCAACTGTCCTTTCTCCATTTGCAACTGTGACTATCATTGTATCAGTGGTCTCATTTTGGTATTGAAGTGAACTTGCTAAAGCACTATCAATGAAGCTTGTAATACATCATGTATCAATCAGAATGGAGACTGTTTGGTGATGGAGAATACCAGGAATTCTAATTGTGTCACCAGTAGCAGCTCCTGTAAGAGCATGTAATGATATTTCAACATCAGAGTACACCGGAGATTCAGTAGTCTCCTCAAAAAATTCTTCCTCTTCCTCAGTATCTGGTGATTCATTATTGTCCATCTGAAGCATGAAAATCTCCTGTTTGCCTTTACAAAAGTGTCCTGCCTTATATACCTCATCACAGTTATAACATAATCCTTGAGCTCTTGTTTTATTCTTTTCCTCAGGTGTGAGTCTCTTAATTGTAGGAGTTATGGGAGTAAGTATGTGGGGAAGAGTGAAAGAGGATTTAGGAGTGACGGGAGCAGATTTTGGAGAAGTTAAAATGGGTTTGGGTGGCAAATTGCTATAAGAGTATTGCCTATTAGAGTTGAAGGAGTTGTTGAATGACTTTGTAAATGGTTTAGTGGCATTCTTTGCTAGAGTAATTTTTTTGTTCTTGTAATCTAGCAAGGGAAACGCATCTGCTAAAGTTTTTGGATGAAACATAGAGACATATTTACCTATCTCATCCTTCAATCCACTAAGGAAACTCATAACAAAGTATTCTTCACTAAGAGATGGATTCATTTTCAACATCAATATTTTTAGCAACTCAAACTCTTCATAAATAGTCATCCACAGATGAAGTTTGCATTAATTTATTAAAACTACCAATAAAGTTTTCTTCAATAGGATTTTCAAAGCATGCACAGAGATGGGTAGCTAAGTCCTGCCAAGTGATTCGATGCCAATTAACCCGAAAATTTAAAAACCAGGTTTCAGCCTTACCCTCAAGGTAGATTGCAGCAGTATTCACCTTCTTGTGTTCTTCAATATCATTCAAATCAAAATATCTTTCACTCTTCTGTATCCAAGCTCGAGGATTCTCGCCGTCGAATCTTGGGAAATCCAACTTAGGAAGACGGTGATGTAGATAATGATTTTGATGTGGATTTGAACATCGCTGATCTCCATTAGTTTCTGGATTATAAGTACTATCCGGCTTTAGTATTGTATCCAACTTCTTCATTAGTAAATCAAATCTAGAAGTCAGATCTGATGAGAAGCTGTTGAAATTTGCCTGTAATTTCGCAATTGCAGTGGTGTTTGCTTCCACCTTATCATTTACATCTTTGATAGTCATCGGAAAAAAAAAATTGGACGAAATTTGTAGTGGATGTGAACAACTCTGATGCCAATTGTTGTATCCTTACAACCACTAACACACAACATGGATAGAATTGGTGAAGAATCACCCCCTGAATCAAAGATTCAAGCTAAAATCTGTGCACAAAGGCGCAGCCACAAGAGTTTCATTAAAACAAATTTCAGATAATGAAGAGATGAACACTTCTTACAACTTTAATGACGAATCATTGAACCCTAATCTAACTCAATCCGTGACTGACGCGTGGAGATTAATTAACAGTCATACACTTAACCAATTGCTAACGTAGCTAACTTACTGGAGCACTCAGCTAACTAAGATAAAGGCAGACTACAGGGTAGCCCTTTACAGAAGGGATACAACAACGTATCTATTATGATTGATTAATGCACAACCTGTGATATTTCAATTATATAGATAAGCAATATAATGCGAAAAAAGAAATAACAAAGACACTAGAAGTTTTGTTAACGAGGAAACCGAAAAAAGATAAACCTCGGGACCTAGTCCAGATTGGACACCAAACTGTATTAACCCGCTACATACACTAGCTTACTAACAATTAACTTGAGTCTGGAATGTAGTTGATCCCGAACTCAGTCTCACACCGATTCAGGTACAGTCGCGCTCCTTACGCCTCTTGGATCCCAGCAGGACTCCGCGCAAATAATTCCCTTAGATGACGTCACACCAACTAAGAGTTGCTTCAACTTAATTGAAGACTTTGAACCAATCTTTCTCCCGCAGATTAATCCTATATAAATGATTTCCTTTACGATCAAAACGTATTTCGATCAAGGTGGTTTGGAAATCAATAGCAACAAACAAAGTCTAGCTAACCTCAAAATCCGGAATTATGCAACCTGAAGTCCAGCCTAAAAGCATAAATCCATAAGAGAAGAATTTCCTAACCATATCACATACCTCAGGACCAACTGTTTTCCATTGAGTCTTATAAAAGCCTGCTTGAAAACCTTCTGGTCCAGGTGTTGACCAATTTTCCATACTCTTTAGAATATTTCAAATCTCATCATCTGTTGGAGAAGCAAGTAGGAGCCTGGTATCCTCTTCAGTAATTAAAGTTGGAAGAAGATTGAAATGATGTTCTTGAATAATATGAGACATAGAATTACTTATATCTTTAAAATGATTAGTTAACATATTGGATAAATCATCTCTTGAGTATAAGCAATTGCCGTAATAATTTTTTAATGAGTTAATGTTGTTTCTTGCCCTTTTTCTCTTTGCTAAAGTATGTAAGTATTTGGTATTATTATCCGTGTCTTTTAAGAAATTATCTCTCGATTTTTGCTTATCAAAATCATGTTGTATCTGGTGCCATTTCTTAAGATCTTCATTTATTTCAAAAGCTTTGGAAGTATTGTCTGCTGAGAAAGGTAGTCGTTGATTTCAAACAGTTGATTTTGAAGCATATCAACTTTTTGATGAATGTCACCAAAATGTATAATGTTCAATCTAGAGAGAGCAATTATAATGAATTGTAAATTTTTGATGAGCATAAAACCTGCAGACCCATGTACTTATTTTTCCCAAGCCTTAGCTATCGCAAAAGCACAAGATTTGTCATGCAACCATGTTTGAAATTTTTTGAAAGGTTTCCATAACTTTGGTTGATTGTAATCTGTAACCATCATTATTGGACAATGATCACTACCATTATGAAAAAGATGCAGTAATTTAGAATCAGGGAAATTAGTATTCCATTTTGCATTACCTAAATCCATATCAATTCTTGATCTCTTTTTGCTCGTCCATGTCCATGTATGCTCCTTACCAATAAAACCAATATCTTCTAGACCAACTGATTAAAGAATATATATAATTTACACATCCATCACTTGAAGACAAAGATTTAGAAGTAATCAGATGTGTATTTAGATCACCCAAAAAAAATATCCATGGATGCATAATATTGTTGCCTACCTCCTCTATAAAATTTCGTTGTTTTTTGTTTCTTCTTTTTGAATTACTATAGCCATACATACAAGAAAGAAGCCATTCAGGTTTACTTGGATTATCTTGAATAAGAGCATCAATCATGTTATCTTTACAATTGAGAATTTCACAGTTGAATCCATTTTTCCACATGAGAATTAATCCTCCAGAGAGGCCTACTGGTTCATGATATTTAATATTTGAATAATTAAAAGCGACTAATAGAGGTCTTATCTTAGCTTTTTCTAATCTGGTTTCACATAAAAAAAATCATATCTGGATTTTGAGTCCTAATTAGATCTCTTAAATGGTTTATAGTATTTATGTTTAAATCCTTGGAATTCCAAGAAAGTACCTTCATAGTGTTGTGATAACTAAGGTATATATGCAGCAAGAAAATAAGAGACAACTTTTTTGTTACCTTCATAGTTTTGTGATAACTAAGGTATAACAAGAAAATAAGAACCAACCTTTTTGTTATGGGGGAGAGTGTAATGACCCGTCCCTCCACCGATATTGTCTCCACTTAGCAATTGGCTCCAAAGTTGGAAGAAAACTCTGCAGTTAAGCGTGCTCGGGCGGGAGTAATCCAGGGATAGGTGACCTCGTGGGAAGTTATTGCTGGATGACCGCAGCGACGCATGTTAAAAACCCCATACTGTTGGATAACCGAAGTGGCTAAGTGAGGACAATATCGCTGGAGGGACGGGTCATTATAAATGGTATCAAAGCTGACAAATGTTCACCTGCCGAGGGTGGGAAGGTACACTAGACGGGGTTGGTCCAGGTGCTTGTCTTATAGGGGCAGGGAATGTTGGAGATCTGGGCTTCAAAATATAATATGGAGCCGAGGACGACTCCAATATAAGGTAATGATATTGTAATACCCCGATATTCGGCAGTGGCTGGCCGAATGAAATATAAGTAATGGTTTGTCCTTTCCTAACATCGAGGCCTTTTCAGCAAAATTGGCTCCAAAGTTGGCAGAAAACTCTGCAGTTAAGCATGCTCGGGCAGGAGTAATCCAGGGATGGGTGACCTTAGGGAAGTTGTTGCGGATGACAAGGTGATGCTTGTTAAAAAAAACCACACTTTCTTTGGATAGCCGCGGTGGCTAAGTGGGGACATTATCGGTGGAGGGTGTAAAAAGCTAAAATATGAAGAATACTACCTACACAAACAATAATATTAACTAATTTGAAATGCTGTAAAAATTTTGAACTAACATTAGTATTGAAAATTAAAATTTTGCAGTTTTTTTTTTTTTTTTTTTTTTTTTTGTTGTTGTAATGAGCAATAATAATTACCTGATTCTCCTTTCCTGTGTTTTCAGTCTGCTTTCCCCCTATTGTGACCATGTGAGCATTCTGGATATCTGTATTTTTATCCAAGATGTTGTGATGACAAGAAGACTTAGTATCCGAAAGGTTATCTCCAGTATCTTCGGAACTTTTATGTCTTTTTCCAAGTGGCATATCTTTAGTTGAGTTCTTCTTAAGTAGAAACTCCATATCGATGACTTCTCCATCTTTTTGTGGTAAAAATATAACAGTCTTAACATTATTTGTTGACTCTTTTTGGAAGCAGTTTTTGAAATATTTTTCCTGAGATTACTAGTTATTCCAAAGAAGTATGGCTTCTCATGAGCTTTAGCTATATAATTAGCTTCATCCTTACAAGCTCCCTTATAATGATTAATCACATAGCATTCAATGCATATACTACTAGGTTGTCTCTCATAAGAAAATTTATGCCACTTTGAAACTCCTGCATTAGTGATGCACTTGACTCCTCTCCTTAATGGCATGGAAACATCAATATTGACACACACTTTAACTGGGTCACTACCTACTGATATTTCATCTTTTGGCTTTATCCCCATGACTTCACCCATCTTAGTGACAGAAGCAACATTCATATGTTCAGGAAGTATGTATTTCAACTGAATCGAGAATTGCTGAAAGCCCCAATGTTTTTCAGTAAAAACCATGTCTAGGATATAATCTTTAACCACCAACAACTGCTTGTTAACACTCCATGATTTGTGTTCGATGACCTTGTTCAGAAGATCCCAACTGCAAAACTTAAAATCATCATGTTTGGCTCAATCTCCATAATTTTTAATTCTTCTGGTGCAATGAAAGGCCAAGTAAACTTAATGAATCTTTTTACAGTCTAATCTTACAATCTAATGTGCAGGTTATGCTCTTGTATCTATGTCTAATCATAATTTTTTGTATTTAAACTTATATACGAAGGAATATTTATGTATTGGTACGAATATATACAATTCTTATCATCGGTCTTGTATTTAAAAGCCTTTTTCATAATCCCTTGAACTGTTCGTGAACTTATCTTGCTAACCGGTTTAGGTATCCTGTTACTAAGGAAAATCAGTTAGATTCCTTTACAAATAAGTAATTGGTTTCCCAATCTACTTCTAACTCTTGGTTATCAAAAAGTATATAGTTGATATCATTCCCTTCAACTAATCTTTGATGACGATGATGAGAACAAGAAATATAAAAGTAAAATCTAATTGTTTTTCAATTTTCTCTCAGTAAATAACATAAACACGTCATGGGAGACAAACTACCCCTCACAAACATTCATTCCACTATATTAATAACAAACCAAATCCAGGCTTTCATATCTTTCATTAACTCAATTTATGTTTCAATAAACAATAAAAATATTACCACAACACATAATCCTTCGTGTGCAATTAGAATCAAGAAACGTTAAGGGAACAAACACTAAAATGAAACAAACACCAAAAGAACGAGCAAAATAAAGAATCCAAATCATCAATAACTTTAATTTCTGAGTTGGGCATCTAATGGGTTTAGATTTTGTTTACAAGCTTCAACACGATATCAATTAAAACTTAAACAAAGGTTTTCTTCGGTTGAATTTGCAACTCACAGTAACTTGAAATACCCCAAAAAAGCTTCTAATAAGGCAACAAATGATGGTGAAAAGCAAATAAAACTCCCATTCAGTTAGGGGCACAATACTTGGGCTTGATACTGGGCTAACTCATTTGGATGTTGGGTTATCTATACTACCAAAAAGATTGGCCAGATCAAGGGACGGGCTATAGCCCGGGTTAGCCCCTTGCTAGGCCCGTCCTCTGCTCCAGCAGACAGAGATATGCATGCTGGCCCTGGCAATGGTTGGGGTTGAACTATGTAAGATACCGACAGCCTGAGATACAACAAGATAGAGCTCTGGGAACCCCTTATTTATCGATCATCAATCAATCAATCAAATCAATCAATCTAAATACGAGATTCTCCTTAATTATGACCCCACCAAAATCTGATGTGGACAACTCTGGTGAGAGTATTAGTGAATAGAGCTCTCTCAATGATTCTGGCCCCACCTAATTAACAAAAAGAACATATATTTACACCAAACTTACACCTTCACGCTACCTCCACTTTCCCACTACTCTGTTCATACCGTATCAAACTGAAAACTGGCTCCACTTATCTTTTTTTCGGAAATTTCTAAAAGCAGTGAATTGAACCACAACCTAACTCTGCGTCTCTGCCTAGGTTTCCTATGACCTTTTCTGCCCGTACTTCGTTTTTCTAAGATTTTTTTGTGTTGTGATTGACCTTTGCAGAAATTAGGAGCCCTGAAATCTCTTCCAGTCTGGATTTTTTGTTCGGATTCTTTAAGCATGGGTTTTGTTCTGATTTGTTTAGCATGATAATTGATAATTTCATGAAAGTGTTTCTGACAATAGATTAATGTATCTCTGATATAGGCATTGGAAATATTGGCAGCGGATATTAGTAAGTTTTTCTTTTTTTACGTTGCGCATAACATGTTTGAAAATACCTTACTAAAAGTATTTTATAGTTCATAAACAAAGGGATGTGGTTCTATTAGATGTTAATGGGTTGATTCTGAAAACCGTTGTTGGTGAAGAAACCCACAGGTACTCTTTTTTTTTTTTTTTGGTTTGATTGAATTTTTGAAATTGGTATTGTAATTGTGCAACAGTATGTTTTCTCACTAGGTATTAGATGTCTTTTATGACAGTGTGGTTGAGCGTGTTGGTATAACTATGTAGGACACCTCGACCAAAGAACATTTTATGGCAGATCCACATGAAGATGATTCAAGAGGTAATTTCGATGAGGATATTAATTTCACAATTATATACAAATGAGGTTTGCACAAATTTTCAAGAAGTTCCCTGATTAGAATCTTGGATTAGACAGATTTATAGGTCCATGTTTTGGTGTCCTTGAATAAGCATTTGTATAGATTGGTAAGAATCGTAATACAGTATCATGGTGATTCAATGTAAAAGCTACACATCAATGCATTCTTAATACTATTGTACACTATGGAAAGATATTCAGGCTAGCTAAACTCAAACAAACCAGTGACACATCTTCATTATATAGGATTTACTGCAAGTTCTAGGTATTGATAAATCTACTTCAAGTTGCTTCATAGCTTCATGTTCTTAAGTTATTACATTAATGGGGCCACTTTAATTTGCTCCAAATTAAGATATCTGGATTTGACTGTTACTGTTTGATTTAGCATGATTATGCGACTGTTACTGTTTGATTTAGCATGATTATGCTTACAACTTCAGTATGCTCTAAACTCGCAGAGGACTTTGATTAACTTCTATTGTGGACATGAAAATATAGGTAACCAGTGGTTGTCTAATTATTTAAATCTTCAATTCCCCCGGGTTTATTCATATATAAAAAGTAATAATAACAGAAAAAGAAAGAACAGACAGAACATGGTTTCCTATGCAAACTTGCATGTGGTTGCAGTTTCAGCAATGAGGCAAAGAGGAATCTTCTTGTGCATTGTGAGACCATCCGCTTCTTCTATATCTACTTCCTCTGGTTTCATCCCAGAGGGCAATTTCCAGTCAACACAATGAAGCAAATTTGCCAGGGTGAGCTCGACTAGCACTACCGAGAAGTTAACACCAGGGCAACCCCTCCGCCCAACCCCAAAGGGTATCAACTCGAAATCTTGGCCTTTGACATCTATGTCATTATTTAAGAATCTTTCTGGTCGGAATTCAGATGGGTTTTCCCAAATTTTTGGGTCCATTCCAATTGCTTTTGCAGCAACAAACACCCTTGTTTTTGCTGGAACGTGGTATCCCTTGATTTTGCAGTTTTGGGTAGTTTCTCGTGGAACTAGTAATGGTGCGGGAGGGTGGTGTCTCATTGCCTCCTTAGTTACTAGTTTCAAGTACTTCAGTTTAGGAAGATCACTTTCTTCTACCACCTCTTTATCTCCGACGCTTCTTCGCACATCCTCCTGTGCTTTCTTCATGACTTCAGGGTTCCTTATCAGTTCTGTCATAGCCCAAACGATTGCTGCAGAAGAAGTATCACTTCCAGCTCCGAATATGTCCTGTGTAAATTATTAAGAAGTTAAAGAACAAACAGAATTTGGAGGAAACAGAGAACAAGTTGTAATAAGAATGAGATGGAGAAAAGATAAAAGACTTTACAGTGATAACCCCCTTAATTTGTTCTCTACTTAGAGTGATGCCCTGACCAGGATTCTTCTGAACCCGAAGCAGCACATCAACAAGGTCTTCCACTGCAGGTGTGAGCCTCTGTGGATTAAGGTGCTCATCAATTACTTTCTCATAGAAATCATCCATTTGCCTGAATGTCTTCTCTAGCTTTGCTTCTGTTCCATCAATCTTGTGTATCCAAGCCAACCTTGGGAAGAAGTCTGCCACGCAGAATCCAGCCAATAAGTCGTGTGTTTCTTTAATAAGTCTGTGAAACTTACTCTTGCCGTTGGTATCAATTTCTTCTTCATATTTCCTTCCAAAAGCAACTCGACATATGACGTTGTTAACAAAACAAAGTATCATCTCGCTTAGATTGATCGGGGTAGTCAAAGAAGAAGAAGAAGATCGATGAATGAGTTCGATCAGCGCAGCCACCTCTTCTGCCCTGACAGCGCGAAACGATTGAACCCTCTTCACACTCAACAGTTCCGCCATTGTTATCTTCCTAACCTCTCTCCAGTACTCACCATAAGGAGCGAAAGTTATATCCACAAACTCGTAAGAAAACTTCTTTGCTGCATATAGCATGGGTCTGTTGGAGAACACGAGATCGTGTGCAGTAAATATTTCTTTCACAATATTTGCAGAAGAGACAACCAAAGTTGGAACTGAGCCTAATTTAAGAAACATTATAGGTCCATACTTATCAGAAAGTTTCTTAAATGATATATGTGGTAGTTCAGTAATCTGATGCAGGTTTCCTATCAGAGGTAACCTAGTTGGACCTGGTGGGTACTTTTCTGTCTTTCCATCTTTGTTACCTCTCAGGTTTTGGGCAAGCAAACCCAGCAGTGAGAAGATGAAAACAAGTAGGAGGATCAAAATATTGGTGTTAGTTAGGACTTGAAGAAGCGGATTCATTTTTTTTTTCTTTCTTGTACACTCTTCTAGTAATAAGTGTTTTTTTTTTTTTTGCTGTGCAGTTCTAGTGAACTTCGAACCCCTTTAAATATGCAGATAAGATCGACGTAAAAGATAATCAGTCAATGCCACGAAAGTCTTCACGGTGATGATAGTAACTTCTTACATATTTTCTATTCCCATTCTTTGGTCAAAAAGAATTGAGATATAGCGTGAGCGTGAGAATTGGAGGAGGAACCTTCATCATTTTTTTTTTTTGATATAGTGGTATATAAAGTAATGAGTCTCATATATATTTTTTATACTTTAAACTTTTTGTATTAGTACAAAGTTCTCTATCCATGGAAAATCTCTTTGTTTTGTTTTGTTTTGTTTTGTTTTGTGTTCTCCATCAATCCATTCTTTGAATGAGTACCAGTTAATACAAATCAATAATCAAACAAGAGAAAGAGGTAGTAAGTTGCCTCTTTTTGGATGGATCTAAACTGTTAGTGCCCTCTTTTCCTTTCCCATTGATGTGAATTAATGACTTCGGGTACATACATTCTAAATCATGTGAATCTGGAGTGAAGAGAGTGTCTGATAGGGTTTTCGAAGCTGCTACATATCTACCGGTTTCATACACCGGATAGATACACCCCTATGTGGCAGTGATCTCCACCGTTCATTGCTTCCCACCCAACCCCACCAGGAAATACAGGGGGTCCCTTTAAGAGAATGGACCAATGCAAATTTGACACGTAAACATGGTATGGTTTTGGTGTATAAGTAGCATTTTCGGTTTTCAACAGGCTTTGTCTTTGTTTTCTAAGTTGATCCATCGGTCCCAAAGAAGGTTATCTCGTGGTTATAACTTAGAGCTGTCAATTTTCAACCCGGCTTGCGGGTTGGACCTAGCTTGGCTTGTTTCAACCCGGCCCGGCTTGTCCCGTTGGCTAAACAAGCCGGGCTAGGGTTAGCATATCTAGCCCTAGTAGAAAACAAGCCAAGCTAGGGTCAACCCGCGGGTTACCCGTCAACCCGTGAATATATGCTCACATAGTCGCTCATATAGTCATATGTATGATTTTTTGGTTGATGTGAGACACAAAAAAAATTCCCGTGATATCATTTTATATTTTTTCAATAATCTGAAATTTATATCTTATTTACAATTGAATAACAACCAATAACTTGAAATTTACATTCAATAGAACCAAAGAAGCCTACACCTAAGAAATAAAAAACACATTTTACATTTATTATATACATATTAACGAATAACAATTAGTAATTAAATCCTTTGTATTATTTTAGATCATCAATCCCTTCACATTCCATATCAATAAAATAGAGATATCAAATCCAAAAATAAAATTATTTTTAAATAGAAATACTTGAATTTTGTGTGGCTTAGTAAAACAAGCCAACCCGTGAACCCGCCAAGCCAACCCGTCTAGGGCTAGGGTTGAGATTTTGGGCTTGTAGATGAATAGTACTAGGGTTAGGGTTGACCCTAGCTTGGTCCGTTGACAGTATACTGCAACTTTTTTTTTATCTTGAATCAAATTAAGGATGAATGTGCGGGACGTGCAGCTCTTTAAAAACATGCTGAATGTGGGACGTTGGGAAAGTTAAATAAGGACGCACTTCATGCTTTTGTGGTCTGCAGACTAAGTTTACAGACTAATTTTTTGTCTGTAAAATGTTTTAGGTTGGTTCTTTTGGTACCTTACTTCACGCTAAAACTTTGACCAGGTTACTATGTAAGAAACATGGATTGCTGAAAGGGCTTTGGTGGAGGAATTTTCAGGAAAAAAGCATCACTTGGACCGTGGCATCCAAGGATGCTTTCAACATTTTTATTATTGGTTGACCAAATGTGGAATTGCGACTATATAACATTTGATCTTCTATTATATATGTACAAGTAGTTGGTCCCTTATTAGCCTTGCGACTCTATATTAAAATGAAATCTAGAGGTAAAGTAGCACTGGGTCTTATGGGGTGCTAGTCTAGCACCTAGATTAGCGATCGGGACTACCTCCTAAGTTTTTTGGGAGTGCTAATCTAGCGACTAGATTGAGTCCACATCGACCAATGGTGAACCATTCCGCGCCCAACGCTAAACCATTGGCGCTTTAAATCTCGTGATCAGATCAAAAATAAATCTCTCGTTTGAACCATTAAGCGAAAGGTAGTTTTCAAGCGTGAATCATTCAAACGTAACTATCTAGCATGCTAGTTCACATACTAGCAATCTGGTAGGAGAGAGAACTAGTGTTAACTTTTTTGCCACACTTTTTTTTTTGAATTGCAACACTTAAGTGCTAATCTAGCACCTCCAATCTAGCCCATAAGACTTAGTCTAGCTAGCATGTCACGTTATGCAAGTGATATTATTTTTTTATTTTATTCTGAAATATCTCCTCCGCTTTTGGAAAAGTGTTACTTTCACTTTTTCATTTTAGTTGAAATGAAAAAGTGAAAGTAACACTTTTCAAAGAGAGGTAGTATCAATTAGTTGTCTTTAATCTTCATTTTGGCTATTTTATGTTGTGCCTAATATTTTCCCTTAATGTGTAACTTTCCGTTATTTTATGTTGTTCCTAAACAATTTTACATTAATGTGTAGCCGGCCTAAGAAAAAAACGGGATTCAATTTATTTTCATTGACAAGTTTGGGGCTTAGGTAAATTATTTTGCCTGCTAGGATGGGGCTTATGTGAATTATTTGATGCCTATAGATTTCCTCACCCACCTAGATTAAGGAGATAAGGGGTGTCTAAACTATATAAATTTACTAAGTTACCCTCAATATTAAAATTCATTCCTAAGCGTATCCTTCTAAAATCCAAAAAATTTCAAATTCTTTTAAAATTAAAACCTACTCAAATCATTTTCCTTATAAACAAAAATTAAAATTTAACTTCATCAATTCTAACGATATCTATCGATTTTAAGGAAATTTCATCATCACTTTAAAAAAAAAAAGTCAATCTAAACATTTATGATTGCAACCCATACTCTTAATTATATTTGTGATCGATTTATCCATTCAAAATCGAAAAATACAAACAATATTGGGTTTATGTGTTTGACCATAATCGGTTGATGTCCATGTCCATATGGGTGATTCTTATGATAATCGGTCTATGTTCATGACCGAGGTTAAGCGATTATTCGTATATATTTTTACGGTTGAAGAACATTTAACCGAGAATCGATTGACGTTCATGCCCATATCCCCGATTTTGGTATGAAAGAATACTAAGTTTTATGTATGTTTTTTTTTTTTTTGCTAGAATCGGATTACGTAAAAGTCCAGATAAACCGATTGTATAATCTTTGTTTATGAGAGTATGGCAGAATCGGTCTATGTGTACATCTATAAAATCCGTTTTTAACAATCGGTTTATGTGTACATTAATAAAAACCGATTCTGGATTTTCTCGCGAACCGTAAAAACTCAATCCAAAATCGGTCTATGAGGGCACGAATATCCACCGGTTCCTGATTGAGTTTTTCAAAAAGAAATCCGATTTTTTCATGTTTTAATGATAATTTAAGATTAGTTGATTTCCATTTGAATTTGATTAAACATCAATTAATCACCCTATTAACACTAGTTAATTAAAAATAAATTAGTCATTATGTAAAATAATTGGATAAGGGGTTTTCCCTTTTACTTCTTAATGCATGTTTTTTTCCTTCAGTAACAAGCCCCAAATAAACCGCCTAGGACCCAAACTAGGCGGGTTTATTTGATTTTCATTATTAGCTCATGTTTCACTATATCGAGCAAGACTTCGGTAAAATCTGCAATCCTTACAATTTATGATCCCCAATCCCTTTTTTTCCCTATAATTTTTGTGATTTTGGATAGACCATAATGGTCGTAGCACATTACTCTGTGAAATCGGCACGGGTCATTCCCTAGTATCACCATATGTGAAGATGTCATCGGCCTTATGTCACTCTCTCTCCACTATTGTGACCATACCGTCCCAATTTCCAATCGTGTTGCCAATAATTACAACTCAATGTTGTCATCTCCACTGACGGTTATTACTATCACCAAGGTTCAACACCACTCATTAGATCGTACAAAAAAATCTCCACTAGGTCTACCCCAACAAACTTGTTTCAAGAGACAACCTTTGTGATAAAGCTAAGTAACTACACTTTGTCTCGAACTCAATACTTATTAAAAAAAATCATCTGTCACCATCTAATGCTTACCACGCAACAAAGTTGTTGTTTCGTGCTAAGCACGTGACTTAATTTTGATGGTGGTTTTTTAACCTAGGGCGAAAATTGTAAAAGCCTGTACCTTTGAACCGACATCGGAATTACTGAGTTTTGATATGCTTTTATTCTGCAAAGAATCCAAACCTAATAAGCGCCTATGCCTCTCTTTACGTATTTGTATAGCTATATTTATGAGCTTCGCCCATTTGAATTCGGGAAAATATATGTATTCATATACGAATTGTATTCTTGTACAAGTATCTACATATATGTAAAATTATCAGAATAATGTTGGTGCATGTTGCAATACTCCAAGGTGGTTTATAATTTTATCACATTAGAACTCAAGCTCCTAGATGAATTGCTTACTGGTATAAGGCCTTGTACTACATCGATATTCGACAAGTGTTGGCCGAATGAAATATAAGTAATAGTTTGTCCTTTCCTAACACCGAGGCCTTTTCAGCACAATTGGCTCCAGAGTTGGCAGAAAAATCTGCAGTTAAGCGTGCTCGGGTGGGAGTAATCCAAGGATGGGTGACCTCCCGGGAAGTTGCTGCCGGATTATCGCAGCGATGCCCGTTGAAAACCCCACACTATCGGATAATCGCAGTGGCTAAGTGGGGACAGTATCGGTGAAGGTACGGGTCATTACAAGCCTAATGAGTATTTATTTAATGTTGTGTTCCTCAGATGAACTCTTAATACTGACCTGACATCCATGTTCATTCTCATAATAGTTACATGTCACCCCTCTTCCTAATCGACCAATCAGGTTGGTTATAGCCTACCTTCCCCTCTATCTCAGTGGCCGACTAAAGTAAGCCCGACAAGCTTCCTAAAAACCTATTTAGGTGAGATCGTGACTGCCCAGGTCAGTCGCGAAATAATCTCGACCACTCAACTTGGTCATCCTATCTAACTAGCCTAGCTCATACCATGCTCTACCAACCAGGTTCCATGGTGACTACATATCGTAGTTATATATTTCCAGCCAATCAGGTACTTATAGCCCACGTGCTCTGCTCCTAGTAACCAACCAGAGTAGGCTTGTCGAGATGCCTAAAATTCTATTTAAGTTAGGTCATGGCTGCCCAGGTCAGTCACGGAATAACCTCGACCACTCAACTTGGACGGTAAATCTAGTTAGTCTAGCTCCTACCATGAACGAACAATCAGGTTCCATGGAGACTACCAACCGCCTCTCTACCATTCTCGGATAATCGTAATGCTCGGATTCGACTTAGCGATCTCCCGATAGTCGACCATTAAAGTAGGCTGGTAAGCGCCAAGTTCGTGTGAATCGCACATGCGTTGTCCATGTAAGTCACTTGTGCCAAACCCTTACATTGAAATTTTTAACGTTTATAAACGTTGCAAACAATGTTGCAATGTTCAAGGTTTCATCAACGAAACACTTATGCGTCGCAGTTGGCTTATAACAACTATCACGCTTATAAGCGTTGCAAAATTGTTGCGAAATTTAAGATTAGGGCTAAACTACGCCTTTCAATGGTCGCGATCATTATAAAAATATCTGCGACCCATCTCAATCGTCCACTACGCATAAAACGTCTATGTAAGTATCGAATTCATCATATGATTGACTTCAACAGTTCATTTCACACGACTTATTCAATTCTACTTACTCAAGAACACCATGCATCATTTTGGGACTCTTCACACGATTAGTAATATTTTTATGAAACTTGACTTGCCACTCATGACCCAACCTTAACCTAGCTTGCGTGTGATTGACCGAAATATTTCTTTACATGTAGGTCTTACATGCACGACCAAAAATACGTGTTATGCTTTTCTTATTAGTTTTCTTGTTATTTTGTATATTACGTTTCTTTTTACTTCTTTTTAGGTACAATGGCTTAATTTGCATAAAGGAGGAGAAAGGCGTCGAAATGGAACATATCAGCTTACATGCTTAAAGCTCGTATAGAGTCGCCGGCCAAGTGGACTGCAAGTGCTGCTTTTGAAGGCAGAGTCATGAGCTTAGTACTCTTGGCTAACGTGTACCAGCTGAGAAACAAGAGGTGCGTCAGTTAGACCACAAGTTTATTAGGGGACTGCACCACCTTGGTAAAGCACACATGTGCTGGTGGAGGAAACAATCCAAAGAAGTGGGAATTTAGGTCTCTTTGTGACAAGCTGGTGAAGACCATTTCTCTCTCAATTCAACCCAGACGTCTCTCCTCTTGCAGCGACTAATTATCAACCAAATCTGCCGCCGGTTCTACTAGCCATGATGCTGATGGGTGTATTTCAAGGGTTTACAGTCTCATATGAAGCTCAGAAGGGAGAAGAAGATGTGATACAAATTGATGGTTGTTTTGGGAAGGATTTGAGATGCCGAGAAAGGGGTAATCGCCAGGGCTCAACAACCATTCAAATACAACAGGGAAACGAAAGTTTAGGCTGCAGTTAGATTGAATTTTGAGTTAATAAACATGGAAGAAATGGAGAACTGTTTCCAGCTGAACCAAGGACTGAAAAATGATGTTGTTGCTGGTATGTTCTCTCACAGCAGCAAGGAGGAAGGAAAACGAGCAGAGAATTGGGTTTATTTTATGCTTGAAATTCAGGTGGAAAGGAGCTGTTGAAGACATGGCTTTTGTTGAATGTTTGTGTGAATCTGTGCTCAAATTAGTGTGGTGGTTGTAGCTCAAGATTGTAGGTTGATTTGGGTTCGAAATAATGAACATCTGGTGGAGTTTCAAGACTAGCTTGAACCAGAGAAGAAGAAGAATTTGCTGCCATGGGTTTTATGAATGTATGATGAGTAATGAAATAATTTGGAATAATGGGTTGTCTGTAAATTCAGCTTGCAGGAAGGAGTTCGAATTTGAGTTGAGCTCAAGGCAGAATCAAGCTACAAAGAAAGAACAAGACCACCAGTTTACATCCATCACATGTTCGATAAAATGCCTGACTGGCTTAGTGATGTTCCAGTCTATTTCGCTACATCTGTTAGCCATGGTTCTTGTGGTGTTTATCAAGGGTCCAGGGAGCAACACCGAGACAGAGAAGTTGGTTTCGATTTGGAGGAGATATGGACAGGGTAATGTTGGTTTGAACTGAAGCAAGAATGGAGACATGTTGTTGGTCTGTGAGAGATAGTGAACTACAAAGAAGCTGAAATGGAGTTTGTGCGCATCTGGGTTTGAAAACAGTGAACAAATGAGCATTGTTGCCATTGTTTTACAAGGTTTGGAGCAGGTTTTGAAGTCAGTGAGGGAAGAGCTTGCTTTTCAGGGTGTTGAACTGGAGTTGTATGAACATCAGAAGTGGCTCAGTTCTGTGGTAATTTGGTTTGTGCTGCTGCCATGGTTCGATGGCTCTATATGAAGGATACTTGGCAAAGGCTAGGATCAGATATAAAAGGCAACGGAAGCTTACAGGGACAGAAAACTGGGGCACCAATCAGTCTCGGCATTGGATAGAGCTTTGGGCCGTGAAAACAGTTAAGCAAAGGGTGTTATGGCCGTTGGTTTAGAATGTTGAATGGCCAGGATTATTGGCGACAGAGATGGTGGTGGTGACGGAGGTGGTGGCGGCGACGAAGATGGAGTATAAGAAGAAGAAGAAATAAAGAAGAAGCTGGAGTATAAGAGTTAAAGGTTAAAAATGGAATTATGTGAATTATTTTTATTAATAATTTCATACGCCATTAGGGGTATTTGAAAAGACTCGTAAGGGTGTTTGTGCATGACCCATGGATAGTAGGGGCATAAATAACATTCCCACATAAAAGAAGAACCAAAACACCACAGAATGAATAATTCCATACCTCCTTCACGTCTGTTTTCACCACCAACAGAGAGGAGATCTCTGCTCCTCTCCAAATCCCTACACCATCTGCATCCATACCACCTGCTTACCGTTCCATCCATCATCCCCACCTGCATATCCATCACCACTAGCATACATCCACCAGTTTGCAATAATTCCACCACCCGCATCTCCACCCGGTTTGCATCACCATCTCACTGCACCTCGCATCCATCGCACATACCACCTTCATCGTCAACTTGCATAACCTCGGAAGTCGCAGTTCACTGAGCCACTGAACATCCACACCGCGTGATACAAAGATACCCAGTCCACACACTCAGCACTCATCCAAGTACATCACCAGTTCGCAGATTACAATAGCAAGCATCCAGGCCACCAGTTCCTCCTTCATACAGCCCACAACACCATAAATTCCACCAGTCCACCTGTTGCTGTCTTGGTTTTGTATTTCTGTTTAGACTTGTTTTTCTGCGGCTGCCATGAACTCCAGTAGCTAAGCATATTTGATTAGGGACAACTTCGACGTCCGAACTTGAATTCAAATTGATATTTAAATACTTTGTTTCGCAATTTGTCTTGTTATTGCTTATTCTCTACCGTCTAATAATGCTTATGAGTTATTTGTGAATCGTTTAAGTTGCAAATTAAATTGGTTTATGGATGATTTTAATGCTAGTTGAGACCTCTTTTACCCGTAATTGTCTAGAGATTTTTAATACAAGTAGCGTTATATGAATATTGACGATGGGATTTTGTTAATATTCGTATGTATTGAATGACACTAGTGGATGAGTTTGAGCCTATGTATTTGTCATTAGGAATAGCCTATCTCAAGGAACTTAATGCATTTGTTTAAGTCACACCTAGAGAGCGTACTTCTAGGAAACTTGATGAGTAGAATCCGGTAGTCGAGCGTGTCCAGGTGAATTAGAGATTGCGGAGTATTTGAGCGTACTAAATATTCTAGGGTTGTTAGTAATGGGTACTTTGCAAAAACATAGCTATATCAATAAGATTCACGTTTTGTGATTGAGAAAGAGTCCTTGATCATTCTCATCCTCATATTTGCATTAATATTCGAAATTGAATCGACAACTTTAGCTCAACTCTCCCTTAGGAACAACACGCTTGTCATTGTGCTACTAGTTAGTGTAAGAGAAGTAAGGAGTTTATTTTTTGCGAGTTCGACACCTCGTCACCTCTCCACTCTTCATGACCACTTTTCACATGTCATTCTGTTGGACCTATTAAGCAACTACCACATTCCACATCACTGGTTCATTCAAATTGTGACACGTCATACTCTCACAACCTATTGACTTCATCAGTCAGGTAAGAGGATGTAATGCAGTTAAACCCTAGCCATACAGGTAAGCCTTGGTCATGCAAGTAAGCCTAGTCATGCAGGTAAGCCTTGGTCATATAAGTAAGCCTAGTCATGCAGGTAAGCCTTTGGTCATGCAGGTAAACCTAGTTATGCAAGTAAGCCTAGTCATGCAAGTAAGTCTTGGTCATATAAGTAAGCCTAGTCACGCAGGTAAGCCTTTGGTCATGCAGGTAAACCTAGTTATGCAAGTCAAATTTACAACCAAGTATTATTTTCCACCAATATACTCGAGACATCAACAATGTCACAAATGGGGGATTTTCATCAGGGTATTGATCTGGCGGTCTATGGCAATGCGGTGTGCAATACACCCATTATGAGAAAGTGTTAGGAAATGCAGAAAGTTAACAAGTGAATGATTAGTGGGTGTGAAACCGTTCAGTCTTCCCTCCATAATAGGGACACAGTTTCATTACTTTCACACGATATACACCTTCTCACTCCTCCATAACTTCTACTTCCTATGAGATCATGGTGTAGAGGCATGATTACACATAAATAGATTTTCTGATTTATTTCTGAATGTGTAATGAGTGAAAGTATCCAGAATACACATAACACACTGCTTACGATTTTCAAGAAAGTTCTGCCTTCTGATACATGCTCATACACCTTCACCTCTCACAAAGTCTACCACTCTGATCTCAACGCTTCATAAACGCTTCCATCCCGAGACCAACCCTTCTCCTTCCTTTGTGACCGAAGCAAGACTGGAACGAATATTTCTTGGTTTAGGCCATAATTGTCTCGAATATAAAGTACCTTGTGTAATACATTAGTTTAGGGTTTAGACTCGTTTCTCATCAACATACCCCAGTTTACCATTTTTGTCAGAATCAGTTTTTACCCTACTACATCTTCCTATTTAGACATTTATCTTCACATACATGCGTTGGAGAATCTCTAACTTTGTCTATGGTTGATTAAGTTCCTATTAAAAATATGTAAATACAAATATAGAGTTTATAAATATATAGAAAACATACACATAAGTACTAACTAAGATAAACACATGATGAACAAAATGTTAAAGAATTACTCGGTTGTCAAGTTTGGTTGTCATATTTTAGTTTTCAAAACTCGAACCTACTTGATTTGATTACTAGAGTCAACTTCGTTAGATTAGAGTAGGAACATAGAAATATTGAGACTCTCTCTTGTTACTCACGAAGAATGCGAAGACATATTGGCATTAACAAACATTTCATCCTTGATTCGAGGTTTGTTGTGACGGACAGAAAATTACGCTTCAGGCGCTTTCCGAGGGCGCAGGCCATAACTTCCCCAATGCGTCATGATGAAGCTACGATCCGGGCTTTAAATCTAGGAAAATGCACGTTCATTCGCCTTTGAAAGCATGCTCGTGGAGCATGGTGCAACTAATTTAGCTTTCACACCGTTCCAAACTCACCCTTGTCAAAAGGGTATAACACATGCTTCACTGTTTTCTTGCCTCACCATAGGAAATTCATCAGAATTTCCTATCTAGCTTACAACCGTCGGAATCCTCTTCACTAGGCTTCGGCATTCTTTGAGAGCATGCACTTGTCTTGCTCGTGCCAAGGGTGCATCAATCAGGCTCATGTCGTACTCTCCTTAGGCTTATGCAAGCTCCGCTAACTTGCATATCGATGTAGTTCACCTCGAGGCCATGCCCAATGCGTCATTTGTACATGCCTAAGTCGAACAACTTGATAGTAAGTATGAGCATCCACTGACTAGCATGCAACTTGCCTCATCAAGTCTGGCCACAATCATCTCTAGCATTAGTGCTGGACCGGCAATGTTGCAACTCATTGCGGATACCTACGTACCCTTCCCTACTCTAAAGGGATCAATAATAGACCGTAGTTCATCCACGAAGGGACAAAAACTTAAGCTAACTCGTTTCCAATGTCGTGGCCTAGCAATAATGGTAATGGCCTGGTCCGTGTAGGCCGTTCCGTCAAAATGCACAATATTTATGCATCATCGGGTCAGCGGAGTGGCATTATGATGCCTAAGCATCAAATGCCCTCTTGGTAAGGTTTCACAACTATAAATGAGCCTTAGGCATCATTTATACTCTTAAACTAAGCTATGAAGCTTACTTGGTACATAGTCGCATATGCACCTTCAACCAACTACCTCCCTATATATGTTAACTTGCAATTTCTACAAGTATGGAAAGGGGACCAAAATGACATGCACAGCTTTTTACGTTCATTCGCAATGGTTGCGTTCCTTCGCAATTATTGTGTTATTTAGCAATGACATGCGTTCCTACGCAATGATTGTGTTAACCCGCAGTAATTGCGTTCCTACGTAATGATTGTGCTCATTCACAATAATTGCGTTCCTACACAATGATTGTGTTCATTCGCAATGGTTGCGTTCGATGATTGCGCAACACTCGTTCGGCCGAGCCCTCTCTCGTCACGATGCACAATGATTGTGCGATATTGTCTCTATGCCAATAACCTTCATAATGCGCAATGATTACGCCGCAAACTCAAGGCCACCTACCCAAATGGCCTAATGCATCATTTGATGCAAGATTTGGACTTTAGCCAATATTCCTACGCGATGTGCCTATCTTGGCACCAAATATAGCCCCCTAGCCAAATGCATCTTCTTGTATAAAGTAAGCTTTAGATGAAGCTTCATCTCGAGCCATGGCACATCCTTTAGCATGCGCCATGATAAAAGTGCGGGTGTTACATTTGTAATACCGACTTGACTTGTTCGCCTTTCTATTTGTGTTCTCAAGTCGGCATTTATTGAAGACATATGTCTCTAGTATTTGTGATTTGGTCATTATACTATGATCAAAGTGCCAACGAAATATATACTAGTTGTTTTATACAACTTTGGTATATAGAGTTACGAAGTGTTGTTTAACTATGGACTTTGTAAAATCGACGTAATAATAATTAGTAATTATTTATTATTTAGTGTGTTGAACTTTGAGTTGAATCAACACCTTAGGATTGTGTTCAATTACATAGTTTAAGGGAGTACACTAGTGAAATTTATTTCGTAGCTAAATAGGTGATTGTAAGGATATACACTAGGTTCAATCCCTTTAAAGGATCTTTACTAAGACCGCTCTAAAGATATCTAATAGGGATCTCTACTAGAACCGATCATAAAAGTCGGATCTCTACTAAGACCGATCCTAAGGATCTCTAGTAGGATCGATCCTCATATAACCAAAAGTGCATTTTCCATTTGTCTATTATCTTAGGGTTTATGTACGTAGATATCGAAATGCCATTTGGTTAGAAATGAAGGGTTCAAAACATTACGACATAGTATTTGAATATGTATTAAACTATTATTGCTTAATATTCAAGAATTTTCTTGGATACTCAAGGAAGGTCCCAAAACCAAAATATTCTGATATTTTCTAGGTACTCGGATTTATATGCTTTTCATATCAGAGTGCATATTTCTAGTAAATATATACGAAAATTATATTAGTGACAACATATGCTAGCTAATATTAGTTATCAACTAATAGTGATTTCGGTATATGAGTTGGATTACATTTGAAATTTGTCAAAAACGAAAATATACATTTATTGCATTGATGCGTGTCGTGAGTGCAATCAAATTAAATCATTTATTTCCACACAATTGCTTGGTAATATAATGGAAGTAAGGATCGTTCCCACGAGAAGAGCGATGAGTTTAGTTGTCAAAAAGGTGTTTCAAGCAATAGGGAGAAATATGATCAGGTAATCCTTTTCGTTACTAAATAGTCATCAAAGTAGCATATTCATCTATTCTTTATCATTCACATATTATTATCAATAGTAAGCGGCTAGCTAGCGCATTGCTATCCTCAAAATTCCTTAAGTCCTTGGACACCGAAGCGCTTGAATGCCAGATTCTATTCTATAAACCACCTAGAAGTATCGCACTCTAAGTGTAATTTGGTCGAATGCTTTATATTTTTTGAATTTAGGTCAATCCTAGTAGTTGAACTCTTAAGCGCAAGGTTCACTTTCTAGTGTTGTTTCTACTTGCGATTTCTCCACATAATCCCCTCCGCAAGGTTTCACAATTTCTACTCGTGTAGAGAATTATTCAACAATTACGGATATCCTAATTATATACTAGCATTAGGTTAACTACTAAACTAGTTCGTTGGCCACCTAAACAATTTATCAATCAAACATAAAATTAATTATTGTAAAAACAAACAATAATCATGTGAAGAGTTAAAATAGATGTATATGCTAAATTGAATCATATATTAGAACTTAGAATTCGTCCCCAATCACTAAGAAGTTTAGCTACTCATGGGATTAGTGAAACCCATGAGAAACATATGATAAAAGTAAGAGAAATAATTACGGTGATGAAAATAGCTCCAAAACCCTAGGTTTATCCTCTTGTGTTCTCCTCTCTAATGGCTTGATAAAAGATTAAAAGATATCTCTAAAAATGTTAGAAGAGTCTCTTATATAATACCCAAGTTGTAGGTGCGCCCGTGCTCGAATTCCGGTCGAAATAAGATGCCAAACTTGCCAAAACTCCACAAAAATCATGCCAAATTCGTGTGAAATAAACACACAGCCAATGAGCTGCGTCAAGTGTTGAGCAAACCCTGAATAAAGCTCGGCCCACTTAATTTTTTTTGGCTTGTCAGTTCCTTGGCCTTCTCTTCTTACGGATGGGATTTTCCGGCCGCGTATTCTCCTGGAACTTTTCTTAGAATTCTTCTCTTCAAATAAGGCTGGGTTTTTTTCTTTGATTATCTATTTTCTTTTTTATTTTCTTAGCCTTCAGATGATATGATATATTGCCTTTAAACCCATAGTTTTAGCTTTTTTGAATTCAGTTTTTTTTTCATTTTCTATCCCTAGATTCTTGACTTTAAGTATATCTATTTCATCTAATGAGTATCTAATCTTCTTTGCAGGGCCTCATCCTACTTTGTACCATGGGGGACATCCATTATTGGATCTATGTTATTCCTGCCTTATTGGAACTATATTGTTTCAATCTTCGATGATATGTCACAACGTCTTCTTGGAGTTTTGCGGACCATTAATCTCTTGATGGATTCTAAAAGTATGTCTCGAGTATTTTGCTAGAAATCATCTTTATGATTTCAATATCTTATCGAGTTTCATCCTCAAGTTGTAACCTCTGCCTTTCAGAATGGCGTAAACTCCATCACCCTTCGGAGCCAAGAATTTTTCAAATTTTGAATCTCCTTGATTAGCGGCATAACATTTGTTATCACGATCTTTGAGAAAATCTTAAATTCTCTAAAGTATTTCCTAGTCATAATTACGGTGTTACCGGAAATCTCTCCTTCTCAAAGTCAAACGTATACCCTTTCAATGCCAAATATCCTGCCAAAGTTTTATGTTGTCATTTTCCTCCAAAAAATCAAAGATTTTCCTTATTCTTCTTGACAAATTATGGAAATTCACTGCTACCTTTACCCTTTTTAACCAAAAGAAGTGGAAGTTGAGTTCTCATCTTTTTATCTTAATCCAACATCTTTTTCCCAAGAAATAGAAATGGCTTCACCCACCAAGAACCTGTCACTTCTATTACCAATCAACCCGACGCCAATATTCGAAATATCTCAACTATGAAAGTTAGGCGGTCGGTTGGTTCGTGAAAGGCTCTCTCGTGACTAAAGAGGAAGAGGCCATACTCTTATTGGCAAGATTTTCAATGAAGACTCTATGGAAACAGATCTTGTAAGGAAGGAGCTTAAGTTATTATGGAAGCCTTACAAGTTTAGAGAAGTCCGTGCTCTCGGCGAAACATCTTTCTCTTCAAGTTTCATACTAAAGAAAAAATGGAAGCAGGTTCTCAAAAAACCCACAGGAATGTACATGTAAGTCCCATCTAAATCTTCTTCCTTATGATGATACGGTGCATCTTAAAGGTAGAATTTCACTCCGGTGAATGGACAATCCAATTCAAAAACTTGCTCCTAGAACATCATTCTGTTCAAATAATTGATGAAGCTTTGGTTGAACTTGGTCCTAAGATCTCGGTGATCAGGAGAATTGTCGTCCCTCTTATGGTAGTATGATATCTGCAAGAGTAAAAATAGACCTTAGTAAGCCTCTTTTTAGAGGCATTTGGTGGAATACAAGAGTCGGAGGAGTTACAGGTTGGGTACCCTTTGGGAGCGTCAACCCCATAATCTGTGTCCTCATTGTTGGACAATAAACCATAATGATGAAGAGTGTGCAAATGTTTCTCATGATTTGAAGATTCGTCGTTATACGAATGAGGAATACCTCAACTATATTCATGAACTGTTTGCAAGCTATGGAGTTGAAATCTGGAAGATCCGGATCTCCTAATTCAAAAAATTTGTGAAGCTAGTAAACAAAAACTTGCACTCAAGGAGATAATCATGAGGAACCAAGAAGGGCTAAAAGATCCGAAACACCGAAATTGAAGAGGATGAAGTTGCTCTAACTTGTCCAAAGAACAATGAAATGTCTTGTTCTATTGAGCAAAATCTTTTGATAAGAATCCATCTTACTCGATTTTGATGGAATGGAGCACGACTTATTAGAGGAGGGAGTGAATATAACTAAAAAGTCCCCAGGGTGATGGATGAGGCTTTGCTTGCTCCTAATACTTTGGTAATCTCTTTCTCTTTCTTTTTCCTTTCTCGTCATTTTCTTCCTTACGAACTTTTCATACGAACTTTTTTGTGCATCTGTTTCTTCATAAATTACACTCCGACGCTTTTTTCATGTGAAAATAATAAGTTGGAACCGCCAAGGTTTTTAGGCAAAGATACTAGGGACCATCTTCTCTATCTCAATAATCTTCATCAACCTGATATTATTTTCATCTGTGAAACAAAAATCAATGACAGCAGAATTCTCAGGTTATCTAACTTCTTAGGTATGCCTAACAGAGAGTTTGTTCCATCTGTTGGTCTAACGGGTGGTTTTACTCTTGCTTTGGAAAGATGGTTTCCTTTGAATATTACTCACGAGATGATAAATTTTTTCACATGAGCATCACTAATGACCCTAGTAAAGGAGATTGGTACCTCACTGTATTTATGGTACTCCTATATGGTGAAAAATTAGATCAATGGTCTTTTATCAAGAACCTTAGTATGTCTATTAATAAACCACAGGTGCTCATCGGCGATCTTAATGTCACTTTCAATGCTAATGATAGAAATTCTCGGGGTATGATAACATAACCTCTAGTGATGTTCTAGATCTTATCGTAGATTCAGACCTTCTCGATTTAGGTTTTTGTGGTAGGCCGTTCACTTGGACTAGTAACAAACACTTCCGCACTGAGCCGATTACAAGTCTAGATTAGGCAAGCCATGGGGAGCGAGGTGAATGGTTTCTAGTTTACCACAGATCTGTCTTAAGCATCTCCACCATTATGGCTCGGATCACACCTATAATGCTAGACATCTCTAATCACAATAAGGTTATGGGTAAAAATTGGAAATTTTTTGAGCACTGGCTCAAACATGAATCCTTTTATGATGCTTTTAAAGCTGCTTGGTCTACTAATTTTTCTGGTTCCAATGCTTTTGTCCTTACAAATAAGTTGTCTAATACACGGAATATACTATCATTATGGAGTAAAAGTACTTTCGGCGATTTCAACAAACAAATCACGCAACTTCAGTCAGAATTAAACTTGTTAAGCTGCGATAATAATGGTTCTAATACTGAGCGGCGTTATTAATCTCGAAACACTGGAGATCAGGACAACTAAATGAAGTTCAAGCAAGTTCCAACGAGCGAAGTCTCGTGATCACTTTTACAATGACATGGACATGAATTCAAGGTATTTTCACATCGAATGAATCGAAGAAGATGTCGAAATAGAATCGATGCTCTCTTGCACTTTGATGGTACATGGTGTAACGATAGAGATACACTTTCCCATCTTCTCAAGCAGCACTTCAAAAAAATTATGACTACATCCAACCCCCTTGCAGTGAGAATTTCCTCGGGCACATCTGCAATGCATCTCTCGGCAAGACAATGAAGAACT
Organism: Papaver armeniacum; assembly: GCA_023531295.1. NCBI lineage: Eukaryota > Viridiplantae > Streptophyta > Magnoliopsida > Ranunculales > Papaveraceae > Papaver > Papaver armeniacum. Next base: position 318,218 of record JAJJWW010004461.1, read on the forward strand.
TGAAGCTATTCCCTCGTAACATGAAATCTATCAAGCACTTATGACGATGGAGCCATGGACATCTCCCGGCCCAGAGACGGTTTTCCTCCCCGGCTTTTATCAATCCCAATGGCAACCAGTGAGAGGATGTTTGTAAGATGATCAAATCTTTTTTCACTCGGGTTTTCTACTTCAACAAATTAACAACACAAGAGTATCTTTGATCCCCAAGATTCAAATAGCCAACAAGCCGGAAGATTTCCGTCCTATAGCTCTATGCAACACAGTTTATAAAATTATCTCTAAGATTATTGCCTTGAGAATGAAGAAGCACATCGCAAAAATCATCTCGCTAATGCAATCGGCTTATGTACCACAGTGAGACTAATCTCGGAGAATATTTGCCTAGTCCAGGAAATTGTGCAAGCCATGAAAGAAAAAGAGGGATTGTGGTCACCTTGCTCTCAAAATGGACATGTCTAAGGCGTTTGACAGTTAGGAGTGGAGCTTCCTTCTAGACATTCTCAAGCGGTTTGGATTCTCGGATAAATTTCGACAGTTAATTGCTCGAGTGTATCTCACAACCAATATTGAAGTTATGCTAAATGGTTCCCCTACTCAAGCTTTCAAACCAACTCGAGGTATAAGACAGGGGTGATCAGATTATCACCCTATCTCTTCATTCTAGCTATGGAGTCGTTCTCAAGATTTCTTGCTTACCGTGAATCAATGGGCAACTCCACGGGTATGAAGATTTCTCGATCAGCTCAAGATCAATCATCTACTTTTAGATGATTGTCTCCTTTTTTGCAAAGCCAATGATGTTCAAGTGCAAAATCATTTGAATGCCATTCACATGAATTTTCATTGTTTTCACAGGCAGCTTATTAACTTTAATAAGTCTGCACTGTGTTCTCCAGCTCTAATCTTCTCCCGAGCATTGTCAATCTATCGGTGGTGAGTTGCGGGTTAGACACTTAAATATCTCAGATGGGAAGTATCTTGGTCTTCCCTTCTTTATTGGCAGGAAAAAGCGCATCCCCTTTTCCACGCTCTGTGATAAAATGGATAACAGATTTGCAAACTGGAATGGTAGTAATATGTCAGAAGCAGCGAGATAAATGCAATCCCAATTCACCATATGACAAACGATCTTCGGATGTTACCATTAAAAAGATGAGCTCAAGCCCATTGAGAAATCGGAGAAATAAGAAAACTTGTAAAGGAAACCATATCATTTCATGGAGAAGAGTTCAAAAACCTAAAGAACAAGGAGGTTTGGGCTTTCGTGATATGCACATTTCAACGGGGGCCTTGCTTGCGAAATGTTTGCTTGGAGACTCACTTGACATGGATTCTATGATGGCAAAATCTTTACGTGCGAAATACTTTCAGATGGAGATCTTTACAATCTTAAAAAAAGTCCAATACTGACATGGTCTTGGAGAAGCTTGAGCTACGAATTATCTTTTATGCAAGCTAACGATTCTTTGGTGTCTAGGAGATGGTAAAAGGATTCTAATATGGCAACATCGATGGATCCAAGCTCTTCCACATCCTCCGTCGCTTTAAACAAGGCTACATCTCATCAAAATTTCAAATTTGTGTGTGAGCTATTCAATCAAAATAACAGTTCATGGAATCTGGACACTCTGCAAGAACTTTTTGAGCCCAGCATAGTCTGCACCATTCTGAGTTTACAGATACACAACAGCTGTGATGACAGATTAATATGGCTACTTGAGAACAATGGTTGTTTTTCTGTAAAATCTGCTTACAGGAAAATGTATGAAGAACAAGACAATTCAGAGACGATGGAGCCAAGGATGATCAAGATCTATAAGTCCTTGTGGAAATTGCCTTTACTTCCTAGGATAAGGCAGTTCTTATGGAAGGCTGTCTCTTCTCTTCTTCCTACAAGAGACATTCTTCACTCTAAAATTCCTGGTATCATTTTTATCTGTCCCTTACATGAATTGGTGCAGGAAACCCCATCTCATGTGTTGATGGAATGTAACTTTGGCTCATTTTGTGTGGTTCTCAATTCTTTGGATGGCATTCGATGGTTCTATTTCTTTCTCGGACTGGACACAAAGTTGGTTTGAGGAGTTTCATGCTAAAGAGAATAACAAAAATCGAAATATGTAGAAGGGCTATCCTTTGCGTGGTGTTTATGGATGATCGTTGCGACAAAGCTTGCAGAATACTAACCCTAATCCAGAAAAGAACCATTCTTAGAGCTCGTAGCTTCACCGGTGATCACTTAGTTCAATTTAACATACAACAAGCCTCTTCCACTAGAGTTTGTCGTATGCCAATATTCTCGATGCCTCCATCTGTCGATGTTGTTTCTATTAATGTTGATGGCTCTTATTCGTATGTAAACAATCTTGGAGAATTGGACTAATAGCTCGGAATTTTGCGTGGTGCTTGACAGCGGCGGAGAATGCATCCATTGGCGGGAATAAGGAATCTTTGCTCAAGCGGAATGCTTAGGCTTGTGGAGGGGCTGTGAACTTGGCGAGAGGCTAAAGTTGGAGAAAGTACATTTCGAGCTTGATGCAAAGATTGTGGTGGAAGCAGATTAATAACAATGCCTCTATTGACTCGGCAATTACTCAATTTAGTAAAGGATATTCAAAGGTTTCTTAGTAGTTTTCGTTTTGGAAATGTTTCTACATTCTAAGAAGGCAATAAGGTTGGACAACTACTCTCTAAACTAGCTAGAGAGAATTCTTTGTCGGTAGCTTTGGTCTAGTTATTCTCGGTGAAATTAGATCTCAACTCATTCGAGATAAATCTCATGTCTTGAATTAATCTTTTAATCCATCATTTTTGCTTCAAAAAAAAAAAAAAAAATAAAATTTGGGTTTCCCATACGCAAACTCTCCTGGATGTTTTGCTCTTTTCTTTTCATTCTCGCGGCTAAGACTTTCTAGCCGTAATAACTCTATGGATTTCATCTATTTCTTTACTTTCTTAATCTTCATCCGAAGACAATACCATTTTGTTTTCAAACTCGAGCCTAAACTGAATCCATCATCATTTGAGCTGTTACCACGGCAAGCCATGAATCTCGGCGATTCGATCACCACTTCTGTTATCTCGGCTCACTTCATTGCCATCTCCAACGGTAACCAAGCTCTGCCCACTCTTTCCATATATCTTCCCAGACTCGGAAACTCAGACCATTTATCTCTGTTTTTCAAAGTATTTCCAACAAGTCTTGTTAATGACAGGCGACCATCGGTCTCTTCATTATTGATTACAGCCAAAATCACCGTGGCATCCATTTAACCATCACAACTCCAAAACTCAAACATCATATATATATATATATATATATATATCAGCTCCCGATAAGCCGGCAATGATTCTTCCTTGTTAATCTTACTTGACCAGCATCGAGCATTTCTTAGCTTCATCTTCTGCGTCGTTCATCACGATTCGAATCCAACCACAAGCCTTCCATTCCCTTTATCTCTCGATCACATTAAGTACGGTGCCATCTTGCCATTAATAGCAACAATCCCTTAAGCTTGTTAAAAGATATGACATTTATTTGCTATATCTTGTTTCTCTTTGTAATCATATTATTCTGTTAGTCATTAGAATATATCTTGTAATATCTTATTTCCTAGAGTATTTAGTTTTGTATAAGTTGTTGATGTAATCCTCGTTGAGGAAGAGGATTCGAATTAGTGAAGAAAACCTTTTCTCAAACCTTTGTTGTCATAACAAACTTTGTCATGGCATGAGCAGAGGGCGAATCTAAAACCACTTATTGCAACACAAATCAAATGCATGAAAATCATTCTTTTCTTCTTAGTTATTATCTAGTTCTTGAAACCTAAGACATCATAAATCCGGTTATCTGCTGTCATACCAGTGCGTCCCATTTACCATGTCTCAGAAGATTTTCACCTATTACGGTCAAGTTTGATGGAACCAACTACGATCTTGGTCATATCTCATGAAGTTTTCTTAAGGGAAAAGGATGGGAAATATGTTGATTGCTTGAAAGAAAACCAAGCGAGTTACGACGTTGTCATCAAAGATAAGGAACCTAAAGATTCTTAAATCACAGGATCGATGAGATATGGGAAGTTAATAATCACAAGGTTATTACGTGGATAGGGAACACAATTATCATGTCCATAAGTATGCAGCTCATCGAGTTTTAGTAGCCCAGGATGCATGGGAATTCATCGCAAAAGGTACCTCAAATCAATTTTGCCCAACGTTATAAACTTGAGCGGGATATTCGTTCTTTGAAGCAACAAAGTGATCGAGTCCATTTCTGATTTTCATTAGAGATGTCAATCATATGGAATCAGCTTTGGAGCTTATGGAACCTAAGTGGTCTGAACGAAATCTAGCGAAATATAGATAAAAGAGTCTAGACTAGTTCATTGTTGATGGCATTAAGAGAGGACTTTGAAGCTGTCGAGCTTGATCCTTCATCCGATCTCCTCTCCCATTTGTAAGCACTCTCTCGAGCTTATCGCTGAAGAGACTCGTAAAGAGTTAGACTAGATGTTCAAATAGTCATTGCGGTACCAAAACGACCAAGTTACAACTCCGGTCCAACAATCAAAGGGGTTCATTGATCTTTCTCAAATCCCGGTGTCTAATAGTAAGAATTTTGTTCATATTGCAAAAGAAGCATGCGTTATCCTCGCCTCGGGTACTCCTCAAAGCTTGACATCTCAAGCGCACCTCCTGGCACCTGTACAACTATTGCAAGGCATTTGGACATCGGTTGGGAGTGCTCCCACCCTCATCCGAAACATGAGAGAAAGAAGGAGATACAATAGCAACTGTTCCATCACATCTTTACGTAGCTCCATTAATATCTCCATATGGTTTAGATAAATCATAAGATGCGGTTACACAATCCACAACACCCAATTTGGTGAAATTCAAGAAATGCTTAAACAAGCTTTGTCCATTGGTAATAATTCTGGTGGCATACGCAACTTTTCAATTCCATCGGTATATACTCTGATGAATGGTTCCTTGACTCGGGGGCATCAAATCACATGACTTTCAACTCAACTTTGTTTAAGAGAAAGTATCTATTGTTACACCTAAGATTCATACTTCGGATGGTACAAAAATAACGATAGTCATATTGGTCGTATTAAAATCTCTAACAACATACATATACAAAGATGTGCTTCTTGTGCCTCAAATCAAAATGAATCTTAAATCTATTGGACAGTTGTGTAATCAAGGTTTTAACATCTATTTCACTTCTTGGTTGTTATATACAGGATCCCAGGGCCAAGCTTGTTGGGATAGGCCGTAGGTTAGTTCAATCGGCTATAAATGCAGGTCTCTAGTCGTTTCTCGGCAATCCAGAACAAACTTGTTGCTGCCTATGCATCTGCATCTACTTTACCTTCCACGGTATCACCATTTATATCTTGGCATTCCAAATTAGGTCATGTCTCTTTCTCTGATCTTACCTACATGATTAATAAGGCTATTAGGAAATATATCTATAGACAAGGAACCTCATTGCATTGCACTGTAAAATGGGCAAGCAGTCTGCTCTTCCGTTTAATAAAAGTATTACTTCATCTAATGCACCTTTTGATCTTATACATTAGATGTTTGGGGTAAGGCTCCTTTTTGCAACAAAGGGGGAGCTTTGTACTATGTTATATTCATTGATGACCACATTCGTTATACTTGGGTCTATCTTTTTAGCTGGATCAGATTTTCTAAAAATCTACACGGACTTTTCTAAAATGATCAAAACGATTTGGAAAAACAATCAAAATCTTTCGTGCGAGATCAAGGTGGAGAGTACATATCCAACCCTTTCAAAGAATTCTTAAAATCACAAGGAACTCTTCTTCAACTATCTTGTCTGAAACTCGAGAACAAAATGGTGTGGGTGAACAAAAAAACATCGTCATATTATTGAGGCAGCTAGAACACTGACTACTTTCCTCTGTCCTTAATTTTTGGGGTGAATCATTTCTCACTGGTCTATACCATTAATCGTGTTCCTCTTTGTGGTTATAGGAGGTATATCTCCATATGAGTGTTTGTATAATAAGAAACCAACTTACTCTAAACTCCATGTTTTTCGGTTCAACTTGTTTTGTACTTCTTCGAACGTGAACGAAACAAACTAGGAAAAATAATACCATTTGTGTCTTTTTAGGTTATGGTATATAACAAAAGGGATATAGATGTTATGATCCTGAAACTAGAAGATTACGCATTTCTAGACATGTAACGTTTTGGGATAAAATCCTTTTTGGTCTCTTCTAGTAGTGAAGAATCCTCTCTAGAAAACTTCACTTATCACGGATCCTTTTGAAGATAATTGAATTTGAAAATTCTTTGTCAGGAAAATCCTGCCGAAATTCTTGAAATTGAAGCTCTGACTAATCACTCTATGGAACATCCGGCGTTGCATCTTCAGCGAGGATCTTGTGCTGAAGTTGTTTCACTGCCTCTTCGTATGGGGACGACCACATTAAGTATTCGATTATCATTGTTCATTGTCAACTATCTTATCATTACATGAACCTAAGAGTTACAAGGAATCCTCTATCATACCAGATTGGCAAGACTCAATGAAAGAAGATTTGATTGCACATAGACTAGTAGGCACATGGGAAATGGTGGATTTACCTCTTGGAAAACCTGTTGTGGGGAAGTCACTGGGTTTATAAAGTCAAGACCAAATTAGATGGTACTTTGGGCAATTTGTAAATCTCGTATTGTGGCAAGAAAATACACAACAATATGGCATTGATTATGAAGATACTTTTGCTCCCCATTGCTCGTATGACAACGGTCGTCGCTTCTTCTTTGTGGCTCTTTGTGCGTCGTTGGGATCTTCATCGGATGGATGTTAAAAACGCATTTGCACGGAGAACTACGAGAAAGTGTATATGCATCCCACCACCAGGTCTATCTCACTCTCTAAATTGGTATGCAAGCTTAAGTAAAGCTCTTTTGGTCTTAAACAAGCACCTCGTACATGGTTTGAAAAATTTTTTTCTCTGCTATTCTTCAAATTGGGTGAGTCAAAGTCCGTATGACTCGCCCAATGTTCATCAGAAAATCTAAAAAGGGGATAATACTTCTTCTTTAATATATCGATGATATGATTATCACAGGCAGTGACACAGAAGGTATACAATCATTGGAATCTCATCTAAATTTATGCTTTCAAATGAAAGATCTCGGTCATTTGAGATACTTTCTTGGAATAGAAGTTATTGAGATCACCTCAAGGATATTTATCTCACAAGTTAAGTATGCCATGAGATTCTGATAGAGATGGTCCAGCCGGTAGCAAGTCTCGAAACACCCTTAGAAGGCCGAATGTTAAGCTCAATCTATCGATGGAAAAGCTTTGTCTGATCCAACTTTATATAGGCAATTAGTGGGTAGTCTAGATTATTTGACTATCACAAGGCTGGGCATTAGTTATGCAGTTCATATAGTGAGTCAGTTCATGTCAGCTCCTCGTACCACACATTTTGCTGAAGTTCTCAGAATTATCTGATACATCAAGGGTACTCTGTATCAAGGATTACAATTCTCTTCTCAATCAGAACTTCATATTCATGCTTATGCGGACTCCAGGCCCAGGAAGGCGATGTAACAGACCAGAAGATCCTTGTGGTTATTGTATGTTCTAGGCAACTCTTTAATCTCTTGGTGAAGTAAGCTTGATCAGGCTGTTTCTCGATCGATCGAGCGAGAATATAGAGCTATGGCACACGCTTTTGGCTACGATGGTTACTTAGTGACATGGGTATTCATTTGACACATTCACTCCTTTGTATTGTGACTAAACAAAACTGCTATTCATATTGCTCATATGATGTCTTTTCCATGAACGTACAAAACATATTGAAATAGATTGTCACTTTATGCGTCATCATTTCAAGAAAAACTATCACACTATTGTATGTAAAGTGAACTTGACTTGCAGATCTCCTTGCGATCCTTGTCTTCTCTTAAGAGTCGAGTTTTTTGCTTGACAACCTCAAGAATTTTGTACCATCTTGAGGTTGAAGAGGTGTTAAAGATACGGAATTTACTTTCATATATTTGCTATATCTTGTTTCTCTTTGTGTCGTATTAATGGTCTGTTAGAATATATCTTGATATCTTATTTCCTTGTAGAGAAGTATTTAGTTATGCCAAGTTGTTGATGTAATCCTAGGGAAGAGGATTCAATTAGTGAAAAACCTTTTCTCTAAAACAACATTGTCATGATAAACTTTGTCAAAGCTCATTACGCTCTTGTATTCATCTCATTATCCATTATCATTTGCAACTCCTTAAAGCGATCACTACTCGTTATCTTTGCCCAAATTCCAACTCTCGGTCAGTATCACCATTACCAATCTGCATACGACGCGACCATTCGAACTTCCAGGTCCCTAATATGTAATTGAAATTAAGAAATCAATGGCAGCAGTCATCATTCCGTTGCTGCCATTATGGTCTTCATAGTCCTCGCAAGCATCACCCATATCAATATCTCCATCGAATCTTCCTTCTGTCGATCCACGGCTTCTTCGGAAGCAATCCAGACAACCAAGAGCCAATCAATAGCCACCATCCCATCTTCCAGTAACCACGGCTCCCTTATTTCGTCGTTGTCACTCTATTATAACGGTAGCCAAGCTAACTCTACCTCGAGAACTCTTCATCAATCCATGACGGTAATAGTTCATTACGGACTCCGAGTTTTTCATCAACCACGATTAACTCGGTGAAGCCATTCTCATTATATTATTGTGCTATTTGTTTTCCACGAAAATATATGGACTGGCGGCCATGAAACTAGACCCGATCTTTGTCGTGAAAATTAAAGGAGAAAGAACAACTCTACGGTGATCACGAGGTTGCATGGGGACCGATGGTGTACCCTGGCGAAGCCTACATGCACCTTTAACATTCCAATACAACTGTCGATCTTTAAGGCCAATGATTCCAGTCCTCGATCATTTACCTTGAGTGGTCCAGGCGCACTTTATGTCTCCGAATTTCAGCCACCCCCTAGTATCTCCAGTGACTTCCTTTAGCACTTAGGTTTAGCGTATTCCGAAGAACAAACAAGCAACTTCTCGTTTCGCCCGCATAACTTTTCATATGATATCAGAAATGAGCTCATTCTTTCGCCATTGGTAAACCGTCCTTTCGTCCTCTTGAGATGATATCAGGACTCTTGGATTTGAATGAGTTCCACTTGGTCTTTGGCCCTTCTCCGTTTGCGGTTAACTTCTTTGTGCATAATTAAGTGCAAATTCACTTCTTTTGGATGATTCACTAGCAAAACATAAATAAGAAAACAAGAGTAATATACAATAATTTGCAAGCATATATATCAATTACTAGCATGGATTAAATACCTAAATATATGCAAAATATTCCATTAACAAATTCCCCCACACTTGGCTTTTGCTAGTCCTCGAGCAAACTATCTAAAATACAACAACTCCATGTCGTTGAGGATATGTTACATATGCTTTATTAGGCACAGCCCCTAAATTAATCACATTGAATGGATTATAGTCTCGCGAGGGTTTACAGAAATATACCCACAAAACTTGCTCCAACTTCAAAGCGTTCGACTTCCCGAGCATCAAAGAGATATGAGGACATAGAGTTTACATGATAGTAATAAGAATTTAGAAATACCAAAGAAAATATTCTCATTATTAAATGTTGAGTGAGAAATAACCACACCATAATGAGAGAACGCGTGTTTGAGAGCGACCAATAAGCATTTAGCCTCGACTTACGCCTCACTTAAGCAGATTTTATGATAATTGTACTCAAAAGACGGCTTTTATGGGTCTCACATGTGTGTAGGTAGGAATGAAGAAAGAATCCTACACACGTTGAATGGTGGGAAAGAAACCTTAGAATTATTATGGAGACTCCACAAAATCGTGGAAAACAAAAATATTTTACGATGATCTCTAAGAAAGGAAATCAACCATTATTATTAAAAATAGAGGATGAGAGTACTTACCACCTTCACATTTGATTGCAATGATGATAACACCACTCTCACAACATCAGATAGAAACGTATTCCTTGGCTCGTCTTCTTCATCTTCTTGGTCTTCGTCTTGGTCTTCAGCTTTGATGATAAAGTCTTGAACAGTAGAACCTCAGGCAATTTGTAACTCTTTCTCTTCAATTCCTTATTTGCTTGAAACTTTCTTATAGATTTTTCTTTGGCTTTATTAGTTCTGAAATATAACCCTAAATAATCTTTTACTATATTTTTTTTTTTTGTATTTTTTTATTTTTGTTTTTTTCTTTTTGATAAAAGGTGCAACTTCAATAATAACAAAATTAAATTAACATAGCCATTAAAGTACTTTACCACTTTGTTCTTACGACTTGTGTCTTCGTATCATAAAAATTCAATAACTCTCATCTTTTTGATAATCTTACATCTGTAAATAATTCTTCATACTTTAATATAAAATTAGCTCCTATATGTAAGTCTTCAACATGTATATAAAAAATCTTCCTCATGTATATGTTGCTTTACTTGAATATGAAATTTCGCTCTTTATTGAATTGTTGCTTGTAAAACCTTAAAACGTCTTCAACTTTCCTTGTAGATTTTGATGTCTCTCTTATTGATGATGATGGTGTTTCTATGGATCATTGTTGTTGGAGAGAGAGAGAAATGGTGCTAACTGCAAATCAAACTACAAGAAGGTGGTTTGATCTATAAGACGTCACCCTCATGATTGACAAATTAGCACTCGAGAGATCAAAGTAGTGCTTCTATTGGTGGGAGGTTGGGTAGCTCACCATTCTACCCTAATTAACGACGGTGACACACACTCAAAAGAAAGCTCTTTAGTCGGCTAAAGAAAATTTGGTTTGGTGCCTCGGGTTGATATGAAAATAGATAGTCTCACACTAATGATTGATGAACCAAACTCTAATAATGCATTTCTCTCTCGAATATTTATTCATTAGGCATGGTTTAAAATCATTCTTTAACAATCTAACAAACGAAATTCAACGTAGTTCTAACACTTCCAAGTTGGTTATGTCGGTCGAATTCTCTATGTAAATATACCAGAAGTATGCTATTGACCTAAAAAATCTCTACAAGTTGAATGTTTTGCAAAAAAAGTGAAAAATATATATGCAAAATACTCCCCAGCCAAACTTCACATTTCCCTCAAGTGTATGAAATCAAGAAAATTAAAGAAGTGACGTAGCGTATGAAGATAAAAACAGCTGACACAAATTGGGTAGAATTTGAAGAAACTCCATTTCTAAAGTTGTTCATTATCATGTTGTCTACACATTATAGAAAAGCCCGAGTGTTTCGATAAATGGTGCGATAGTTATGGTCTACCAGGTGAACCTTCTGATGCAGATTATCGACAGAAAAGGTATTGATCATAATTCTCTTCTAAAAATGATTCAGGACTCAATGAGAATTAAACATGGGGATTCAAATATGATATGAAAAAACAATAAAAACAAAAAATAAAAGGGTTTAAGATACAAAAGCTACTAGGTTTGCCTCCCATTTAGATTTGACAGTTTTCAATCTCAACCAAACAATTCTCAGCTACTCATCAGGAGGTGTCATCCAGATGCTCAATCCATCCTTATCCGTAGGAAGTTTTAGTAATATTTAATCTATGGCCGTTTACTTTGAATATCGTCCCTTTAGTAGGGCTAAAGTAACCCAACACACACCATAAGGAAAAACATTAGTAACAACAAAGGTCCTCATTGCCTTATTTTGCCCAGGAAACAACTTAAAACGATAATTAAATAGAAAGAACTTTTTAGCCCACAACAAAACTCATTCGTGAAATCGTCTTGTCATGGAAAAATTTAGTCTTCTCTTTGTATATCAGGGCACTCTCGTAAGCAATATTACGTATCTCCATGAAAGCAATAAGTTGTAATTTCCTATGTTTCCCGCGTATTGTCATAATCCGCTGTTGCTACATCTTTACCTCAGCCCAATAAGCATATGTTCAAGTTCAACAGGAAGATATTAAGCTTTCCTTACACCGACCGTCACATGGAGACATACCAATGGTGTTTTATCTGCTTAAGTTCTATATGCCCAAAGTGCATCATTGAGTCTATAACTCCCAATCTTTCAGTGGTGTGTTAATGTTTTTCTCCCAGATGGACAGTCTCTGATTTGTTCAGCTTTCCCATTTTAGTTTGTGGGTGATATGGCATATCGATCTTGTGATTTATGTTATACTTCTTGAGAAGAAGGGCATGGAGGATTTCTTGAAGTCGACCCCTCCATCTTCGATCAACTTGATTCAAAGTTGTACCATGTCTAGAAAAAAATATATTCCTTCACAAACTGCAAACAACTTGAGAATCATTAGTAGGGGTGGATTTAGCTTCCATCATTTGGGTATAATCTGACAGAAGTATATAAAATTTTCCATTGGATTGACAAAAGAACCCATAGAATCAATTCCCCACACATCAAATACTTCCTGAGAAAGAATTGGTGTGAGTGGCATTTGATTTTGAGCACCTAGATTTCCGTTCAGTTGACATCTATCACAAGCTTTACAAAAAATGTTTGCATCCTCAAATAAGGTGACGATAAAATCGCTCTGAGGACTTTGAGGCGATCGTTAGAACCAAAAATGACCACCACATGCATAAGTATGGAAAAAAGTAAGGATGGATTGAAATTAAAGTTAGTGCGCTTTCATGGATTATTTAATTGAGAACCATATTTCCAAAGTAGGACTCATCCCACCTCTTTTGCTTCTTTATCTTCTTAACCAAGCTTTTAAAAATTAGACATTGTACTAGATACTTTGCCTTGCTAACCAGTGGTTCTTTTATATATTCATTGCCAAGGTGTTGAATCTTGATTGAGAAAAAGTTGTTAATCTGGAAAATGATCTTGTAAGGAAGTTCTTCTTGGGTAACAGTCTACTAAGATGATCATAGCGATATTTTCAACACCCTCTTATCTTTGATTTCATAATCAAACTCTTGCAATAAAAATATCCAAAGTATAAGTCTAGAAGCTTAGCTTCTTTCTTCTTAAGTAGGTACTTAAGTGTTGCATGATCGAATACACAACCACTTTGTACTTTACAATATAAGTCTAAATTTTTCTAGTGCAACACTATAGACAACAATTCTTCTAGGTGGTAGAATAGTTAATTTGAGCATCTTTTAGGGTCCTATAGATGCATAATAAATCACATGGGACTGACTTGTCCACTCTTTGACCAAACAGCCCCAACTACATAATCACTTGCATCGCCATTGTTCCAAATGGCAAACTCCAATCCGGTGACTTGATAATTAAGCCCTTGGAGTTGTCAACAATTCTTTCAATTTTTCAAAGGCTTCTTTACACTCCTTGTTGAAATCAAAAGCGACCTCTTTTTGCAACAATTTCTGTCGGCCATTGAGATTTGGAGAAATCTTTGATAAATGGCACTGTAAACACTGCATGACCAAAATGGTGATCTCATGTCTGAAGTGGGGTAATTGTAAGTTCCTTATTAATTTTATCTTTGCTTTGGTAACTTAAGGCCTTGAGAAACATGATGTGACTAGCACTATACCATAGTTTACCATAAAGTGATATTTCTCGGTTTAAAACCAAATTAGTGTCTATGCATATTTTTAACAATTTAAAATTATTTAATGATAATATCAATGAATCACCATAAACACTAAAGTCGATCCATAAATACCTAAATGATGTTTTCCACGTAATCATAAAATATCTTAACCATATCTACACGAAAAGTGCGGTAGCAGTTGCAAAGACCAAACGACATCCGTCAAGTGCAAGACCAAGCATTACCAAAAGGACAAGTAAAAGTGGTCTTTTCTTGATCCTCCGATTGCAATAAAATCTGATTTGCCCAGAATAAGTCGAAAAAGCAATAATGTGGAATTAGATAACCTTTTCTAGCATTTGATTGATAAAAGCAAAGGGAAAGTAATCTTTTCTTATTCTGACACATTAAGCTTTAGAGTAGTCTATGCACACTCTTCATCCTGTTTGAACTCTTGTAGGAACAAGTTCATCATCTTGATTTCTCATGTGACACAGATTTCTTAGGCACCCTTGTCTTGAGGACTACATTTGGCAAGAAGGTGGGTAAATTACCCCCACACTTAGTAATTTGAGGATCTTTTTCTTCATGAACCTCCATCATTTGGGGGATTAAGCCTACATTTGGCATCAGCGTCTGGCTTGCTATCATCTTCTATAAGGTCTATGCATGCACATTGGTGGACTAATACCTTTGATGTCAGCAATAGTCCAACCAATGACAGATTTTGCTCTTCAAAACCCAAGTAGGCGTTCTTCTTGTATGACATTGGGTCTTTTCCAATAATCTGGGAAAAATTTTTCTTTATCACCCAAATATCGTACTTTAAGTGATTGGAAGAGGCTTCAAGTCTAGTTTGAATTTTTGCCTGATAGAAGGTAAAGGAACCTCATTAATTACGGGTAAACAAATATAAGAGATATTACCGTTCGAACTTCTTGTAATCTTTGTTAAAGCACCACACATCTCCTAGCTCTTTGACTAATTTGACGTCCCTATTTGGTTTCCATGAATGTCCAAATCAATGTTATTTAACCCACAACTCAGTTCATCTTCCATTTATCACAAAATCAAATATTTGTTGTGCTAACGAATCAATAACATCAATAGAAAAGCGGAGTGCACATCCTAGGATACGCATGGCCTCAAATATGTTGAAGCGAATGATCTCCTTATCAAATTCCATAGTGAGTATACCATTATCCATCAATCTTCGTCTTTAGGTTTTCATAAATGGTCTCCCAAGTAGCAGTATATATGAACAATTATCTCCATTTTGCATATCCACAATGTAAAATCATAGGAAATATTATTTGATTCACTTGAACTAACAAGTCCTCCACGACTCCTTAGGATATATATTGGACTTTTTTCCAATTGAATAGTAATCTTTGCTTCTTTCAAAGTCCAAGATTCAAAGAATCATAAACATCAGCTGACATAACACTTATGGATGCTCCCAAATCCAGAAGCAAAAGAAAAACACGCTCAAGATAAATCCGATTACCAATAGTAATTTGGCTTTGGCATGGCTCACGGATCTTCACTTTGCAGGCATCTTCCTTAAATAGCATAGTTTTTGCACTTTAGCCAACTTTGAGTAATTTGATTAGCAATCAACCTATCCTTCCTTGTGCATAAATCCTTCAAAACCTTAGCATACATGGGTAGGGTTAGATTAAACTCAATAAATGGAATGTTGATTTTATCTTCTGAAAATATCCATAATCTCCTTATCTTGAGCTTGCTTCTTTGATAAGGCAAAGCGACTAGGGAAAGGAGGTGGTATGGTAAAAGTGGGAATAGTGTCCTTAGGTTGGCCGTTTGAGGGTTGGCTTTTCCTTTGGGACGGTTTCCACCTCTCTCCTTTACGATGTCGTTACCAGCGTCTTTTTGTTGTTGTGGCTCTTGGTTTGTCTCACTTATTGGAAGTACTTCTCTTCTTTTTTTCTCCTTCCTCTCAAAACCTTAGAAAACACCTCTTCATATTTTTTCTTCTTTTCTCGAGATCTCTGGTCCTTTAGGGGCCGGATTGGGCTCAATTCTTCTTTATGATTAATCATGATTAGAAGTCGATTATAATAAATTTCTTCGCTAATGAGGCGATTTTATTTTTAGCTATTAGGCGATTTTATTTACACTTTCATAGTGTTTCTTTCATAAATTTGTTCGTGATTGGTTATCGAATACAAAGTACATCGGCGTTTAACGCGGCCAAGATCAAGTTTTCTTCAAAAAAATAAATCGAATTTTCGGGTTATTAGGTTACACATGGGATTTTCGGGCAAGTGCTCCTTTCTCATGAACAAATCTTTTCAAAAGAAGAAAACAAATCAAAATGGTCGAATTATAATTTAGAATATGTTCATATCAGGTCTCTTATGTACAAGAATTGGGTGTTGTCGTTGTTGTAGATCGCTCTTTCTCTTCGCGACTTATTTGCACGTTGCATCTTACTTGTAATTGTTTTATTTTTTTGATGTACTTATCTATCTTGAAAAACATCATGTAAACGTTA